>OX418221.1:8518994-9045264 GCA_948455865.1 Conomelus anceps
TATCTCTTTTTACCAATTATTTTTCCCAATATCACTTATAAGCTATCCACTCATTTTTCTGTTCACTCATTTTCCCCGACTAATTAACTACATCTAGCCATATACTCGTACTGTTGATCTATTGGATGTTATTCATTCCATTTATTACACAAAAAAACAATCAAATAAAAATACAACATGCACAGCCCACTACTGCTTTCTTTACAAATCTATATAAATAAAATTAGAGTTTTGTCTGTACATTTGTCAGAATTGTATATTTCTTGGATAATTTTTACGTTTTATACATTAAAGAAGCCGAAACAAGTCTTATCTCATTTTTTGTCTGTCTGTCACGGCCCCGAAGGCATTTTACGCGGCCTTCTCCTGAAAAACGAGAGCATCGATCGGGATTAAAGTAATCTATCAGTATTGAAGACCTTTTTGACAATGTCTTTAGCTATAAAAAACTAAATAACTTTTTTTTAACAGAACAATAAACGTTTAAAAACCAAGTATTGTGCGATTTTGGATACATTTCTTCTAAGTTTTTTTCCACATAAGAACAAATAACGTAATTTATCATGATATATGAATCAGCTGTTCTCAAATATTCTCTCCGATACCTGTCACTGAATTGTTTACGATACCTGTCACTGAATTGTTTACGATACCTGTCACTGAATTGTTTACGTTCTAAGTTGTTTACTAAGCTGCTAACAACTTCATGATCGTTGCTATCAAAAAAGCCGAAACATATTTAGTCTTATTTCTAAACATAATCCGTACGAAGGACGGGTACAATAGCTAGTTTTTAACTGAAAATCCAAAGGTTAGGTTATGTCCAAGTTGAACTAGAAATTTCATTTTGAAGTACAATATTACTGATTCTTTCCTGAACATAGAATCCAATTAAGAAGTTCACTCAGAAAATTAGCACTAAAGCAGTCCAATAGTTCAAAGAAATGATTTTGAATTTTATTTGAGGTTTAAGAGCTGAAAATATAGAAATCCTCTCATTTTAAACACATGTTTCATACTCTACAGTACGTTGAATGTTTAATTATGTAGAATTGGAGTTTGTAAAACTGACGTGTATATGCTGTCCTCTTATTTTTCTAATCATCAATTTCGCCATTACTTATAAACTATTATAGTTAACCACAGTAAATTTCATTTATACAATTTTTTTTGCGGATGAATCCCACGAAGGTTGTAACGCTGGTGTGCATTTGCTGTTCACTTATTTTTCTAATCCTCCATTTACCATTACTTATCAACTATAGCCTATTTAGATAATAATAAGCGTATGGCTTTTAATGGTGGGGAGACCCTTACGGGTAGTTCCACCTCGCCGTTTGTGCCATGTTACGGGAACATGGTGGACCTACTATTTTAGGTGGGTTCCGAACCACCGGGTAAGTGATAATAAAGCTTGTAACATCAAGTCATTGAAGCACGGTCACCCATCCAAGCGCAGTCTTGAGCAGTCGTGACTGAACATCACGATCACTTGAACACCACGCTCACCGCATGACCAATCACAAACCAGCCTATTTAGATTATCCATACACTCTTTTTTTAAGTTTTTTTTAGGACTGACCTCTGTGCGTGAGTAATAAGATGGAGCTACAGTTTTAGTTAGTTTCCGAACCACCTGGAAGTGATTTTACAGCAGAGAAGAGTCTTTATTCTGGGCAATCTCATCGGTCACCCTTACAAATAGGGTCCATGAGCTCGTAGCTTATCTCTATTGGCATATTATCGTATCGTATCTTACCTTATCTTTATCTTATTTCTATTGGATGTTGAATTAGAGTTTGTAACGCTTGCCTGTATTTGCTATCCACTTAACTGTATTTTCTTTCATTTACCCATATTTATCAACTATGTATCCATTTACAATTTTTTTCAATTCAATTATTTATTCATTTAGTGTTTTTCAATTTTTAATTGAATTTTGAACTTGAATAGCCTACGCTATTTCGTTCAATCCTCTCATCTCATCAATATTATAACTTTCGTTATTTTTTTCTAATCTTCTCATCTCATTAATGATTTTCCTTATTTCTCATGTCAATATTTTACCATTTTATATCATGTATAATTCAGACCTTGGTCATGGTAGGAGTGCCACACGGCATAATGTATTTATTTTTTTATTTTTGGAGGATGTAGACGACATAGGCTTTAGACCTGTGCGTGGGTGATGAGTTGGATGATGGTGATTGATAAGTTGGACCTACCGTTTTAGGTGGGTTCCGAACCACCGGTAATATCGAGATTAGACGGCAAGCGACGCCGATCTGCCATTATGCCACTCAGGTTGTAACTGAGGCTTATTAGATTACTTAAGGAAGCCATTGATAATTCCTTATTATTGATAATGATAAAATCAGGCAGGTAGTTTACAACGCATATCGGCCTTTTTTTTTTGTAACGCAATTAATACACGTTAATTCATATTTCAAATTGTAAAGTACATTTCATATGTACATGGATCCAGAATCCGCACCCCCCCCCCCCACCCATAAACCGGTAGGGAGGCAGATTGCTGCCAGCATCTAGACAGCAACAAGGAAATCTGCATCTGTATGAATATCTACTGCACACAATATTAGATCTACAAGATATTAATAAATTACAAAATCATTCTTAAATATTTTTCCATAGCTATTGATATTGATGAAGTATTAATATGAAGAACCAACTTTTTAAAAGGTTGGCTACATAATAGGCATAATTAATTAATGAATAAGCTTGATAAATTAACGTTAATGATATTTTTTTTGTAGATTACGTCTTGGAGACTCCACTTAAGGAGTATAAGACAAGTCAAATCAACAATTATACACTAGATACCATAATTACTATATCAATTAGTTGAGGTGAGGCTCAATTTTGATGTGAAAGGAACTCTTGTACACTATAAAAAGCTTTATCAACTAAATATTATTTCAAATGTTTTTTAAATATTTCTATATTTTCAAGACTCTTTAAAAACTGCGGTAGCTTATTGTAGAATTTCCTACCAATATAACTAGGTTTTTGTTTGAATAAGCTACTATTGTGACTCACCAAGTGATAATCTCCTCAGCTTCTTGTATTATAATCATGTGCGTCAAGATTTTGGTTAATATCATTCGTTTTTACATATAAAGTAGCTTCATACACATATAAGCAGGGTACAGTTAGGAGACCAAGTCTCTTGAACAACGGCCTACATGAATCTAATCTATTTACTCTTTCTATAAACCTAACCGCTTTCTTTTGGATCTTAAACACCCTATCAAGATTTTGTTTTGATGAATTACCCCATACTAAGATAGCATACCTAATATGTGACAGTAAGAGCCCATGGTAAGCTGTAAAAGGTAACTTTTTGTCATTCAATCTAGCGAGCTGTCGCAGGACAAATACCCCAGATGAAATTTTACAACATATTTTCTCAATCTATGGAGATGAAATTTTACAACATATTTTCTCAATGTATGGAGCCCAGGTCAATCGTCTATCCAACAAAACTCCTAGAAATGCAATGTTTTTTTCCTGGTCTAGTTGATTATCGTTTACAAACACGTTTATAGCCCTATCTTCATTTGAATTATGTTTAATCATTCCTGATGTAAAATAAGGTCACATACACCCATAAACTATACATTCTTTCAATTCTAATCTACACATTTTGTATCTAAAAAAATATATCTTTATCTGGCAACATTCAGTTGAGCAATAGGATTAAGAAAAATTTATTTGTTATTATAATAGCATAAATTCCACCAGGACTGAATTATCATTGAATTCATTAGTTAATGCTATTAAGACACAATTTTGAATATAATATAATAAATAATTTGAATAGACCAATCGTACGCCACCAGTAACATTCACCGGTTACCGCTAAGGCTCCCATGAACTCAACTATTGATGAACTCTGACTTTCTAACGGGAGTTGAACCCTGTGACTGTTTTATACAGTACTTCTGTCACTTTTAAAACTGAATTATCTGGTTCCCATCAATTCCTATCCTACCTCCACACTTTCTGTCTCATTTCTACCCGCACACACTTTCTTTTCCACCTTGCTCTTCTGGAAGAGTTTACACCCCAGTTGGCATCTCTACTTCCCTTTCATCAATCTCACTCATTTCTATCTTCAATCCAATTCACCACTTCTATTTCATCACTTTTCTCCATGTATAAGCATTCGTGTTTGTTCATTAGTGAGAGTGTACACCTTCGTTAAATAATTTTTCGTTTTAAGCAAATAAATGGCCATGAATCGTTTATTCGTGAGGGAAAGTTTGAAAATTAACGTTTCAGCTCAGTTAAAAAGTAACTTAACCCTTTAGTACATGGGAATCGTTATTTGTAGGGAAACTTCATCAGTTGAGTGAATAAACATATCTGTACTTTTCAGTTTGATCTCTGTATCAAACTTTAGTAGTCTATCGTGACACCTGTGACTCCTGTGACACCTGTGATTGTGACCTTAAACTTTGTCCTTCATCTCTAAATTTTGTGTCACGTGAATTCTTTTGGAATGTGTCACATGATGGTGAACTTAATATTATTTCTTATCTTAGGTCCTTCAGCTCTTGATTTTGTGTCACATTGAACCAACACAAACTAAGGTTGGTTGTTTCACATAGGAATCGTACTAATTATTATTATTACTATTATTATTAATATCATTATTATTAGCGATAGAACTCCTGAAGAGGAAGACGCTAAGCAATCTATGATTCGTGATGCAGTATTTCATTTCTTGGGTTTATTCTTCTTTTCTGCCCAGTATTCTTTCATTCGTTGTGAAAATCTTTGTTTCCTTTCTTCATTCCATCGTGGTCGGTACTGTTTTGGGCGCAACTCTGGGAGGACTTCCCACTTATCTACTTTTTTTCTGAAACTCTAGCTGTTCAAGATCTCTTGTTCGTTTGTATTAAGTTGAGTTAAATCCTTTTTAACATTCTCTACCCAGGGTCCTGGACTGGTTAGCGTCAGTAGATATCGTAACAGTCGGTTAGTTAACCTGTGTTCCGGAAGTCTGAGAATATGACCATAAAATTTTAAACGCCGTTTCTTCATGTCACTTTCTATGTTGGAGAATTTTTCCACAATTTCATTTTTCTGTAACCTATATCCATTTTCTGTTTTCCTTGGACCAAGAATTTTCCTAATAATTTTCCTTTCTTCTTCTTTGATGTCATCTATTTCCATTTTTCGATTCATAGAAAGAGTCTCACAAGCGTATAGAGCCGCAGGCTTAATCACTGTGTTATAATGCCGAATTTTAGTCTTACGTGGAAGGGATATTTTATTGTAAACATGTTGAACAAGTCCAAGAGCTTTTCTAATCCTTTGTAATCTCCCTAACTGGGAAACTCTTTCAGAACCATTGGGCTCTATACTTTCTCCTAAATATTTAAAGTGTCACATGATGGTGAACTTAATATTATTTTTTATCTTAGGTCCTTGAGCTCTTGATTTTGTGTCACATTCAACCAACACAAACTAAGGTTGGTTGTTTCACATAGGAATCGTACTAATTATTATTATTACTATTATTATTAATATCATTATTATTATTATTATTATTATTATTATTATTATTATCATTATTATTATTATTATTATTATTATTATTATCATCATCATTATTATCATTATTGTTATTTGTCTAGCATACTACTATATCATGACAGCAATATAATGGCTGTTTCAGTAGCTCAAGGGAATATTTTTGTAGAATTTTGTTTTATACCATTGGGCAAACTTTTACCCAGTTGTAACACACAATATCCTTCAAGAGTAAAGACTTTCTTGATTATGAATTTTCAAAA
The DNA here is from genome assembly GCA_948455865.1 of Conomelus anceps. NCBI lineage: Eukaryota > Metazoa > Arthropoda > Insecta > Hemiptera > Delphacidae > Conomelus > Conomelus anceps. The sequence goes on from OX418221.1 coordinate 8,524,817, forward strand.
CGGTCAATAACCGTGATCTCGAGAATCCGCATTCAATATTTTTCATAAAAGCTGATAGAACCCTTGTTTACAACTTGAGATGAATGGATATTTTGTTTACAATTCCCCTCTCGTCTGCGAACGACTTGTATTCAATATTGCTTAGTTTCTTTTCTGCCAAGAGAAGCTGCTCCAAATAATGATTAATCATTTTTTTGTAAATTGCGTCTTGGGGACTCCAGTTAAGGAGTATTAAGACAAGTCCGATAATTTCCCGACAACCCAAAGTAATGCTTAATTTCTTTCCGATTAATCACCTGTATCGGAGCAAGTGTTTGTTTTCTTCTGTCTCTCACACTGCCGATAAAATAATTTTTCACAATTAGTCTCTAGCTTCAATGGATTGGGATCTCTTGTACTTCAAATTCATTTTTTTATTGATTTCATTTGCACAATACATAAAACATTTTTCCTACAACTGCTCGTAAAGTAGTTCTTTACATACTGAAAACTAATTGTAAAATACCTCTTTACTGCTCTGCAAGCGGTAAAGTACTTTACACTCACCAGCTGTTTTCTTTACACTTCTGTTTTGATTTTGATGCCTTCTCATTGGTGGATCATGGAATCCGTGAAATTCACATAACCTCAACAATGGCGAATGCTAATCAAATCATGATCTGTGATGTTACAAACTACAAGCTTTTATTGTGTTCGAATCCAGAACTGCAGTTTTAGGAAAAATATTGTATGCAATTCGCACGTGAAGCTTCTTTATCGCTCTCGCAAAATTACTTCACTCCACTACGCATCACGCAGTAAATGTTTTGGCTCAAGCGATAAAGTCGCGCTTCACGCTCTTAATACATAAATAACTATTTCATTGTCTACGTATTTTCAAATCATACTCACAAGATTTCCCATCCATTCGTGAGTATGAGTTACTATTTATTTGAAATTTTGAGATGATACTTGATCTGAGAAACTCTGTAATTTATTCGTACAACACCAAGCTACTTTGAGTTATTCATGGTTGAAATGTGGTCTTTGTAATTTCCCAAAAAAAGCATTACTCCTTCTTGTTCTTCTAAACTTCTTCAACTTGTAATACTTCTATGACCTCTAACACTATTAACTTAATCATACGTTAATTCATTCAAAAACAAAATGAGAAGAACAGTAACAAAATATTTAGTTCCTATTTTCACTAATTCATGAGAAACTAGAGCATTACACAACACTAACTATAACTAACTACTACACTCAATAACACTAACACTATGACAATATTAATTGAAGGGGCTAAAGCTTGAATTCCATAATAATTGTGACATCTCTGTAAAACATAGTAACCTCTCAAACTTCTATAACTCTACTCTATATCACATAAAACTTCTAATATCTCAAGTACATCTATAGCTTCAGATACTTCAGAAATTTCATTAATTGAGTATTCCAAATTCATGGCCAAGCACATCACTCTGAGGGTTTACTGTCAGATTTCCTCAGCATTGTTTTTCTCTCTTGCACCATCATCCTTTTTGCTTTCAACTCTCTCATGGCAAAGCACACCTCTCTAAGGGTTCACTTCCAGATTTCCTAAACATTTTTTTCTCTCGTACACATCATCTTTCCCGTTTTCAACTCTCTCTTCCCAGAAAACAAGCATTATCTTGTTTTTCTCTCTTGCACATCATTCTTTCCCGCTTACAACTCTCTCTCTCTCTCTCTCTCCAGAAAACAAAACTTACCTCACCGGATACGTTGTGTGTTGTAATTCTCATGTGTGCACAAAGAGAATGAAATATACATATCATCAAAGTAGCTGGGCCTCGGCCTGAGGCGAGTAACGGAGAATGGAGCTGAGGCAACTTCTTCCCCCCTCCAACCACAATTTTAGCCGCGCCTGTCCATCAAATCCGGCGCGTATTATGCACAATTTATTCCCGCCGGTGTTCAATCAACGCCCGACTGAATTTATCGCATCCATTTCTCTCTTATCTCTCCATCTTTTTCTCTTTCTCCATTCCTTCTTATCTTCCTTCTCTATTTACTTCCACTGTAGCTAGCAGGTTACCTTAATTTTGACGAGGTCAGTCGGGGTTTTGATTGTATGCCTCATAAACATAAATTTAACAGTGGTTGGTCGTCTCCTATTAGAACGACTGAACACGGAGATTGCATTCAACCTTATATGATATTATCATGCTTGTAAATGTTACATGCTAATGTTTTAGTTTGAAAACTTTGTAGAGTGGCGATTATTGGGAAATTTATTTATTTACTTACTTACTTATTTATTAATTTATCTATTAATTTATTTATTTATATATTTATTCATCTATTTATTTATTCAGTTATTTGATTATATATATTCATACATCTATTTATCTATATATCTATTTATTGATTTATTTTATTATTTATTTATTTATCTATCTATCTATCTATCTATTCATTTATTTATTTATTACACCAAACACAATCAATTAAAGATACAACGGGCACAGCCCACTACTGCTTTTTGATTCTCTACAAATTTTCAACTAAAATCTCCAAATTTTAGGTTATGTCCAAGTTGAATGGCTGAACATTCACTAATCTTCATAAATTAGGGAAATAGATGGAAAGTTTCTAAACTGGACTGAAAGAAGTGCGAAAAGGCGGTGATCCTCTTGAAATGTAGTTTAAAAACTTAGTGGAGCAGCAATTATTATAAATTTCTTGCACATTCAGGAGCGTGATCAATCTACTTTGATTTTTGAATAGAGTAATAGTTATAACTGAGACTGAACACAAAAAACTGGGAAGAAATAATTTCCTCTAAATTAAGTTGATTGTTGTTATCATTATTATTTTAATCATTATTATTGTTATTTTTTTCTTATCCTTTTAAAGGGGTGCTTGACCAGTCCAACCTTGGGCTCCGATACCCAAGGAGGCCTGACAAGCGGTTAAAGGCAAGACTGCTCCTTGCGGTAAGCAATCATGCCAGGTCTGTCATCCACAAATCATTTGCTTTGAGCAGCCGGAGAAAGCCCTAGATAACTAACTGCCTTCTGCATTTTGCCTATCAGTGAAGAGGCACTTTTTTCACAAGCCGGAATCGATTTTAAACTCGAAAGCAGCGTTGGGCGTACACCACCTTGCACACCAATTATCAGCACAACTAGCTTAACAGAGAAGCCTGGGTTCAGCTTGCGCAGCTCCACCAACAGCTCTTGATACTTGGTCCGTTTGTCCTCCTCTTTTGCAGCTATGTTGCATTCAGCAGGTGCTGAAAACTCAATAACATAAATTTCCTTTGCATTAAAATCGAGGAAGACAACATCAGGCTTGGTAGCTGTTAAAAGCCTGGTGGTGGAGAATGAATAATTCCAGTAAATGCGGCACTTCTCATTCTCCACAACAGACTCAATCTCTCCTGGGACATAAGGCAGCACCGGTGTTCTGTCTATACCTTATGAGTGTCTTAGGTGGTAGTAGAGCACTCTAAGGGCAGCATTGTGCCTATGAAAGTAGTTTGTGATTGCATGTACAGAACAGGCTGATAATATGTGCATGAGGGTCTCTGGTGTCTTATGACACACCCTGCAGTTAATATTAGGCACATTCATATGCATCACCCTACTACGGTAAGACAAGGTGTTGATAACACCATCCTGGCACGCCAATGTGAACCCCTCAGTCTCAGATTTTAGGGCTGCTGACTTCAAGAATGCATAAGTCAGATCCTTGGACAATCCCTGCTCCTCAACATGTTTATAAAACACACCATGCAAGGATTTGTCCTTGTGCTGCTGGAGAAGAACCTTACTCTCAGCAGTCTTTATTTGAGCCCTATGGCGGGAAGGTTGAACCACCTCTTCCCTCTCTCTTCCAAAATCTAGACTATCAGCTGCATGTTGTGCTGCCTTTACAGGAAAGCCCCGACACCAGCAACTTCATGGTTATGAACCAATTGCAACAAGGGGTCAGAGCATTTCTTAATGCTGCAAGCAAACTGTAATGCTACTCTGTTATAGAGGTTCTCCAAACCAAGTAGACCTCTGCCACCAAATTATCTAATAATTATTATTATTATAATAATTATTATTATTATTATTAATTATTTTATACTATTAACCAGTTTTCAAAGAGGCCTGACATCATCAAACATGGTTTTTATTGAAGTTATAAACATAAAATAATTGATCCATTATCTGGCTAGAACTCATCAAGAAGATTCAAACTTGAAATTCCAAAGTGTCAAACTTGTACTACAAACCATTCCACCCCCTCACACCAAGTTGTCTCTTCAATTATTTAATGACACAAGTACATGTAAACGATTATATTAAGAGATAAACAGTTATAAGATTCAAACTTGGCTGTCTATATGCAATTTATTAAACAGCACTAAAGTATCTCGTTAGAAACGATAGAAAAAAAATGAATAGAACTAATAAGGGAAAAGCACCCGTAAAGATAATTTAGTTTTTTTTTTGTGAAAGAGTACGACTGAATGTGTGTGTGTGTGCATGCATGAGAGGTTTCAGTGAGCTATATGATTTATTATTAATTTATTGAAGTGTTCCCACACAGGTTTTCCTAAAGGGAAACATATATTTGAAGCTAAGTTGATTTTGTAATTGATTGATTTAATTTCATTGTTTCAATACATTTGAAATTTGAGTACATTTTATATCAAGTTTGTATAAAAATCATGAAAAATCTATATTTTTAGTGAATTTTGTGTTGGCTTGATGGCTTTTCGGCGCATAGCAGAAAAGAAGCAGTGGTCCATTTCGGTCGGACAGATCGTGCCCCATTACGTTCGCACTTTAGCTTCGCCTCTCGCCATAAATGACATATAGCTGCCACTGCAATAATCGTACGTAGTCTGCCTGCCTCCGCTGCTAAAAAGTGCCTTCAAACTCCAGAAATCAATACTATTATCATTATCTCCACTGCTTGCCGCAGCCAATAAATACTGTTCACTGACAGAACGTAATATTTCCTTGCCGGCAAATCCAGGTGTGCCATTTCCATCTTAAACTCATTGCACACCTACTACATCTTTTTCAGCTATCATCTTCTCCCGCTAACTCCCGCTAACTCACTCTAACACTATCTCTATTCCCTCTATTCATGTCTCTCTCATGCTCTCTTTATTTTCTCTGTCTCTTTCATGATCTTTCTCCACTCTCTCTTCATCTCTCTCATGCTCTCTCTCTCTTCCGCTCTCTCTCTTTCTTCCCCTCACTCCTGCTCTCTCTCTCTTCCCCTTTCTCTTGCTCTCTCTCTCCCCCTTTCTCTTGCTCTCTCTCTTCCCCTCTCTTTCTCTCTCTTGCTCTCTCTCTCTTCCCCCACACTCTCTCTTGCTCACTCTTTTCCAACACCCACTCTCTTGCTCTGTCTCTTCCCCTCTCTCCCATTCTCTAACTCGTTATTTCTCTCGGTTTCTCTCTCTCTCTTTCTATTTCTCGCTTTTTCTCTCTTCCCCCTCTCTCTAGTTTATCTTTATCCATCTCTCTCACACTCTTTCTCTCTCACACTCTTTCACTCTCACGTACCTCTCACTCTTTCTCTCTCACAAAACTCTCTCGCACTCTCACTCACTCATTCTCTCTCACACCTCTCTCTCACTCACTCATTCTATCTCGCTCACACACACGCTCTTTCTCTCTATTTATCTTCTCCAACACTATTCGCTTTCTCAGCTCTCTCACTCACTCTCTCTTTGTCTATCTTCTCATCTCCTCGCTTTCTTATCTTTCTTTCTTTGCTATAATTCTTGCATTAAATAATATTGTTCCATCACACGCTCCCGCTAACTCACTGTGTCACAATCTCTTTTCTCTCTTTGCATCTCTCACTCTCTCTCTTTTATTCCCTCTGTCTCTCTCATTCATTCTCACATTCTCAACTCGGTTCTCTCTCTTACTCTTTCTCTTGCTTTCTCACACTCTCTCTGTCTGCATAATTTGTATGATTTACATGAATAAAGAAAGATAATCTAATCTCTCTCATGCTCTCACCGATGTTCTCTCTCCCCTCTCTCACTCACTCTCTCTCTCTCTCTCTCTCTCTGTCTTCCTTTTCGATCTCTCTCTCACACATACTCTCTCTCTCCCTCGTCCCCTCTCACTCTATCTATCTTCTCTCTCTTCTGATGTCAAGTGAGTGAAACGTGTGTCAGTTCGGCTCCGTCTTCAAGCAGTAATTTCGTAGGGTTCAATAGTTCGATTTAATTCAAATTATATATCATTGTGTTCAGTTTTTCAAGTTTAGTGCTATTGTGTAATCATTTTTTTGGTAAATTCACGTATTTTCAAGTTATTTCTAAAAAACTCTACTCAAACCACAAAATAACCGTTAGATTTTAGAGTCTTCCTATACCGCTTTCTACTCCATTCAACATGGGAAAACCCAGAAGTACGCCAAAACGAAACAATGCCACCGTCCAGCTACCTGGTCAACAACCTCCACCTCCTGCCGAATCTATTTCTGGTGGTCTCACCGAAGAATTCCTCCTGCATATGAGCCAGCAAGTGGAGAAAGCGGTCGAAGCAGCGGTTACTTCGGCTTTGAAAACTATTTTCGCCGAGGTCGAGGCCTTAAAAGACGAGAATAGAAGGCTCAACGAGAGGATCCGGGAGCTCGAGGAGGACTGCAACTTGAAGGTCGACGACCTTGAACAATATGGTCGGCGACAGTGTCTCCGAATCTTCGGTGTTCCGGAAAGAGAGAAAGAGGACACTGATCAGCTTTCGTTGAAGGTGTTGAACGAAACACTAAAGCTTAACGTCAAATTGGAGGATATCAACCGCTCCCATCGGGTTGGTAAACGCCAACCACCTGCAACCGGCCAAGCCAAACCCAAGGATCGCCCGATAATTATTCGACTCTGCAGCTACAGGACAAGGCGGATGATCTTCGATGCCAAGAGGGGTCTGAAGGGAACCGGCATCACCATCCGGGAGGACCTGACAGCGCAGCGACTGAGGATCCTGAACGCAGCAGCCGACCGCTTTGGACACCGTCAGGTCTGGAGTCAGGACGGACGTATAAAGATCGCCATCAATCACGGAGGCACCAAGAGGGTGCATACCGTCGAGAGGATGGCTGACCTCTTAAAAATAAAGGTGAGCACCTAAATAACTGTTCTAAACAGCATTCTCTAGCAGTCTAAGTGTAGTAGTTAAATTATGCAGCCCTCCGCTAAGGCTCTAGCCACATATGAATATCATTTAAAACATATTATTTAACAAAAAACTACAACAATAGCCTCATATTCATACTTATTCTAACCCTCTTCGCCTCTGTGCTACACCTCAGGTTATACTAAGAGCTTTGAAACGAATGCACTCACTTTCAATAGTCGTCACATGACTCATAAATAAGTTCTCTTACTCACTCTGTCTCCTCGTTGAATAATTATTTTGCTTAGCTTTGTATAATTCATAGACCAATTACTTATATTTTTTAACTATCATAATCTAGAATCTAAGACTGTCATTTTGTAATCTACACGAATGAAGTAAATAATCTAATCTAATCTCACTCTTCTATCTCTCTCTCTCTCTCTCTCTTGGTACTCATAACTGAAATCTTTGCTTAAATTACTGATAGGAAGGATTCTAGACTAGGATTGTTGCCTCATTACTGTTAACAGTACATTAAACAACCATCACGAATGAAGTGAGTGCAGGCAGAAGATGTGTAGATCATTATTTGATTTGGATCACTTCAATTATTATAAATCATCCGTAATTTACGATAGGAATGTACTCTTAAACTTTATATATAGGCCTTCCTACACATACATATCCGGCCAAAAATGGATTTCAATTTTACTATCGATGCTGTGAACTCATAGCAGCTATAACGACTAAATTTTTTATGATTAATATCATTGATTAATGGTTTTAACTTGGCTTTCATACTTAATAACATTCTATATTATAAATGATTGGAATAAAAATGAAGACGTCAATTTGATATATGCTTTGTTCCTATATTTAGATTGTCTCGTCATATATCTTCCGTTGAATTATTCTATCTATTTTCAAGAGTTGCAGAACAGTTTTATACTTCTATCACTCTGTAACTGAACAAAAATATCACATAATTAGTGCTGAATAATTATTATCTGTAATTTCCATTACTTTCAAAATATCGAATTGATTAGCCTACATTTTTTGTTCTCATGATATCACTCAATCTTCATCTTACAATTATTATAAGATTCGTTAAATTGCTGGAATGATTGATTAATTTGTTATTGTGTCTAATTCATTTACTGAATTCTCTTCTCTCTATCACAAACAGACGATCTCCTTCTCTGTCTGGCAAGCTTGGTATTGAAATAATTTGTACTGTTTTCTTCTAACATTGCGTATACGTTTTCTTCTAACATTACGTATACTTTCATTTCCAAAAAACCTGTGCTGTACCTTTATTAATACTATATTACTTTTCTACCTTTATTACTCATTCTCACTAAATCTAGAATTCTTGTCTTCCGTGTAATGGAATAATGACTAGTTCCATTAATACTTTCCTCAAGTATTTTGCTGTTGTTTCTGCTCGCTCTTTTTTCTTGTTACAGTTGAACTGGTTAATCACCGCTTCATCTAAACTTGCTGTCATTCATCACTATCCAGTATAGGGCTGCATCATACTCCTGCACAGACTAGGATCACCTGCTGAGAATCATCACCTCTTCGTTGCAGGGGCGGATCCAGGATTTTTGTAAGGGGGGGCGCACCCTAAACGTTTTGTAGGGGGGGGGGTTATGGAACACCCTGCACAAAAAGGTGGTCCGGGGGACTCGCCCGGAAAGTTTTTAAAATTTTAGATGCTAGAAATATCTTTTTAAGGGGGTAATGGATAACCCCCCACGGGAAGGTGTCTAGGGGATCTCCCTAGGAAAACATTTAGAGATTGCCTAGAGATTACTTTTTTGAAGCAATTAAACTGAAAAAATTGTTGTTAATTAATATGTACAAAAATGATTATTGTATTATAGCAAAATTAATTGAAAATTATCATGATCTGACACGTGTTCAGACCTGAAATCTTATTGAAAGTAAGAAACAATAATAATTGTTCTATTCAAGGGGGTAGAGCCAGTAAGAAGGAATATAATATACATATTTTTAATTTCCTCAGTGGTTTTCATCCTTATATGAACTGTTGGTACTATTGATGTCAATGACGATATCGAACTTGAATTTTACACCAGCACTTAACTTTTGTAAGTATGTAGTATCAGACGCGTTTAAGGACCTGATTCCTATTCTCAGTGGATAGAGAATAGAGACTGCTGTAAAGAATACACTACATAGAGTATACAGAGCGAAACGGATTAGGCCTATGTATTCTCTGTTTGCTGAAGATGGTACTCGGGTCTTGAAACGCGTGCGCTACTACTCACAAAAATGTAAGTACGTTTAATGCAGGAATCGTAATTAACATCGATATCTCTTAGGTACATTATTTATGTATTTGGAATTAATAGCAGTCAAGCATAAAATTAAGTATATTTTAAAATAATAAACACAAAACACCAGGAGGCCACGTTAAAGTAAATTTCATCTAGCTCTCGTATCATTGTCAATAGGTGATCCGGACCTTTATTGTTTTAGTAAGAAAATTAGAGCCAGCTTACTTGAAACTATTCCCATTCCCTTATGTTGATCATTTATCTTTCCTGAGTTTGGCTACCGTACAAATAGGGCATCGTAATTAAAAATTTCCCTTGCAACGGGTTTTGGGATAGCCTACCCTTGTAACTTTTTTAAAAATGAAGCAATTCCCCTGAAACCACATTTTGAGCGATTCTAGATATGAATTCATCTATTTTGAAAATTCAACCCAAGTTATGTGTCAAAGCAAATTTCATCAAGCTCTTGCGTTATTGTCAAAGTGTGATCCGGGCCCTCTCATTGTTTTAGTAAAACAATTAAATGCAGGTATTTATACTCTGCTCTTTTTGATCCCTCACGTTTTCTGATTCTGGTACTGTACATACTATACTTGAAAATTCTTTTAAAAGGAGAGTTTGGGGTTGCTCTATAGGCTATTATTAATTTTTTTAATTTCTTAAGTATAATTTTATTGAAGTCGGTTTCTTTCTTGTTAAAAAAATAATCCATCTAATACCACACTTTTATCGATTTCATACATCTTTTGACAAATGTTGTCTCTAAAGGCTTCTTAAAATTTGAAAATTTATTTTGTCTGGAAAGGACACCTGATTCCCTTATAGCTACGCCACTGTGATGTTACATGAACAATGAATGCATAAAAATTAATCGATTTTTAAAACGTGTTTAACATTGCGAAAAGAATTAAATCATTAGTACTCATTATACACTTACAGTTAGTTATACATAGACACTACATCATACAACCTACAACTATGCATAGTGAATCATTCAAATTAAAGTGATGTTGAAATTCAAAACTTAAATTTTCTTCTAATAAACCATGAAAAATTGCGGATAAATATTGCGCGCCCCCCCCCCTCGCATTATATACCCCTAGTCCGGGCATATTTAATCCAGCCCTAGTGAGGGGTCACCAAATGAAGAAATAGCCAAAACAATCATGCCTATTTTTTAAAATAAATATGGCTAATGACAATATTATTTCACAATAGTCTTATTAATTTTGGATATCTACCATATCACCAATACAAATTAGATTATTATAAAAGGATGTTAAAGAAAAATAACGATTTCGAATCAGTTGGATTACTTAATAGATGTATAAATTATGTAAAGGTGTATCATTTTTCACTAGCATTAACCATAAAATATATTTTCACACTACCTCAAGGGGGGGGCGCGCGCCCCCCGCGCCCCCCTGCTGGATCCGCCCTTGCTTCGTTGTAAATAATAATCGAACTGTGACTGTTAAATTGTGACCATAGCCGAACTGACGATGCATCCTTCATGCACTCGCTCAATCGAGAGACTTTGACTGTTAAGTCACTTAGGTTAAGTAATCTTAGTTTTCATTTCATTTTCACTGTCATGCTTTGCTCTCTGCTTGGACCGACGTTGGTATGTAACTACAATTATTATGCTCCCTACTGACAATCCAGCTCGCTCGCTCTCAATTCATAATAATCGTAGTAGTTTGAATAATAATTACCATAACCCAGACACGGGTCTCATTTTATCGAACAGGCTTCGGCCCTACAACAAAGTTCTGAAAGCCGCGCACCTTAATGTTCAATCTCTTAGTTGTCACATAGACGAACTCAGAGCAATCTTCCGTTTTCAAAATTTCAGTATTATTGGAATCTCGGAATCATTTTTAAAGCCTAGTATTCCATCCAAACAAGTTGAATTGCCCGGTTATACTCTTTACCGTAATGATAGATTGAATAAAGCATGTGGGGGCGTGGCAGCGTATGTGAAAGAAAATATAAAGACTAAAATATTAACCACATCTGTACAAGAGTACTCTGCCAGACCTGAATTTATGCTACTTGAATTATCCTTATCCAGTTCTGAAAAATTACTAGTTGGAATATGCTATCGCCCCCCAAAAATAGGTCATTTCTCAGATTTTGAAAATGCGTTGCTCTCTTTCATGCCATTTTACAGCCGTATTCTAGTGATGGGAGATATGAACACTGACCTGAACATGACTAATCGCAACTTTGACTATTACCAACTGACAACAATCTTCCAATGCCTCAACATGACTATTTTACCACTAGACCCAACTCATCATACTAATGAATCTGACACACTCATCGACCTTCTCATAGTTAGTGACCCTAATGAGGTTATACACACGGGTCAAATCTCTGTCCCAGCTATTTCTGGACATGACTTGATATACTGTGTGCTTTCTTATAAGCCACCTAGACCAATGCAAAAATTTATAACGTATAGGGACTTTAAACACTTTGACGAAGCCGCTTTTTTGACTGACGTAACTCAGACTCCATGGCATCAAATTGAGGCCTTACCCTCAGTAGATGAAATGGTTGAGACTTTTGAAAACTGGACTCTCAATTTATATGACAAACACGCACCCTATGTAACCAGAAGAATAAATAGAAAACAACGTGTACCGTGGATGACTGACGAAATACTAAAAATGATGGGACAAAGAGACAAGGCTCATAGAAAATTTAAAAGGAAATATGATTTGGATAGCTTAATTGAGTATCGAAGTCTCAGAAATAAAGTTAAACAACAGCTACGTAACTCAAAGATTAGGTACTTGAATTCATTTATGACAGACAACAGACAAGACTCTTCATTATTATGGCGTGGAATAAAAGAATTTGGCCTTGGTAAACAGAAAACTCATACTCAAATTGACTTACCACTAGACGATATAAATGGACATTTTGTTTCACACTCGAATCAACGTGATGAGACAGTCATCAGTAATCATATTAATGATCTAAATGATCAGGTAAAAAATTCAAACATACCACTAGCTGATCAATTCCACTTTCATCCGATTTCAGAACAAGACACTTTTAAAGCATTTCAACACATTCGTAGCAATGCTACTGGTGCAGACGAAATTTCAATCAAATTTATTAAAAGAATGTTATTTGCAGTCCTACCGACTATCACATTCATTTTCAATAAATCTCTTGAAAATGGTAATTTCCCTGAAAATTGGAGGCTTGCTCTGGTTCGTCCTTTAAACAAAGTTGCCTCTCCCAATAAAGTTGAAGACTTCAGACCAATCAGTATTTTACCAGCCCTATCCAAAGTACTTGAGAGAATTGTTCATGCACAAGTTGTGGAATTTCTAGAGCACAGTAGTAAACTTCATAACTTTCAATCTGGATTTCGAAAATCTCATTCAACTGAAACAGCTCTACTGCGTGTCACTGATGATATCAGGTTGGCTATGGACCAACGAAAATGTACTATCTTAAGTCTGTTTGATTTTTCTAAAGCATTTGACACTGTAGACCATAGAGTTCTTCTAAACAAGTTAGCTATTCTTGGTTTTAATCATAAAACACTAATATGGTTCAATTCCTATCTTACAGGTAGAAAACAATGTGTATCTGTTGGAGATAACAGGTCAAATTGGAAAAATGTTATACATGATCCTCAAGGATCCATTTTAGGCCCCCTACTGTTCACTCTGTATGCAAACGACCTTCCCTCTGTTATCAAGTTTTCCAGTTTTCATACATATGCAGATGACCTTCAAATTTATGCAAGTTGTTCTACCACAAAAATAAATGAAACAGTAGAAAAAATGAATCAAGATATAAATTTAATAGTTGAATGGACTAGGAAAAATGGCCTCAAACTCAACCCCATTAAAACGCAGCCCATAATAATTGGATACTCACGCTTAGTAAACGGCATTGACTTGAACTCAATCCACAAGATTACTGTTGATGGTAATGAAATTCCCTACTGCAGCTCAGTCAAAAACCTAGGTATTATCATGAATAAAACTCTTGACTGGTCAGAACAAGTAAATAAAACATGTAAAAAGGTCTTTTCAGCCATGCATTCATTGAAGAAATTGCAAGATATTCTTCCTAGAAACATTAGATTATTATTGGTTAAATCTCTGATCTTCCCACACTTGATGTATTGCAATTCTGTACTAAATGACATGCAAGTCACTCTAAATGATAAACTGCAGCGCTGCCAAAATTATTGTCTACGGTTTGTTTACTCTCTTGAACGACATGAACGGATCACTCAAGCCCACATTGCTAGCTCAACTTTAAAACTACCCGAACAGAGATTATTTCGAATAGTCAAACTTGTTAGAGATATTTTAAAATATGGCAAACCAAACTATTTCAAAAATGATTTTAAATTTGTTTCTGAAGGTAGGAGGATAGATGTTTCACATACTAGAACCGGAGAAAATACTCTAAGGATACCGAATCACCGAACTACCATTTATACTAAATCTTTTCTTGTTAGCGCCTGTCGTGCTTGGAATGCACTTCCCAATCCTATTAGATCCTTTGAGAGTCGAGTGGGCTTTATCTTGGCATTGAGAAAATATCTTTTTGAGAAAATGACTGAGTCTGTTCAACCCTAGAGCAACTGCATGACAACTTTCATCATTCACTCCATCATTCATCAACTCCATAAGCAATTTATTCACCATTCAAATCTTTAATGTCTTAGGGATCTTAATTATTATAATCCATAAAATATTAACTTATGTATAAAAAGTTTTCGTTTTACTTTAATGTCTAGTGTAATATTAACCACTATCACCCCCTATTATTCCTCTTAAATTATGCTTAAATTATCACCCCCTATCATTCCTCTTAAATTATGTTTTTTTTAACTCACTTTCATATTAATGTTTAACATAAATTATCTCATTTGTAAATAATCTCTTTTTCTGTCTCATTGTTTTACTCTCAATCAGAAAATATCAATCCATAACTTCTATTATTAATTGTAAATTAACTCTATTAATCACTTTGTTCTAATCATTCATATCCTTCAAATAATTTATTCATCTTATTTTAGTTTTTAACTTTCATACCGTTTTCAGTTTATTATAGCCTACGGTCAAGTGTTGATGAGAAGGATATTCTTGAATATCCTCTTCCAAGAATGGACATTTATATGTTCAAACTTCGCCGTTTCATGTAGATACATCACAATCATATTATCGTTATCAAATTGCATCTTATACTGTATACATATCGTTGATTAATTCTTTAGTTTAGATTTGTAAAATTCATAGAACAATAATTACAGTACTTATATATTTTTAACTATCATAATCTAGAATCTAAGACTGTGCATTTTGTAATCTACATGAATAAAGTAAATAATCTAATCTAATCTAATCTCCTCTGGCTTTCTTATTTTTTTTTCAGCCATTATCCTCGCATTAGTTATCTGCTTCACCAAACCATCCAGAGTTGGTGATTGTCATCCCCAGCTGTTTGGAATACTTGCAGCATGCAAGGTTTGTTTTAAGGGTTGACTACATGGACGCTTTAGCATCATGTTTAGAAGACAATGTGGCGGTAAAAGCTATTAGATTAGTGAAGTTATAGAGGTTAATTTATCAATTAAAGCTGCGTGATAGGACTATTCCGGATCTTCCATGCAGACCGACCCTTGAAACGAGCCATGTATTCTTAGTATGGTTGTATAAGTGGTAATCTATTTTATAAAATTAGGCTTTCTTGCAACGAATGTATAGAACTGTCGAAACCAAATCATTTGCTCATACTGTAAAATTTGCATAGCTTAGAACTTTTTGTCTAGCTTGAATAAAAATGAGAAATATGGGGGTGTTGAGCCAATTTTGTGTTGGTGATACAATTTTTCTGTTTTAAGTTTAATTTTGTTTTGAGAATAGGAATGAGGTAGATGAGAAAAATCTGTTGCATTGTATGAATTACAAGTTAATTTTAATAAATTAATTCGGGATTTATTAAGATTAATTAATCATACTGTTGACTCCTTAAAGATAATATTATTTTTGTTGATGTAACCCGCTTAAAAGAGATGTGAATTGTTGATAAATGTAATTGCAGTACTTGTAACTGTGAGGTTAGGTTAGTTTTAGTGTGAGTCTTATTATTTTATTTAAGTAATCATTTTTCATATTTTTCCCAGCAAAAAGGCTCTGCTCTTTGCTGTAAAATTACTTCCTGTTTGTTCGGAACCCACCTAAAACTGTAGGTTCATCTTATCATTTCCCACTCATTACCCACGCACTGGTTTCACACCTATGTGGGCTTCATCCTCCAAAAAAACTTCACAAGCTAAGGTCAAATGTTGGCTTTAGAAGTTACCTCTCTAATAAATGAAGTATATCCAATCCACCAGAATTTTCTGGGGACATTTTCCGAATTTCCCAGCCACGTAATCCTTGATACTACTCGGAGTTTTTCATGGCAAGAGTTTTCCCAACTTCGCTGGCCTTCGCCCTGCGCTACAAGCTTCGCAAGCAAAATTTGTTCGGAATGCTATCTCAAGTAGGAAGTTCTGTCTGTTTTTCTGTTGTATATGTGGAGATCTGTCTGTGCACGGTATTGCAGTGGCAACTCATTGTCTACTTAGATTAAAAACTTTGTTTCAATGCGACTAAAAGTTGGTGGATAAATTGCACGAGTATGTGGTTGTTGAATGTTGATGCTCTTCAGAGGCTCTGGCATATTTCTGCTTTATTAGTAGTGGGCTACTATGTGATCATATGGGGTTTGAAAATTATATAAAACATTCATGTCCTTGAAATGAGGATATATCAGTTCCTTTTGATGTATAATGTTTGTTCTTTTTGAGATTCTATATTGAAGTAGACGTTTGAATAAAACTGATGCTTAAATTGTTTTATCTAATATGGTTCTCCTATGATATTATCTCGTTCGTTTAATTTTTATTAGTTAAAATTCATTGTAAACATCTACTGTAATTTTTTTTTTAACTTCCTGTTAGCAAACCAATATTCACAGCTTTCAAGTGTGATATTGATAGCCTGATCAAATTGTGAAAACAGGTAGAAAAATATAATCCAGACTCCCTTTCCACACACAGGCTTACCTTCGTAGACGGGTGACATGTATACATATTGTAGTGGAAGTGTAAATGGAGAGAAAGAGGAACAGTGGTTCTCGGTGTTATCTGCTATGTAAATGTTTACTTCTCAGCAATTAATTACTCTGCTTTTGACACTTTTATGGTGTTTACTTGGTAATTTGTAGAATGTTCTAGTTGTTTTATGAGACATTAATGGAATCTTATCGAATATTGTGGAAGGTGTGAAGGTTGTTGTTTATTGTTTCATTGTGTATTTTAGAAATCGGAGATGTTGAAAGAAAAATCGAGAGATATCTCAATTATGGGAGATTATATAAAAAGAGGGAGACTTTTGTAAATTAGTTCAGTCTTGTTTGAAATTCGTCGTGATAAACAAGTAGTTCAGTTGTTGTTCTATGTTGATAAGTGGCAGTAGTGACAGTTCCCATTAATACAGACAGTTCAATCCCATTGGCGCTATTAAAAACCATCTAATGAACTTTCGTTGTCTGTGTTGATAATTCTTTTGACAGTTCTATAGTGATAATTCTTTTACCTATTACTGTATTACGGACTAGTTCTACGTAAGTAAATTGTTCTTTTACGGCGTTTCTTTTTGAATATTATTGGACAGTTTATTGTACAATTATTATTTAATATTAGATCGGCCTTTTAACTTTTAGTGATTGATTTTTGTACAGTCTATTGAAATTTTTTTATTAGTTGAACAATATCGATTTATCTGTTTTAAATTGCTTGTTTTTTGTAAGTTATTACTGATCAGTGAGTGTTGTGATTATTTGTGTAAATAAAGTGCGAGTGATAAATTTAAGTAAATTAATTTTACATTCTTGTACAACTTCATACTGATGTGTTTTTTGTCAGTAATCAACTTCCTAACGCCATTCTCATAAATAAGTGTGATGAAAGTCCATTTCTTTGAAATGTCATGTCGTTTTAATGTCAAAGAAACGTTTAATCACCTTTTAAACGTTGCCATTATCTGGATGTTACTTGAAAACTTTATAAAATCTTCTTAATTATTGTACTAAAGTATCTTTAATATTTCTGTGTATAATATTATTCTAACTTGTATATTTGACTACCTACTAGATCTCTCTGGATCTCGCAGCCCAATATGGAAGTTGCTCAGACATTTTGCTCAGACAAAATTGCTCAGACATTTTTTGTACAATAGCTTGATAGGCCTAATTGTTTCATTCTTCAGATTGTCAATTAATGTCATCATTTAAGCTGGGCATTCACGTTTCAACTTGCAGTACCACTTGCAGTACTGCTAGTAGTACTGCTAGATGGATAGTCGACTCCACTCACGCTCCTACTTGCAATCCAACTTTCAGCTATTCCTAGTCAGCTGTAAGCATCGCTCTCGAGCCGAAAAATGTAACCGAAGTTGCCCGATGTCCCTAAACTTGCCCGAAGGTCAAGCACTGACTGAGATAAGTTGGACGACTTTGATCCAACTCCCCCACACACGCTCCAACACCGTCGACATTCGGAAGTCGTCCCTCTAGTCGTCCATCTACAATTCTAACTATCCAACAAGCCCATTCACGTTCCGTTTTCGGATCCAACCTTGGAGGTTGGACTGCAAGTGGTACTGCAAATCGGAACGTGAAAGCTTTATCGTTTTTCACTTGTTTCTCCAAGTCAATTTTTTATAAATAAAGAGCGGGTTTTTAGAGTAACAAAGACTGTTTGTTAGTTGACATTAATACAATGATGTTTGCTTATAGCTTTCACACTACTGAGGGTTGAATGCAATGCGAACCTGTATTATAATAATCATATAAATAACCAAAAACTGATTGATTGATGGATTTATTGTCTTGGCAGACCCATTGCACATTGAGCAGAAATACAAAATTGAAATAATTACAATTGAAGAAAATAAAAATAGATTAATATAATTGAGAGTGATAGCTGATAATTGAACACATGTGAATAAGAATTCGACTAAAGTGAATGCTTCAAATACTGGCGGCTCTGGTAGCGCAGTTGGTTGGAGTTCTTGTCTGTGAAAAGATCACAGCGGCTCTGGCTGGCTTTGTTTCCTGCAGCCTTGTGTTCAGATCTTATTCAGCCATAGATGTTTCTCATCATTCACCCATTCACCTCATTACCCGCGCACAAGTCTCCGGACTCATGTGGGCATCATCCGCAATAAATAACTTCCACTTTTCTTAGGCTACTTTCACACTTGCACGACCGGTCGTAAACAACAACGACATTTGGTCGCCAACGACATAAAAATTTGAGCCGTTCACATAAATGTACTTTCATCCGACCACGACACTTTAGTATAGACAATGTACAACGCGTTTTCGTAATTACCAACAAACAACAATTCAACGCGTACACAGAGTAGCTATCTTGCTCAATACAGTAGGCTGTCGTGTCGGAGATGTGTGCACAGTTCCAGTGGCTCGCTGCGCCCTCTAGTCGTTCATAAGACACCGACAGTCGGCACGTCTCGAGGGATGTCGTGGCTCCCTCGGTACTAGCACGACAGTCGTGCGTATCCACGACATTTGTCGGCCTAGTATGAAGAAGCTGATATCCCTCTTTGCCCTTTTGTCGTATGAACGGCACACGACACACGACATGTCATTGTAATGTGAAGCGAGCCTTATTGCTGATGATGACCACATTAGTCTGAAGACTTGTGCGTGGGTAATGAGGTGAATGGGTGAATGATGAGCAACATCCATAGCTGAATGAGATTCGAACCCAAGGCTGCAGGAAACGAAGCCAGCAAGAGCCTTATCTTATCTCAGACAAGCGCTGCAACTGACTGCGCTACCAGAGCAGCTAACACAGAACCATCACAGTAAAATTCAGTTTACCAGAATACCTAACAGAACCTTGACAGTATAATTCATAATAATCTCCCTATATTATCTATATAATATATAGCAACTCTAGGATGCTTACAGAGCTACAATTCACAGTCTAACAAAGGAAGTCTGTTCGCAAATGCCTTGACAGTATAATTCATAATAATCTCCCTATTATCTATATAATATAGCAACTCTAGGATGCTTACAGAGCTACAATTCACAGTCTAACAAAGGAAGTCTGTTCGCAAATGCCTTGACAGTATAATTCATAATAATCTTCCTATTATCTATATAATATAGCAACTCTAGGATGCTTACAGAGCTACAATTCACAGTCTAACAAAGGAAGTCTGTTCGCAAATTACTCCCCATTTCAAATGCACATGAATGATTTCTCACTGGTAACAGAGTGATACTCGCAACAGGTGCTGAGAAGCACTGTAACTGAGTCGCCTGCCTTTTCTGCGAAAGAAAAATGTCCGAATGCTGCCTCGCATTTATATTCAGCTTTATTACGTCTGTCCGGCAGCGGCTTAAGATTGATGATCGCTGTCTTCTCTTTTGCCAGTCAAATTCTTCTCTTTTCGCCAGAATGGGAAATATTTTCCCTAGCAACTACACTCCAGGGCTGCTAAACATTTTTTGCTTGTCATTTTTCTCATCTTCCGCACACAACATAACACTCTCAGCGCTCTTGTTTCATGATTAAAAGCTAAAAAGGTAATAAAAAGAGAATAATGAAAGTTACACAGAATTGCTTGACGCAGTTGGTGTCGGGAAAAGGACAAGGCAGACTATAAGCAATCATCAAGCGCTGTGTAATACATCATTTCGTATGAGATTGATATGGATTGTTCACTTCTGGATAGCAATCAACTTTTAAAATGGAAAGAGGTTTTGTTTCATTAACATCAAGCAAACGCTGTTGTGTAATCACTTGAGATAGTCGATATAATTAATGTTTCCAATACTATAATGGAAGAAAGGAGTTGATAACGATACTGAAAAGCTAAACAGGTTATAAAAAGAGAATAATGAACGTCACACAGGATAATTGCTTGAGCCTCTATTAATGTTTTCATTTACCAATTCAATCGCTTATTCCTGGAATAACACACATCATCCAATTCCTTGTCACTCTCACTTTATAACTTACTAAATAAATATATTCATTTCCACAAAGCTCATATTTATTTTTATTTATTAATTAATTTTTTTTTTTTTTACTCTACAGCCCAATATGGGCTTTGGCCTCCTCCACTACAGCCCTCCAAACATCTCTATCACCAACCATCCCTCTGCAACCTCTATATCCCATCTTTAAGATATCCTCTCTGATTTCATCCTCCCATCTTATCCTTGGTTTGCCTTTCTTCCTTCTTGAGTAAAAGTTTTCTTTGTGGACTATTTTGAGCATTCTGGTTTCACTCATTCTGCAGATATGCCCAAACCACCTGAGTCTCTGCGCCTTTATAAAACGTACAATATTACGGCCGTGTATCAATGATTCCAGCTCTGAATTTGTCCTTCTTCTCCCTCTTTAACAGGACCATAAATCTTTCTAAGAATTTTTCTTTCAAATACACCTAGATTATTCTTGTCTTCTTTGGTTAATGTCCAAGATTCAGAGCCGTATGTCACTACTGGCCGTATTAGGCTCTCAAATATCTTCAATTTAGTGTCTCTACAAATGAGCCTGCTTTTTAGAAGTTTTATGTTACTGAAGTACGCTCTATTTCCTGACATTCTTTCTTTTATGCTGTAACTCATCTTGTTCTCGTTATTCAACACCTAAATAACTAAAATTTTTCACTCCTTTAAATAATTTTTGGTCGACCCTAAGATTCTGTGGTACTCTTCTTGCCTGGCTCCTAGATATTTTCATATATTTGGTTTTGTTTCCATTAGCTAGCAGCCCAACCTTTTTTGCTTCCTTTTCAAGCAATTGAAAGACATCCTGAAGCAGACCTTTTCCTCTGGCAATTATTGCTATGTCGTCAGCATAAGCACATAAATTATTTGCCAATACAATTAGAAAAAAACATAAAGAAACAAGTCATTAATGAAAAATGGCGGGCCGCTTAGCGCATTTGTTTGGGGCGTCTCAACTTCAGCTTGCTGTCGTTTAAGTGGTCGTGGGTTCGAATCCCGCTCCACCGTCAGGCATTTATGTGTAATCATTCACCTCATTACCCACGCACAAGTCTCGGACTCATGTGGGCATCATCAGCAATAAAAAAAATACTTCTTTTAGAGTATGGTGAGGATGTATTCCAACAATACGAAATAACCATCACACGAGTATGTAAGTGTTAAATTCACTAGCAAAGTATTTTCAACAATTACAGCAGTTATGTCCATTGTATGAATCAGAAAATGTTCATTTATTTTATATAATTTTTAAAGTCAGAGGCTGACGAAGCTTCGTTTTAGAAGTGAAATGTATCCCTCTAGCATCTCCAATATAAGTGAGTAAAAGCAATATATTAAATTGAAATACAGTGTCAGTTTTATATTAGATTGTTAAATTCACTAGCAATTGATTATTTATGTTTAGATTTCAAGTGAAAAAGTAATATAGAACTACATGATATAATGTGTTTTATTAAGTTTTGAAAAAGTTTCTTCTTGAGTTATACTTCCGCATCCTTTACATTATTTATAGTTCGTTAGGAAACGGACCCCAGAAAAATTGAATCAAGGACTTATTCAATATGATTAAGTGCATAAATTTCCCTGTAAATTGGTCGATATGGTTGCATCTATTAAGAATTTTTCTAGTGGTTCGGAACCCACCTAAAACTGTAGGTCCAACTCATCAGACACCATCAAACTCATTACCCACGCACAAGTCTCAGACCTATGTGGGCTTCATCCTCAAAAAACAAATTATTCTATATCACGAATATGACTAGATAAGCATCGCTTTTCGTTACGTACTAAACAATGGACGTCATGTGGTGTGAAGCGACTCAGTCTCGACCAATCAAATCTCTTGGAACGATGACAGGTCCACATGACGACTTGGCAACATCACACGTGACCAGCGTGCAATATTCATTACATAATTCGGCTATTAGTACATGGTTGCCTCCACATAAATAATAGTGTTACGGGTTCTATGTCTAAAATAACGCTGGCAACACTCAAATTCATCACTTGCACTTTATTTACACATATAATCCACAACTCACACTGTTCAGTAATCTCTTACAGAAAAATAAACAATTAAGAAACAGATAAACGAGTTTTCAATATAACCATACAAAAATCAATCACTAAATGTCAAAAGGCCGATCTAATGTTAAATAATAACTGTACAATAAACTGTCCAATAATAATATTCAAAAAGAAACGTCGAGGAAGAACAATTAACTTGCGTAGCACAAATCTGTAATACAATAATAGGTAAAAGAATTATCACTATAGAACTGTCAAGAGAATTATCACTACAGACAACAAAAAATCATTACATGGTTTGTAATAGCGCCAACGGGACTTCACTGTCTGTATTAATGGGAACTGTCACTACTGCCACTTATCAACGTAGAACAACAACTGAACTACTTGTTAATCATGACGAATTTCAAACAAGTCTGAACTAACTTACAAAAGTCTCCCTCTATTTATATAATTTTCCATAATTGAGATATCTCTCGATTTTTACCGAATTCTAAAATAAACAATGAAAGACTTTCACGCCTTCCACAATATTCGATAAGACTCCATTTATTTCTAATCAAACAACTAGATCATTCTACAAAGGTCCAAGTAAACACCATAAAAGTGTCAAAAGCAGAGTAATTAATTGCTTAGAAGTAAACATTTACATAGCAGATAACTCCGAGAACCACTTCTTTCTCTCAATTCTCACTACAATAGTTTTGGAACAAGTGAAAGAGCTGCAATATCTAGAGAATTGAGTCCAACTGCCTTCAACTGAATATTATCGATTTGAGAGAAAACGCTTTCCTACTGCAACTACAGCTTCTGAAAGATACGTAGGGCCGTATTTATGAAGCTTCCTTCAGCGACTCTTGACTCGAGGGACTCTTGAAATGCATTTAGAATAGGTATTCCAAGAGACTTAAGGAACGTACATAAATATGGGTCTTAGTATCGGTCTAGGTTACTTGGTACAAATACCTGTACTTCGAGAATCGTTAGGTCCAAGTACTGTTTTTCAGATTTTAGATAAGTTTTATGGTACAGGACGTGTACTACAGTAGTCCTGCCGATAGCTGTAGTTGTATGGTTCTAAATGAAGCAGGGATAGAAAATCATAAAATGCAATGTTAACGCTCAAAAATCGAGACACAATATTGGAGCTTTGTTCAAAGTCAAGTCGTCTTCGTTGGTGTCTTTTTTTCATTTGAACTATACTTTTCATGATCTCCTGTTCAATATTATAACGTCTAAATTCAATCCTTTATAATAGCAATCCATATTGCTTACCTCATTCACTAGAGATGCCAAGAGATATTATTCCACTTCTGATGAATACTTGAGTCCTGTTATGTATCATGTATCTCCTATATCCTTTTTAAAGTCTATGTATATGAACGCTTGAATTTGAGAAACTTCACAAATGAAATCAAATCCTTCGCGGATGAATACAGTGATATCCTTTGCGGATGACACTGCAGTGATATGTCATGGAAACTCATGGAATAAAGTTGTTACTATTGCAGAACAAAACATTTTAACTATTAAGAACTGGCTGGATAAAAGTACCTTGATAATAGTTATTGATAATAGCTATTGATAATACCAATAATAGCTATTGATAATAGCTATTGATAATAGCTATTGATAATACCTATTGATAATAGTTATTTATGTAATAGGAGCGTGAAGCGCGACTTTATTGCTTGAGCCAAAACATTCACTGCGCGACGCATAGCGGAGCGCAGTAATTTTGCGAGAAGCTTCACGCGCGAATTACATATAATATTTTTCCTGAAGTTCTGGATTCCAACACAATAAAAGCTTGTAGTTTGTAACAGCACAGACCGCGCGCGCATTTGGTTAGCGTGCGTCATTGTTGAGGTTATGAGAATTTCATGGATTCCGTGATCCACCAATGAGAAGACATCAGAATCAAAAAAGAAGCATAAAGAAAACAGCTGGCGAGCGTAAAGTACTTTACCGCTTGTGGAGCAGTAAATAGGTATTTTACTTTTAGTTTTCAGTATGTAAAGAACTTCTTTATGAGCAGTTGCAGGAAAAACTAATTACATAACGTTTTCATTCAATAAATTAGAAAACGCCCGGAGAATCACATGAATATTTTGTAAATTAAAATAGCTTAAATACTGAACGATACTGTAGCATATCAATCATATATACTGTGCGAGACTAAGCTCCGTGTCCCTGACGGCTGAAGAGGAGAGACGAAGAATACTAAAGTAAAGAATAAATCTAATAAATTAGAGGTGCAAGCTGGAGTGCCTCAGGGATCAATACTAGGCCCATTGCTTTTTTTGTTATATGTCAACCGTTTACCTAAAGAATTAATTAGTGGTAGAGCCCTCTTATTTGCTGATGATACTTCACTCATTTTCAGGAATTCCATTCTAGATAATTTAGAAATAAGTGCCCATATAGGTGTGCAGTCTATTGTCCAATTTTTAAATCAGTTGAAATTAACTATAAATAGTAAAAAATGCCAATACCTTCAATTCAAAAACAAACATAATTTAAATGAAGATAGGGCTATAAACGTGTTTGTAAACGATAATCAGTTAGACCAGGAAGAAAAAATTGCATTTCTAGGAGTTACGTTGGATAGACGATTGACCTGGACTCCATACATTGAGAAAATATGTAGTAAAATTTCATCTGGGGTATTTGTCCTGCGACAGCTTGCTAGATTGAATGACAAAAAGTTACTTTTTACAGCTTACCATGGGCTCTTACTGTCACATATTAGGTATGCTATCTTAGTATGGGGCAATTCATCAAAACAAAATCTTGATAGGGTGTTTAAGATCCAAAAGAAAGCGGTTAGGTGTATAGAAAGAGTAAATAGATTAGATTCATGTAGGCCGTTGTTCAAAAGACTTGGTCTCCTAACTGTACCCTGCTTATATGTGTATGAAGCTACTTTATATGTAAAAACAAATGATATTAACCAAAATCTTGATGTACATGATTATAATACAAGACGCCGAGGAGATTATCACTTGGTGAGTCACAATAGTAGCTTATTCAAACAAAAACCTAGTTATATTGGTAGGAAATTCTACAACAAGCTACCGCAGTTTTTGAAGAGTCTTGAAAATATAGAAATATTTAAAAAACAATTGAAGAAATATTTAGTTGATAAAGCTTTTTATAGTGTACAAGAGTTCCTTTCACATCAAAATTAAGCCTCACCTCAACTAATTGGAAGTAATTATGGTATCTAGTGTATAATATTGTTGATCTGACTTGTCTTATACTCCTTAACTGGAGTCTCCAAGACGTAATCTACAAAAAAAAAAAAAAAAAAAAAAAAAAAAAAAAAAAAAAAAACTATACTGGGCAGCGCGGACGCACGCACAGGGACGCACAATTGCATTGTTTTTGCAGTGACATAGTGACGTAGTGCATTCCTCCGAGGGACACGGAGCTCAGTCTCGCACTATATGTAGCTACTGGTGTAGCATATATATGTTCATGATAACATAATATGAGACTGTTTTAGCGTCTTCTAATTTAACTATTTTCTTATATTTTTGCTGTTTTTACTATCTTCTGCTTCTTCGTCAAAAACATTCAATCATTTATTGCCATAAACATTACAAATGTTAAAACAATCGTCATTTATATACAGTCAGAATTATCTAAATTTAAAAAATAACAACAAAAACAATAAGTTCAAGGAAATTATCACAGTCAAATACCAAAATATAAGTCAACAACAATTAATACTTATATATATATATATATCACAGGCTAGTCTTAAATTTAGATTGACATATATGGTATGAATTCAGCATATTAAGAAAACTCATCGCAAAAATCTCAGTTTTATTATTCACCTCCATTCCTTCATGATTTTTCAACACATAAGTACTAAACCTGATACATAGAAGATGTACTCTATTATCAAAACTGTACTTTAATTTATATAAAAGTCTATTCTATTATTATTTCTTACTGAAAGTCTTTTACTATCAACTTCAGGTGGCTCTTATATCAATCCTAAAGGCAGCCTTCCACCGCAAGCGAAGCGGACTCTCCTGAAGTCAAACTACACTCATATCAGCTCTTAATCGCCTATAAAATGGCGTTTTTGATTTGTAGCTCGACCTCAAATAATTAATAATAAGTCGAAATTGTCACAACTACATTTATTAAAAATAATGAGATACTAGTTTCGGTTTTTATACCATTATCAATCTAAAACAAACCAAAACTAAAGTACATCAAAACCTAATTGTGTATGGCTCTTCTTTGTTGCTTTCTGAATGTTCACGGCTTTTGGTTCTTGATTTGACTCTTATTTTTGCTTGTTACTCCTCCCACCAGGGGGCGTGACTTGTTATGGTCTTCGGCCAATCACAACCTTCAATGAAGGACAGCCTCTTTCTCGCTTAGCCAATAGTATCATTCCATGTTAAGAATATATTAAGCTACTCTGTACTTTAGTTTTAGTTTGAGATTGATAATGGTATAACAACCAAAACTAGTATCTCATTATTTTTTTTAAATAAATGTGGTTGTGACAATTTCGTCTTATTATTCATTATTGATACCTTCCGCAATATCACCTTCGCAAAGAAAGTTAACGACCTCAAATACTTTTCAGTGGGAGGCTGGCTTGAAACACGAATCAATCTTACACGTTTAACTCTGTTTCTAAAGAGGCTCTGGTAGCGCTGTTAGCGTAGCTTCATTTCCTGCAGTCTAGGGTTCGAATCTCATTCAGCCATGGTTGTTTCTCATCATTCACCTCATTACCTACGCACAAGTCTTCAGACTTTTGTGTGCTTCATCTGCAATAAAAAAAAAGATTTTACTTACTTGAAGTTCAGTTTAATTATCAGTATTCCTATTGTAGGCCTACTCAACTTCTATTTTGAGAGGTAAATAAATATGTTTAAATTAGTCGAGCCAATCATTTCATCTTCCTCACCTTTAGTATCTTTTCTCATCATCCCACACAGTAACGAATAGATCGAAAAGATACCTTATTTATTCCAGCGTTTTCAACAATCAACAGTAGGATGAAAAAATGAGTGTTAATCTACGCACAACCCTAATCCCAACATTCTTTAATCTTTCAAAATGGGACTACCGTACAACTGAAGTGTAACTTCACTAGCGGAACGCCAAAACCTTTTCCTTAATCATCAGCGATTCGTTCCAATCTCATTGCACCCTTTCAACTCTGGC
Source organism: Conomelus anceps (assembly GCA_948455865.1). Taxonomy (NCBI): domain Eukaryota; kingdom Metazoa; phylum Arthropoda; class Insecta; order Hemiptera; family Delphacidae; genus Conomelus; species Conomelus anceps. The sequence continues at coordinate 8,552,541 of OX418221.1, forward strand.
TCCCGTTACATTTTTCTTCGTTAAACAAATACAAAACTCCCTCCGACTGTAATCTTTTTCTAATCCCCTAGCTGCTTTGGTCAGGATTAGAGCACTGTGTTCTCGCAATTTTTCCCCCGGCAAAAGATCGGTCCGAATTAACCTCTTGTCTAATTCTCTAATCTAAACTCGGGGCCGTTGAGAGGTGGCCTCACGATGTTATTACTCCTCGGCAGAGGTCGCTTTATCTGCTCTGAACTGGGGAGGAGGCTCCTCTATTGTTTGAAGTGGCCCGCCTTAACTTTGCTTATACTCTTGTACCCCATGCCCCTGCCAGCTATTGGCAGTTTGCCCCATCCATATAATCAAACACTAAGCCTACTTATCAGACATGATTATTTCCTTCATTAAAAGTTTGACTCCACGTTTAATTCCTGTTCAGTTATATAACATACTCGGTTACTTTGCCTTTCCTGTGATCACGTATTAATTATTAGGCTGCAGGAACTAACCAACATAAATACGCCTTATTCAAAAACAGAGTTGGTCCTCCTATTTTTCTGGTATGAATCACGCATAGAAACTTCATATATCATGATTCATTTCCGAGTTTTTCTGTAGTGTTTATTCAGTATTAAAATATGTAATGGGGCGAGATATTTCAGTGGGATCATGATTCTGTAATAAGAGCGATACAATAAATAGTATTGATAATAAAATACTAGTAGTATAAGCGGCAAACCGCTTAGCGCAGTTGGTTGGGGCGTCGCAACTTCAGCTTGCTGTCGTGTAAGCGGTCGTGGGTTCGAATCCCGCTCCACCGTCAGGCATTTATGTGTAATCATTCACCTCATTACCCACACACAAGTCTCGAACTCATGTGGGCATCATCACAATAAAAAAAAATAGGCAATGGAAATCCTCTCTAGATAAGGCTAACTTCTTTCCTTCGTGTTTTCTTTATTGGACTATTTATATTTTTATTTAATTATTGATAATGTATTATTTGTATAACTCTTCATATATTTTCATAAATTCATATACAGAATGTTTCAGATGCAATCTGCTATACTGTTCTAGCTCATTCTTCTCATCAAAATTGTGTGTTTTGATACAATAAAATCCTTATTTAAGAAATTTGGGTAAATTTTCGACTTTTGGATGATTCAAGATTTCATTTCTGAAGATAATTTCTCACAATGTATGTAGGAAAAATATTGGAGCTTACTCCACTTCAAAAACAGTGTTTTCACTGCCATTTTTGCGGATTTTGTGAATTTTCTTGATAATTACGATACCTACCGACTTGTAACATTTCATTTCATTATTTCTTTATTCATTTCATACCCAATTTTGTACATTGAATAGTATCAAAATCTCTTGTTTTTCGATTTCTTCACTTTTTTTACTGAAAACCTTTTCAATGTAATACTTGATGGCGCTAGAAATTCAGGCCCTTGAAGACAAATTCCTGGATTTCTTGTTCCATGACGAACTGCATTGTTAATATTAACTTCTCAAGTGAATTCAACGACTTGCAGTCAAATTTTTATTAAAATAAGTAGTATTTCACTTACTCTGTAGGCCGAACGTTTTCGAGTTGTTGAAAGCTAGAAGCCTTGAAGATGGGTTTTAACAACTCGAAAACGTTCGAAACAGAGTAAGTGAAATACTACTTATTTTAATAAAAATTTGACAGCAAGTCGTTGAATTCACTTGAAAAGTTGACCCTTGAAGACCCTTGATTGAGTAAATTGATACAGATAGCTGTCAACTTCAGACATCTTAATTTCTTTAACGAAGCGTTTTCGGACCTGCGTTTAATATATTTGCTTATTTTTATAAAGTCTTTAAAAAATCTTCCGGTTAGACATGGATCGAACTCGAGACCTCATATCAAAGATTTCTGTTTATAGAATTCTGTTTTTATAACAGAAAGATTTCTGTTTTTATAGATTTCTGTTTATAAAAAGGAAAATGTCAGGTCAGCAGCATTAAATCAAAATAGACAACATTTAGAAACTCATGTGTGTAGACAGTGAAATGGATACAAACCGTTGACAGTTACATTCCTCTGTTATTGTTTGTTTTGAAATGGAGAGGACAGTTGCTGCTGATGTTAGGTAGTAGCGAAAGTGGATAGGAAGCTGGAAGCAACTTTCATGCAGATAAGGAATTCGTATGTGTGTTGTTTTCGGCGTACCTTGTGACGGCGTTCGCACATTCTTTCATATGGAAGCTAAACAACAATATCTCACATTACATGATTATTGTTTTCAACAAGAAATCGCACATTTATGCGGTAGAATCATGGTTCTAAGATACATCTCGAGAAAAAATTGATTCTTCTGTTACTGAAACTTATTTTTGATGAATGAATATTTCGTTCTCCAATCGAATATTTTATTGATATGACCATGAACATAAATTATCTTTCAAGAATAATGAACGATGCTTATTATTTTACTAGAAGTATTTGTACTATTATATTCTATGTAGGCTATGATTGCATGATATAATTAATTGTGATTGTTTGTATTTAGTGAATGAATTAAGAATTGGTTAAAAAAATTAATAGTTATTTGTGCATCTATGGATTAAAGTGCAATATTTTCTCCCTGAGGGAGAAAAAGTATTTTAGTCCCGTGATACACACAAAATTGTTCCTCCACCTACACCAATATCAACTATATGTATAATTATCAACGTATGTATCAACTATATCAATGTATCAACTATATGTATAATGTATAATTATTTTACTTTTTCTGTGCAGACGTTCAGTCGTTTGTCATAGATGAAGGCTCTTGTAGAGATGACGTTCGACCTCACAATCGAAATACAGCTACTTCTTTTTCCAAATCGAATTATTCCAAAGAACGAAATACAGTTCTTTTTAATTTTCCTCGACCGTGTACGACGAGGATTCGGCAGTGTTGCCATTTTCCTTTCTCTTCAATCGCGGCGTTGTCGGACTTCTTCCCATGTTATTCTTATGGGGTTACTTTTACTCCCTAGGGACTGGAAGTAATTAGTTTTACCCCCTAGGGAGAAAAAGTAAGTAGGTTAGTCCCATGGGGTATAAAGTAGTACTTTAGTATTCGATTCCAGGGAGTAAAATGCGACTTGAGATAGGAGGTGGAGGAAAATAACTTTTTTCCATTGCTTATGAATCCAATTTGAAGCTTTAATGTGAGAACTCATTAGAATCTAATATAAGCTCAATTTCTAAGTAAAAATTAGAAGCTGAAATAAAAACTAAAATTTAGAACGCAAGGATCAATCAGAAATGATTCTGAATAGCATAATAAAAGTGTATTAAACATAGAACTATTGCCTTATAGGTTATAGTACCTTATAGGTTATAGTTCTATTGGTTATAGGTCTATTTTAGTTATATTGGTTATATTAGTTATAATATATAAATATATGTATTTATATTATTTTGTTCGATCAGTTATATTCCTGCATTTCTTTATAATGTATTTTGTACTTTGTGAAATGAAATAAATTCAAAATTCAAAAAAAAAAAAAACAAATTCAAAAGTTCTATGGTATTAAAGCATATATACTCTCTTATCTCATTATTGTTCGTTGGAACTGTACTTAAATCACCCAAACAGAAAAAAATTATAATAATATCATTTTCTTTTGTTGTTTCTAGGTGAGTCAGATAACCTCTTCTGATTGACTGTGGTGATGCTAATTGGATGTAAATCACAGTGAGTAAAAATATAACTTAAATTTATATTTGCTACTTTTTAAGTAAGTTTCAAGAATCCGAATTTGGAAACAACACTGGAGTGCTTGTACTCGCACAATTTCTGTAAAGAATATATTTTTGGGTGAAGTGATGTAACTGTGCGTATGTTTGGGAAGATGAAGGTGATTAATGAAAAATTGATAGGGGATGATGAAAATTTTGAACTATTTAATTTTGGAAAATTTCATGAGCATCGATTAAATATAAAAAATTGAGTCGATAGTGTACCCGGCTTTTTTCGATAAAATCATCCCCCCTGGATTCAGGGGTGCATAAAGTGAAGCATTTTAAAAAATGTCATTTTGAAAATTTTGAACTTTTTTGTTCATGATAATTGTCTTTTAAATTAAATTTTACTTTTTTTAAAAGCCCTTAGCACCGGCTTAGGTCTTCAAATGGACATTTTTATTACATTTCAACATTTTTAAACATGCGGTTTTCCAGATGCATTGATGAATGAGTCAGGGAGTCACTGGTATTTGGTTTTTTTTATATGCAGTATATTGAAGGCTCGCTTCCCTTGCCTTAATCGTCCACTAGGAGGGCTCCGCCCCCTATATTATCGGGAAAGAAAATTGATAAAAAACTACTAATCCAACAGTACCCCTGTTTGTTGATTAGCTTTTATCATGACTACGGGTCTACTACAGTCATGAAGTCATAAATAAATTCTCATCTTCATGTTTATGAGTCATATCCTCATATCTCCTTCTTTAAACCGTCAATTATGGTTGAAGTTCTCTCTCATGCGTCTATGACCTCAATTGGATATCTGTAACAAATTTCAATATTTTTGCCGCGTGGTTTTCGAGAAAGTATGTTGATAAGTTTAATATCTATCAGTGATGGGCCAGTTTCTAACAGATTGTGTCTGCCATTGGTACATACAGTATTTGGCTTTGATATCTACAGATTTATTGCATTTGATAACAATTACTGTGAACTCTTTCTTGCTTCAAGTGGTCACCAGTTATACTTCCCAACGCTATTTAAAATAAATAGTGTCCCAATTACAACGTGGAATCCCGTTGTTATAGAAATTGTTGAATCAAATTCTTCGACTTAATTTTAGAGAATAAAAACTCCATACTTTAACTAAAACTAAGAAGAAGCAGATCCGATGGATGAGATTAAATTTCATGAAGTGTATATGTCTGGGTAATCTGAATAACGTCGTGTTTCAAAATAAATGTTGATACAAAATTGGGTCTCCCCCCCCCCCCCACCGTTAAGTGAAAGGCATTTTTTTTTCAAAAATCGATGCATTTTTTTCAAATTGATGATGCTGCTCAAAGTAGCATCATTTCTAACTCAAGCCCAAGATTTCTGATGCTCGCTTGTCACAGCTGCAAACCAGCAATAAAGGGCGGTTATCTATTGGAGAATTACTTTGGTGAGCGGTAATTGGATACCAATGGTTGGTGACTTAACGCATCTAATAGATATAGAACAACAAAGGTATTAGACGCGTCTGGCAGGGAGAATTGGTCTCCTTGCCAAGTAAAGCGAGGTTTGAGAGGGTAGGTCGAATTGCATGATGCAGGGGGAGCATGCAACAAGTGACTGTTGTATCGACTCCTACTACCCTTCTTTGTAGGGTAACCACCCCTCAATTTCCCCTCTATTCCCCCCCTTTTCAGTCCTCAACACTTCCGGACACAAGAGTTTTCTTCCTTTCCACCGCTGTCGACCGCGCATCCATGCCTTGTGGTAAATCTAACTTATAGAATTTTCCTTCTGTACTCGTCAACTTGTATCTCGCCTTCAACTAAAGCTTGCAACCACGGTTGTATTGTAGACTATTTGAAATGTGTGGTAACTTTGTCATTTTTATGTTTGTATAATGTTATTGATTTCAACTTTTTTCAATGCTGATAATAATCAGATTAGTCTGAGCCCCATATTTCTGATTTTAGACCTTACTAGCGGTTCACCCGTGCGTTGCAACGGTATTTTAGTTATAATAGTGCTACCTGGCGATTTCCCAAGAGCCTAGCACAAACCGCACCTTCCTAGAATGATAATTTTTGTTTCGATAAATTGAAATTAGAAAATTTTGTTTTTTTTTCACCAAAGAAAATGGATGAAACATAAGCTGAGCTTTGATTCACCAGTCATATATTTCCTACATGACTGCAATGCTCCGACTACACAAAACTGCAGACAGCGTAAATTAGGCCGCAAAGGGCCCACCATATAATTAAAAAATGTTTATTTCTATCAGCTGTTCCTTTAAGGATAGATTTCTCCTTTTTGTGTCCTTCAGCGAAGGCTTTTGAACTCCCAACCTTCACAGAAACCATCTCGGGACTATTATACATTATGCATGAAAATTTCAATACTGTTAATTAACTCAAATCCCGATCGATGCTCTCGGTAATAAAACGTGGTAATAAAACTTGGAAGAAATGTATCCAAAATCACACAATACTTGGTTTTTAAACGTTTATTATTCTGTTAAAAAAAGTTAATTCAGTTTTTTATAGCTAAAGAAATTGTCAAAAAGGTTTTCAATACTGATAAATAACTTTAATCCCGATCGATGCTCTCGTTTTTGAGAAGATGGCCGTATAAAATGCCTTCGGGGCCGTAACAGACAGACAAACAGACAGACAAACAGACAGACAAACAGACAGACAGACAGACAGGCAGACAGACAGAAATTGAGATAAGACTTGTTTCGGCTTCTTTAATGTATAAAACGTAAAAATAACCAAAAAATATATAATTCTGATAAATGTACAGAGAAAACTCTAACTTTATTTGTACAGATTATACAGAGCCACTTCAGTCACGGCCACAATTTAGGCTAATTTACATCAGCTGAGCGTCTGACCGAACTCAACAATGTCAATGTGCTTCAAGGCATCAATATGTTTAGAACCATCAGCTGATGTTTTAATCAAATTTACTCGGTTGGTGTAATGTATCCTTAATTGTGGCTCGTGACCGCGACTGAAGTCGCTCTGTATAATAAGGGCCTTAGATTAAAGCCTCCTTATTTTTTTTGATGATCACGTCTTAAGGACTTCGGTTATGGAGTCAAAACAAGTCAAGTCAGATCAACAATTAATTAAATACAATACTGTGTTACCATTCTCATACACTAGTTACCGTTACAAATTTCAATAAGTTGAGGCGAGGCTCAATTTTGGTCTGAAAGGAACTCTTGTACACTATGAAAAGCTTTGTGAAGTAAATATTTTTTCAATTGGTTTTTAGATATTTCGATATTTTCAAAACTTTTTAAAAACTGCGATAGCTTATTATAGAATTTCCTACCAATGTAGCTTGGTTTTTATGCGAATAACCTACTAATGTGACACACCAAGTGATAATCTTCTCGTGCTTTGTGTATTTTTTAACCGACTTCCAAAAACAGCAAGGTTACTATATTCGACCTGTTTTTTTTTTTTTTTGTTTTTTTTTATGTTTGTACATCAATCATTTGAACAATATTGAACCGATTTCGATTAATTTTTTTTTAAATGAAAGAGCATTGCCCAGCGGTGGTCCCATCCAAGTTTCGCAAGGATCGGCCCAATACTTAGCCCAATATTAAACAAAAAGGAGCATTCTTCGATGTCTTCATTTCAATCAAGTTTGAATAGGATAGTTCCACACATAACCGCCAATCGGATAACCGGTGTCGTTTACCAGGCTGATCATTGTATCATATGGAGCGCTTTACATCTAGACGGTTTTCGAAATCATATGATGCAATGCAATTATGCCGGGTAAACGACATCGGTTACCCAAAGCTGGTTCAGTGTGAAACAAGCCTGTAATGTCCCGTTTTGACCAATCACGTGAACTTAATTTGAATCGAGAATAAGAAGAATATATTATTTCTGTCCATATGTTCATATGAAAATTGTAAATAATTTAGTTGATGTTATTGAGTCATAGGAATAAGGTTATTTAGTTTCAATCATAAGTTGGAGAATTTGGAAAAACAGCTGATCTCAGAAGTATTTTTAGTTTCCCTGCTTTGATTGATTAAGCTGGGCATTCACGTTCCAACTTGCAGTACCACTTGCAGTACTGCTAGATGGATAGTCGACTCCACTCACGCTCCTACTTACAATCCAACTTTATTCCTAATCAGCTGTGAACGACGCTCTTGAGCCGAAAAATGTAACTGAAGTTGCCCGATGTTGCCCGAACTTACCCGAAGGTCATGCACTGACTGAGATAAGATGGACGAATTTGATCCGACTGCCCCACACACGCTCCAACACCGTCGACATTCGTAAGTCGTCCCTCTAGTGGTCCCTCTAGTCGTCCATCTACAATTCCAACCATCCAACAAGCCCATTCACGTTCCGTTTTCGGATCCAACCTTGAAGGTTGGACTGCAAGTGGTACTGCAAATCGGAACGTGAATGCCCAGCTTTAAGAATATTTATTCGCCATTATACATGTGCGTACAATAGGCTATTTCGAGGTTATGTTTAATTATCCTTTTGTACTAGCTCAAAGTTTATGTTTTTTATATTAAAAAAATATATATGACTAATATCACAAAAAATATCGTACATAACTCATCCGGGAAGACGTTTACCATACTCGTATGATAATACCGCACTCATCTTCATCTCCTGCGTTCACTTATATTTTCAGTAAGCACAATATTTTCCACACTTGTAACATAATATAGGCCTACTATTTCAGTGTAGGTATATTCTGAAAGGGACCAATAAAACGTTGTAGAATTTTCCTTAGTTTATCTTTTCTTATAAGTGGATTTTTAGTTACTTAACTTTCGATGTTATAAATTAATTATTGGCTTCCTAATTCGATAAATATTTCATAATGTAGGCTTTAAGAAATTTCTCATGTTTTCAAAGTTTGAAAATTCAACTAAAAAGCTAAAATAAAACATATTTTAAAACAAAAAAAGAAACCGACTTCAGTGAAATGATAAAATACTCACGTACTAAAAAGTTTAAAATAAAGTATTCACTTTAAACTGAGAAAATTTTTAATTTCATACAAGTAATCTTTTGAAGTCGGCGCCAAATTTCCCATAAACTTCTAAAATATAACAAAATTACTCTGTGATGTTTTCCATGACGAAATAATTGAACAATCTAATATCAAAACTGACACTGTATTTCAGTAAGTGAGTGTAAATCACATTTAATTGAAATACAGTGTTAGTTTCAATATTAGATAGAATTTCTTATCAATCACTTCCTATTGGTTCGGAACCCACCTAAAACTGTAGGTCCAACTCATCAATCTCCATCATCCAATTCATTACCCACGCAAAGGTCTCAGACTTATGTGGCCATGTGGGCTTCATCCTCAAAAAAAATACAGTGTTAGTTTTGATATTAGATAGAATTTCTTATAAACTTCATAAAATATTTGGCGCCGACTTCAAAAGATTACTTGTATGAAATTAATAATTTTCTCAGTTTAAAGTGAATACTTTATTTTAAACTTTTTAGTACGTGAGTATTTTATCATTTCACTGAAGTCGGTTTCTTTTTTTGTTTTAAAATATGTTTTATTAAGAATAAGATTTTAGGGAATTGATAGCCGTGAGCCGTAGCAGGTATCTGTTCAATCAGATAGAGATAAGCTGCGTTCTCCTGGGTCCACTTTGTAACGGTGACCGATTAGATTGGCCAGAAAAAAGACACTGTTCTCTGCTGTAAAATTACTCCCGGTGGTTCGGAACACACCTTTAAACTTTAGGTCCAACTCATCAATCACCATCATCCAACTCATTACCCACGCACACGTCTCACACCTATGTGGGCTTCATCCTAAAAAAATATTTATTTCCCAATTAAACAAAAATACATCAAATAATAAGAAATTAACTAAGATTCTAGACTATTCAGTTACCCTTATTTCGACCCAGTAAAGCAAAGCTTGAGCGCCAGACCGACCAAGGAACATGAAATAGTAAAAATCACTACGGCTACAATTTGCTACGGCTAATTATACCTCTACTAGCAGGTCGCTCGATTCAATTGAATCGGGATATCTAGAAATTTACATAATCTATTCATAAATTTCATAGTATATTTTTTCTTGTCCCTCATCCCTTTTCCCCTTCTTCATCAAGGGAAACTTGGAAAGCCTTCTAACTTATGATTTTTATGGGAAATTTACGATTCCACTTTTTAAAATGCCGATGTTTCTCGTATGAGGCGGAGGCTCGTATTTATGAATCTACCTCGAGGTTTCCTTAGCTTAAGGGAGATTTGAAAAGTACTAACTTGAAATCAGAGACCCGTATTTGCGAAGCTTTCACTCGAAATGCTTTTCAAGTCTTCCTACTTTGAAGATTTTTCAGCTCAAGGCAAACTTAAGAAATTTTCACTCAAAAGGCTTTTCAAGTATACTTCGAAGTAAGTAAGATGAGCTCATAGATACGGGCCTCATACTTGCGTATGGGTAATGAGGTGAATGATACAATATTGAGCAGGTAACTGTTCAATCAGAGATAAGCTACGAATTCCTGGGCCTTCTTTGCAAGGGTGACCAATTGGATTTGCCAGCAAAAAAGGCTGTCCTCTGCTGTAAAATCACTTCCGGTGGTTCTGAACCCACCTATAACTGTAGGTCCAATTCTTCAATCACCATCTTCCATTCATTACCCACGCACAGGTCTCAGTCCTGCAGTATGTGTGAGTTTCAGTTGGCGAGAAATAACTATGACAACAATGCTTCAGCGGGAATCGAACCCGTGACTTTTGGAGTGGGAGTCTCAGGCTCCAACCTTGTACACTTTTTCAACTAGTGAATTTAAATCTAGGAGAGTAATATAAATCTTATCTATAGCCAGTATAGGTATTACTGTGGCATTGTCCTGTACAATTAAAAAAGAATGTATGAAAATTATGTTTCTTTAACTCGATTATTTTTTCTACAAATTCACTCGGTATTTGTAATCTACTTGTTGTTCTAAAAGATTCAACCAAACAAGATCAAAGATGAATTTTTAAACGCCTAGTAATGATATTGTTGAGGAATTCAATAATCAAGGTTGAATGTTTCTTCTGCACAATGCAACGAACCCATAAGACCATTGGTCTTATGTGTTCGCTGACAATGAGATTTCGTGCATTCTATTGTAAGCAAGGTTATTATTGTTATGGGTTCTAATGTCTAAAATAAGGCTGGCAACACTAAAGTTCACACTTGCACTTTATTTACACAAATTAGTCTATTCACACATACTAATTGTAAGTTCAATTAATAAATAAAAACAGATCAACAAATGACAAGCTAATACTTATTAAAAAGTAATTATTTACAAGAATTAATGAATATTAATTACAGGCTGATCGATAACAAGAGAAACTAGAGTCCAATAAACTATACAATAATGTAGAAAGAAATGATAAAAAAGAGCAACTAATCACTTACAAAACACAGTCCAATTCGTTATTTGACAGTCCCAAATAGTATCACTTAACACAACGTCTTTAAACTATTAGTAAGCTGCACAAACAGTAAACACTTGTCTCTGCACTTGACACTGGAATCAAGCACTGTTTACTCCACTGGCACTGGATTGTCTCTCTCACGAGATCTATAACACAATCTGTCACGCAGGTTTGTAAAACTTTCTTTCACGTATGCTTTTGTAAGACTCAATGGTTCACGTGAGCTCATTTATATACGAGATAGTTGTCATAATTCCAAGAACTGGAGACAACCAGACGCTTCGAGAAGGCCACAGAACATAGTAGTATACGACCTCGATTGTTCAGGACGAATGTAGAATTGACGAGATTATCAATTGAGTGCAAGGGACGCAAATATAAAGAATAGGAGTGAGAAAGACATCTTACGAGAGAGAACGAGAAGAATCATATTGCAAGCTGTGTCTGTCCATGAAAACAATGGAATGATATAAATAGAACATGTGCGTGAATAACTGCTTGTTTGCTTTCGTAACATTTTTTTGCTGCCTTATAACCCCAGACTAGAAAGGCATTAATTAAACAAAATAAATTACAATGGATGAAAAATATATTGAATACTACATTTGCCAATCAATTGTAGCATCCCACTGAAGAAACTATGTGTCGGGACAATGACAAGGGACCATTATACACTTATTAAAAAGAAAACTAACTACAGTTGCAAAATTTAGTTCATTGAGTTTATCTTGTTACTGGAAATTGTTCTCAAATCTAAAAAATATTTTTTTCTTTAGACAATATCTGAATGTTTACGTTCACCACACTATTTGAATTGAGCATTTGGCATGAGCTGATTCTAAAATTAATATGACCTGGAATAGAAATCAAATTGTTGTTCTGTTATTGAAAAGAATATCAAATCGATAAACGTCACAAAACCAATCTATACTAATGGAAAATCGCCTGACAAATAGGGTTCCAATCACATTTCCATTACGTCTAACACTGTGAAGCCGTTATTTAAGAACTTTTTATTGCTGAAAATGGCTCACAATGATGTGTAAACATTTTAGTGAGTTAGTCGACTTCGTCGAAAAGTAATTACTCTCAGGTTGTTTGATTTATTGCTTTTTTCTGTGATCGATTTGATTATTGATGCGTCAAATGCTTTCAATATAACATATTCAACATTTGTGAAGAGAGCAGTTTTGGACTTGAGTCTGTTTCTGTAATTTTGTCACAATAAACAAATATAAATTCATCTGTAATGTTTTTCATGACGAAATACTTGATGAACAACCTAATATCAAAACTGACACTGTATTTCAATTTAATATATTGTCTTTCCACAATGTATCTCCAATATAAGTGAGTAAAGACAATATATTAAATTAAAATACAGTGTCAGTTTTGAATATGTTATATTGAATAAATTAATCTTTCAAGTCCAATGTTACATCACAAAAAGTAGAATGTATTTTTTATTGTCCATGTTAGAACATGATATATCATTACAATCACAATTAGTTAAATATGAGTGTTTAATGTGACTGATTTGTACGTTGGCGGCTCTGGTAGCGAAGTTGGTTGGATCGCTTGTCTGTGATTAGATAAAATTTGGCTGGCTTTGTTTCCTGCAGCCTTGGGTTCGAATCTAATTCAGCCATGGATGTTTCTCATCATTGACCTATTCATTACATTACCCACGCACAAGTCTCCAGACTCATATGGGTATCATCCGCAATAATTGAACAAAGTTATAGTGCAGTAGGCCAATAATATTAATAGCAATACATTATATTAGTAATATTATTGATTGTTTATTCATTTTATTTCCCTTGACATTATTATTGCCAATACTTAGGCTAGAAATAAGCAAATGTTTTTATTTTCGGTTTTTTGAATGTAGTGATCCAGTTAGAGCTTGATCTTTTCCGGGGGACGAATGCATATTTTTTCAGTAGAATTGTGTCTTGCTTTGTTAAGCACTTTGACTTGTCTGATGCCGGTCTCAGGCCAACCAGACGTACATAAAAAACCAAAAACAAAGAATTATCTTACTTCATCTATTCCTGAACTAGGCCCCTAATAAGTCACAAAAAAAATTGAAACAACAATTCATAAATTCTATTTGATTGAATTTTGAGCAGCCGTAATTTCAAAAATTATCGCAAAAAGTATGTTTGAATCCCACGGTTAGCTGACATAAAGTCAAGGTTAACAAGTAATAGGCCATTAGATTGTTAAATTCATACGGCTGGTTGGACGAAAACTAATTAAATAAGGAGTTTAATGCCAGTTAACTAACCATCATAAGTGTAATGGGTTTATTTCTGTTGCACAAAGAAATTAATTAATTTTCGTGAACCGAATGAGCTCAATCTTGCAACACTGTAATTTGATCAACAGCTGATTCTGAAGTTGAGAAAAAAGATGAATTAGAATCACTTCATTGTGAATTATTTGAATCATTATGCAATTATGTCAATATTATTATACTGTATTCTTGAAAGATCTTATTCAATTTGGAAGGTTTTAACACCCTACAACCTAATTTGCAGTTCCGTGTTCTGGTACAATAAACAAAACCTATAAAATTTAACTTAACGGGCATTAGGGAGATTTTATCATCGGTGATCAGGCGGTTAAATATATTTTACGCCGATTAACCTAATCGTCATTGCCTCTTTTAATATTTTCCTTCGTACAACTAAACTCTCTCAATTAAGATCAATTTCCGTAGAATGACGTCATTCTACGGGGATTAAATTTAATTGGCTTTCGTGCAACCGGCCGATAGTCCATTATAGATTGTTAAATTCATAGATTTTTTTCTTCTGAGTAGTTGGACGTCAGGAGTTTATATCTATCATTATTTGCCTCACAGCAACAATACTTTCATAGTATTTCTTTCCACTCACCTCACTAAACTCCCATTTTTCCCTCAATATCTTTTCACCTGTAGAAAGGGTTGGAAGTTATTTAGTTTCTCCGTTCGACATTTCCGCCATTCTTCTCTCCCGCGATTATTCTTCTTGGGCTGTCAATCTTCTTTTGTCGCCGCTGTCCAATAACGTGCAATTTCTCAGGTCATTAATTTCTGGTAACTCACTTTTCTTGAAGTTTTGTATTTTTCACCAAGTTTCTTTCTCTGTACTTCCCTCTCATTGGCTATCTTTGTCGTCAACCAACTGACCTTTTCACTTTAGCTTAATTATAAATTTTCGATTTTGACTTGAAGTAGACTAATTCGAATTCTAATTTGAATCAATATCATTTATATATTGTTTGTTTTTTTTCTCTTTTATCTTGAAATGTTATTTTTTAAGGTTATTTACTATTGATTTTAAGTTTTTGACTATTTCTCAAATGAGTTAATCATTTTTGTTTTCAGAACGATTTTTATGAAGTACTTTTCTGATAATCTTTATTTATTGTTTCTTTTTCTTTTTGTCTTTTATTTTTCCTAAAATGATTTAATGTATGGAGAAGGAACCCCACACAGGATTACCTTTGGGCTCTCCTATTTAGACGATAGACATGTATTGTGCATTTTTTCTATGAATTTGTTATTAACATTTAATTTTATATTTTGCATGTACAGTGTATGTTTGTTCGTCGAATCAATTATTCAAATCAGATCATATTTCGCATGTCTAATGAATGAATAAAACAATATTAATATTCTCAATCTATATCTTCTTTTCCTTTTTTCGGAGAATGAAGCCCACACAGGTCTGAGACCTGTGCGTGGGTAATGAATTGGACGACGGCAATTGATGAGTTGGACTTACATTTTTAGGTGGGTTCCGAACCACCGGGGAAGTAATTTTACAGCAGAGGACAGAGTCTTTTTTGCTGGCCAATCCAATCGGTCACCCTACAAAGAGCGCCCAGGAGTTTCGTAGCTTATCTCTGATTGAACAGATACCTGCTACGGCACTCGGCTATCACTGCTGCTATAATCATTGTTGTAACTCATATTGATGATTGACAGCCATATAATTGATTGACTGAACGAAGAGAGGTCTCTGTTAAATTGAATTGCGGTGATTGTAATGCTTGTTATGTGGGTCATACTGGTTTCAAACGTAGAATAAATGAACATTAGGGAAGTGATAGCCGAGTGTCGTAGCAGGTATCTGTTCAATCAGAGATAACCTAAGAAACTCCTAGGCCATCTTTGTGATGATGGCCGATTGGATTGGCCAGCAAAAACGACTCTGTTCTCTGCTGTAAAATCACTTCTCGGTGGTTCGGAACCCACCTAAAACTATAGATCCAGCTCATCAATAACCATCATCCAATTCATTACCCACGCACAGGGTCTCAGACCTGTGTGGGCTTCATCCTCCGAAAAAAATTTATGGAAATTGAAAAGGATTCTGATTAACTTTTGATTGCTAATCCTTCAAGAATCATCAGTCTCACAAACGATTAACACTTCCATTAAAAGTGTGCCATGATTCAGTGACCTCTTCATTCAAAAATACTGTAACTTTTCTAATCAGTGAGTTGTGAAAGGAGTATAGTTTAAAGAAATTAATTCCCCCATTAATTAGAAACTTGAATTTCGTGAAGAAGTTTCCAAGTTAAAACTTCAAGTCACATATTACTACTACAATAATTATATTATCTTGAAATGTGTCTTGAAATGGCTACTGGGCAGATAAATTTTATCTTCTGTTTTTTTTTCTGTGGAATTTATTCCAGTGCACGCTCCTCTTGTACTCGCATTTAAAGCAGAAGCCTTGAGTTTTTCAAATCTCTTTATAACGACCAGACTGAAGAAATATAAACTTTTGTTTTACGATTCGCAGAAGTTCTGATCGGTTTTTTATCGTCACTCGCCGCTTTACCCGCTTTTGAACAGCGATCAAGTTAGAAGTTTTTCCTTGTAACGGATTTTTTCGGTCTCACCGGCACAATAATTTCAAACGTGGAATAGGGGATTGAAATTCAACCAACTGGCCTATTTGGTTCTTGATTAAAATTATTCTATTTCAATCTAGCATTGCATTACCGAGTGTTCCTTGTTTACATTTTGAGGAGCATCTATTTAAGAGAGAAAAGGGTTGGGTGTAAGGGGGAGTTATGGTGTGTGTGTGTGTGTGTGTGTGTCAGTCTTACGGATTCCACAAAAACGGCAACAATTGGAAACACTAAATTTGGCACAAAGCTTCCTCAAATATGACAAAAGACCAAAAATTGCAACAACACCAACAATAGGCTTCCTGTACCATTTTTTAAAGGATTAATGTTGATAGATCTTGAGATAATGCTCTTGAGAAATCCCTGTTCCTTTGCGCTCTTTATGTAGGGTGGAGATCAGACCAATTAATAAGCGAATTGCTTTTGTGACAGGCCTTCCTACTGACTAAAACGAAATTAATTCAAATTCCATTCGATGATCAGATATCAGGCGGAAACTTGTGAATAGCGACTCTGAACACTTTTATAGATTAGTCTGGTAAAGACAGTGAGTGGGCTGGTCGATGTTCCAAAGGAAAATTCTTTGACATTATTGGAGGTGATTTGGAAAATTTGAAATTTCAGGCTACAATAGAAGATTCCCAGGATAAAGATTTCACTTCAAATTGAATAATCAATATCTAATAAAATCAATCACAGCATTTAATAGAACAAGGATATTAAAAATAACATCTACATCCTGCACAGACTCAGAAAAAGCCCAAAAGTAAACTCTCTTTAACTGTTTCAAATCTATAGACACATAATTGAACAAAAGGTCAACATCCTTGATGAACAGACAATTTTCAAATCATATACTGTAATATTCATATAACTTGGCAGTGTGTAGAAGATGGGAGGACTTGCAAGATCTGAACCCAACTGCTGCCAAGTTATATGAAAACTACAGTACACTTTTCAACCTTCTCAAGCTGATTTCTGATTCATCTGAAATTCCCGCCAACCACCGTTAGAATGACAGAGCAAACAAGAAACCTGCAAGATCATCCACTGACGTGTTCCAGTCCAAAAACATGTTATGCCTCATTTAAGAAAATTTTTACTTCTTATCAACTTGAAATTGTTCTACATATCAGTCAAAAAGTGAAAAAAAATTAACTTAAATCAGTCATTAAATCTGCAACGCATGTTTGTTCTTGGATTTCTTATTCCACAACGTTCTGCGTTGTTATGGTATAAACTTGTTATGGTGATTTCAATAAAAATTAACTGCAAGTCGTTGAATTCACCGTAAAAATTTAACATGTCTATTATTGTTCTCATTGGACTATATATTAGTTGGATCCTTATTAGGAATAATATGCATTGAAATTCAATATTTGAGTTGATAATAAGATGTTATATTTTGATATGAAATCTCATTTAATAATACAATAAGCTGAAATATAATATTCACGTTGCTAGCTGGAAAGAATAATAATATCTACTTCAATAACCTTAATACTAATTTTAATGCTTACCAGTTGAAATGTTTATAAATCCGCTGCTTTTTTTCAAATATATGACATTGCTCTTGGGAATTTTTACAAATTTCATGATTGTACATATTAGTTAGATTTATTGACTTCATTATATAGCTTCTTAGATTGAAATGAAGCAGCAATTTTGATGTGTGCTTCCAAGAGATAATAATCCAATACTCTATTACATAATAAAAAATTTTCAAGTAGATCAATTTTTTCTGATATTTGTTTTTATAGCTCTTCTAGACAAATTTTTGCAATTAGTACAGTCGATTAGCAAGAGAGAGCTGCAAAATTAATTTTCAAATTCCCCATCGTGAGGATAAAGTACGGTCAGCGAACACATAAGACCATTGGTGGGTACGGTGTTGGAAGTGGCCTATTAGGAACGAACATAAAAATGTGTGTTGACCAAGAAGTAGAATACTTTTTTACCCAGAAATCTTTCTTTGAATTTAGAGATATTTTTATATTAATATCGTGAATGATGGGTGACAAAAATTATTCAAATCCTTCATATCATCGAGATGCATGTATCAGGAAAGAGCACAAAAATTATTACTTAACAGTATAAATAACAGTCAAATTGATTAACTCAGATTGGACGTGAAATAGGCACTTTGCTAAGCTGCAAAACATTTGAGATTTAATGAACACAGAATTGTTTCTTTGCATGTGAAGAATGTTTTCAATTAATTTCGTGTTGATAAACTGAATAATAATCTTCCAAATCCCCTATCATTGAGACGAATGTTTATAATTTTCTCTCAAATTGAATGTGGAATGATCTACGCAGCAAAACATTTGAAATCTAACAATCGCAAAGATGTTTCTTTGAATGTGACGAATGTTTACAATTAATTTCGCAGCTGATGAGCGACAATTCTTATTTTAAAACTCTCTATCTTGCCATTGATATGAGGTTTTACTATTTTCTTTCAAATTGAATTTGAAATGAGCTAATCATCAAAACTTTTGAAATTTGACAATCACAAAGATTTGACGAATGTTTGCAATTAATTTCGCAGCTTACGAGCTATAAAGTTGATTTTCAAATCCCCTATCTTGCCATTGATGTGGAGCTCTACTATTTTCTCTAAAATTGAATGTGAAATAGGTTAGGCGACTAATCGTTTAAGATCGGATGATAACTGTACGAGAAGCTAATTTATTGTTCGTTTATCCGGCGTTATGCTGTTGAAATATGATGCTGTTCAATAACAGTAGAGGGATGTGTTGAACGATAAGGTTAGAGACAACAATCATCTGTGAGGCAACAAATGGAAATAGGAGATAAATGGCAATTAATTCTCGGATTTAATCTGTCGAACGATTCTCACTTGTCATTCGCGGTGTAAATTTAGTCGTGAAAAAGTGGAATTCTGTTTTAATTTTCGTCGCTTTCGGAACGGATCAAGAGTTTCCTATCAACTGAGTAAAGCCGGACAATCAGTGCAGCTTACGGCTAAAACAAAACGACAGTGAAAAGTCGTACAGTTTTTGATGCAGCGTACAGTAGGAGATTGCGGCAACTTCTCTTATTTTTCTGCGCGAAAAATAGCTTTTCGCGGGCTTTTGATTGGAGGGAAAAAACAGGCGCCATTTTCTAGAGTCAACAGAAAACAGAATAGTGTACAAATGTAGGAGGGCTTTATCGCGGTGCCGTTTTTGCAGGCCAGCTTAACTACAGGGCTATGGCTTGTCTATAACTCTGCTGATGACAGGTTGACCGTACCAAAGTATCAGAAAAACTCAATCAATATGCTAGTGAATGGTGGGGTATCCATATTGAATAAGGTCGTCCTGTCATGAAGTGATTTTTCATCGGGGATGCTGCTGGAATTGTCACCTGTATCACGTTTTTGGGGGGATTTTAATGTCAGTTTTGCTTGAATGTAACAGGTGAGAATAATACATAAGATAATTTGAACTAAGTATTTTCACCTTGGTCCTTAAGTGTTCCAGTACTAGAGTGAATCGATCTATGAACTAGAACATCTATAAAATAATACATCAGATAATTTAGACTTGTTAAATATTAATTCTGAATAAGGACAACTATACAATCTGAATCACAAGATGAATTGAATAATAATTGAAAACAAGACATATGCAAATGAATTTCCAATTGCATTCGTGATTAGACCAGGATAAATTACTTATTTTTGAAGTTATGAAGAAATTCACCATCATCCAACTCATTACCCACGCACAGGTCTCAGACCTATGTGAGCTTCATCCTCCAAAAAAAAAAAAAAACGTATTGTTTCAAAACAAAATAGGCTTCTATGATCTGGATATATCAATGGATGAGGAAAACTACGAATTTAGAAAGGCATTGAATCCAAGCTCTTCTTATCAGCTCCGTAATGAAACGAATATTGTACAGACTAATAAGCCTTTTTATATAGTAATAGTTATAGTTTCATAGCCTATTTCGACTTCAGATGACTCTTCTGACCTCAACGTTATGTCTTCGTCCAAAGAGCGTACTGCCAAAGACCATAACTTATTCAGTAAGTATGATGAGTCTATGGTACTACGTAATAAACGCAAAACCAGTATGATTGCATTATTCCCTCCAAATTCCCTTCAGTCTTTTATACGAAAGTATAGATTTCCAAAGTTTCCCAACTGTTGCACAATAAGTCTTTGATATTTCAATTCCCTCATAATCTGAATTCAAACCATCATTCACACAAACCAGGGTCAAGAAATAAGCCTGAAAATACATTAAATTATGGAGTGAAAAATTCTAGATATTCACTTTAGTCTGTTATACTAGAGTATAGATTTCCTAAGTTTTCCAACTGTAACGGAATAAGCCTTAAATATTTTAATTCCATTTTAATCTGAATCAAATAAGATATAATTAAATATAATAATATATATTTAATTTAATTTAATTATATATATTTAACTTAATTTAATATATATTTATTAATAATATATAATTTAAAAGCCTCAAATATAATAATATTTCAATCCTTTTTCAATTATTTGAATTCAAATTACCATCCACATAAACCAGGGCCAATAAGCTTGGAGAAAAGATTGAAAGTGAGCCATCTTTAATTAAAAACAGCATGTTGGAACCACAGTCTGTTGATACCACGTGATCAACAATGACTGATCGATCGCTGATCTTAATTTACGATCAGTTGATGATCGGTTGGCCAGGTTGTGAACATCGGCTGCGATGTCGTCGATGCGATAATCCCTTCCGCCATTGTTTCTGCGGCCGGTGGTGCGTGCGTGCGCGCGTCGCGAAATCGCCGCTTGTTGCTTCTGTCGCTGGCCGACCGTCAAAACCGCCGACGATTGCAGATTGTCCGTCGCAAGATTAAATCTCTACTGTAATCAGAGCGACGCTCTCACACACAGAGCCGTTTCACACGACGCTAGTTTCCGTTCAAAACAGGTCAACCAAATTATCGTCCCACCCCCAATAACTACAGCTAGATACTATGTTGGCATATACAAGTGTCATCACACATGGCTGCCACTAATTAGCAGCTCTGATCGCAAGTGTAAGCCCTTCAATTGATTGATTATCGCCGGAGACAAATCACAGCTATGTTCTCAGAGTTTATCCCATCAATATTACAGTCATAGATCGGTGTACCTTTACCGTGGTTTTGCTAGCCGGTATTTTGTTGGAAGATGGGCGCGTTTTTTCTTGTTCCAAACATGAGGTTTCATGACTTGAATACTTTCTTCTTCAATATAACTCTTCACCCTCTTTGTAAGGGTGACCGATAAAACTTGCCAGCAAAAAAGACTGTTCTCTAGTGTTTAAACATTTCCCGGTGATTCGGAACCTACCTAAAATCACAGGTCTAACTCATCAACCACAAGAGGCAGGGCAAATCTTGACATGCCTCGATGTAGTTTGTAAACAGTAAAGTATTGCTTTTCTTTGTTAGCATTGAGGATATAATTTCATCATTTGCCAGATTCTCTTAAGAAGGCCCAAAACAGCAGTTTTAAAGGCATATTATCACGGTGGCTGATGGGGAGAAGTTACTATAGTATGAAGGAGTTTCTCAGTGATGATCTGAGAAATCGGACAGTGACATCCTGATCTATCCCATTTTGTGTGTTTATTGTTGACTATAGTCAGATTATGATTGAATTTCATGTTCATTTGCACATAGAGAGTTTTATGTATCTCAGACGTGATATATTCAGGGATGCCTGGGCATTGATCTAAATATTGGAACCATTATCCAACTCATTACCCACGTACAAGTCTCATACCAATGTGGGCTTCATCCTCAAAAAATTAAATAAAATAATGGAAAGATTACGCAAAACGACATTGAAGATAACGAAAATGCTAACCTGAACACTATGCATCTTGTTCTATAGTCTCTTGATTTTAGAGCAAACAGATCCTTAGTGTTGAGGTTATCATTACCACTATATTTATAAGGTAGTTTTGCGCAAATTTTCCAATAGTATCTCAATATCATGAATAGGCAAACAATACAAATTGAAAATATCACTAAACATTTAAAATACACGAAATTTTTGACGAAAAACTTCCTGGTGGAGTGTGGAGTTGAAACCGCTTGCCATGGTTACCCACGTATTGTCAGAGATTATCAACTGAATGCACAAAGAAGATTATGGTGCTATATTATTGTATTATAGAATATATTTTCTTGCTCTAATATTTTGAGTATAGAGTATAGCTTTTTGGGTTTGGGTGTAGCGAATAGGGTATAGCGATATCAACATTAGCTTAAAGTAAGAACTAGTAACTATCTATACCTATAGTGAGCAAGAAGATACCCAGAATGGAATCTATTGCAAGAAACAAAAACCTATAATTATTGATTATATTTCTATAGAAAGCAATTCGAATCAACATTCTTCCAAGCTGATCCAAATTTCATATTGAACTATTATACTATTTATGAATATTTACCTATTTGGAAAATTTTGTTTGTGCGCTTCATGTGATTGGCCCATTTTCATTTTTCGAAAGTACACTATAGTGTTGTATGATAGTAATTTTTTTCAAACATAGGCTCACTTTACGTGACGAAGTAAAATAGGAGTTTGTTTAGAAAATACTCTACACTTGATAAATGATCTGCCAAATATAATCAAAGCATGGGAAAGAGGCGGTAGTCCTTATTTATATGCAGACGATTTAGGTCTTAAAGTAAGTAGCAGCGTTAAGGAAGATATACATTCAATCATCTGTGAAAATAATTCAACTATAGAAGATTGGTGTGCAGCCAATAACCTCAGTCTAAACATTAAGAAAACAAAACATATGATATTCAGTTGTGACACTAAGTTAGTAGATAAAGAGTCAATGAAATTCCTTGGAGTGAATATTGACACAAATTTAAATTGGAAGTGCCATACCAGTTACATTGCCAAAAAAGTAAATAAAGGTATATTCCTTCTGCGAAGACTTGATAGAATTGTGGGTTTGCCTGTACTAATGAATGTGTATTTTTCTTACATACAAAGTCATCTTGTGTATGGTATCCGCTTATGGGGAAATTGCTCTACTGCAATCATTCTTTTTAGGTTACAGAAAAAATCATTAAGAATTTTATGTAGAAAGCCCCCTCGCACACCATGTAGGAATTTATTTATAGAAAGGGGTGTCTTAACATTGCCATCTTTATATGTATTTGAATGCTTGCTGTACATTAGGAGAAACATTCAAGATTTTGAAATTAACTCTGACTTCCATAGTCATAACACACGAAACAAATACAAAGTGAGAGTCAGACACTGCCGCTACAAAGTTTCTCAAAAGAGCTGGCAGCAAATGGCCATAAAATTATTCAATTGCCTACCTGAATCAGTAAGAGTAATGGATATCAAATCCTACAAAACATATTTAAAAGACTTGTTAATCAAAAAATGTCTGTATGCGATAGAAGAGTTTTTTGAAATTGAATTTTAATTCGTGTGTTATATGTTTTTGTATTAATATTTTTTGGTATTGGTCATATAGGCTATTTATGACATGGTTATTGTAGTTTTCATTATATATTTAGGACATAATATCTTGACGTTGTTGTAACATTTCTAATGTTTTTTGGCAATAAATGATTTGATTTGATACTATCTTCAAAAATGTGGAGCTTGAACATGTTTTACAACTTTTTCCCTGTCCCAATACAGGACTATGACACGCGAGGCACATGTTTTTCGAAGCTTGATAAGCTTACAAGTTGGAATTATTTTGGAAACCATTTTAAAAGTAATTAAGAATTTACTCTCGTTTCTAGCGTGTACGGACGTAACTCGTTTCAACAATATTCTGATAAGAGTTGTGATAAACTTACTGGATTTTTGATAAATCTTTAGAAATCATTTGTCTCCAGGTTTTGAGTGCCTCGAAAAGTTTGTGTAACCCATCAAGAGTTGCCTTGGCATGAGTTGATGTATGGCCTAAAAATTCCAGGCCGAAATTGTTAGTGGAAAGTTGAATTCACGTGTCACCAGGTTTCAGATTGGACATTATTAATAATTAATTATCATTAATTATTTATTTTAAAAAAACTATTTTTTTGAACTCCTATTTGGCGTTTACTGTTCACGTGCTAATAATCACTATAATTCTTCCTAATTTTTAATCGAGACCTTTATTTTATAGTGACTTTTTCAATTTAAAGGATTCTCATTTACTAATTCTGTCGATCTATGCTGTATTGTCCGGTGAAAAATAATAGAAATCATTCTTTCTTTCTAATAGTATGTTGAACCTGCCATTATTCTCTAGATATTTTCTTTATTTGCTTACTGTTATCATCATCATCATCATCTTTATCGTTTTTCTCTTTGAGTTTATAATCATTTCTCCTTAAATTTTTTTCTCTTTATTCAGATAATTATTCGAAATTCGCACTAATTTTATCACCGGACTATGATGGAAATGATCTTGCTTTTAATGCATTAGTGTGATTATAATTTCACTAAACTTTTCTCAAGCATCAGTATTACAATCTACTACCAAAACTGCCACTTTATTTCTATTTAAATTATGATTATTTCTCACTTGTATTAGAGGGATGCATTTCACTGACAGAGCTTCTCTTCAGAAGCTTCTGAAAAGCATTCCCAAGTAGTCATTTTTGAAAAACACGATACTTGGTGGCAGGCTGATGAAGCTTATCCTCAGAAGCGAATTGCATTCTTCCAGTATAAGTGAACAAAAATCATAATTTAAATATAAATACAGTGTCAATTTTGATATTTGATTGTTCATCAGGTATTTCGTCATGAAAAACATCACAGGTAGGTATTACCACTGGTTACACGTTCTAGAGAATAAATATCAATTTTGAAAATATTCATATGATAAAAATGATTTAGTTTGAAGTAACTGAATTAAACAAACTGACAAATATACAGAAACAGAATTTATTAATTTCGAATTTCAAGTTAGTTAAATTGTAAATTTCTTCGAACTAACTTGTGAGATATGAGCCGATTTGGCCAAGTTTAAAATGAGTGCTGCTGTGCAGAAGTGTCACTATAGTCTAGGTTAAGGCGCCCGACTGGCAATTGGGAGGTCCGTGGTTCGATCCGATATGGCCAAGTTTAAAATGCTGTTTGGAAGGTTTGCTATAGTCTAGGTTAAGGCGCCCGAATGGCAATTGGGAGGTCCGTGGTTCGATTCCCGATAGTGAATGATTTATTTATTTAATTATATTTTCTAAAGTAGCATTCATCGATTTCCATCAGCTATTCAAATCTGTTGTCAATATTGCAGAAGTCTTTAGTATAAATTAAAAGGACTTGAAGGAATTTGAAATTAATAAAAATTAAATTTCTTTGCTGCAATTGCAATATCACCAAATTTTTCACACAAAATTTCTTTCTAAAATTACTTGTGAATACTAGTGAGTTTATTCATGGACGTGAGATTTGATTCAAGTCCTTACAAGGTTTAGAAATGAGTGATTATCTATAACCCCATGGTAAAAACGCCTAAATTAATTGGAGTTGAAAGATTGAATTCGTCTTGCATGAAGAAACTCTACCTTCTTGTAAAGAAACAATGATAACATCACATAATCAGCATTAGGTCCACAAAAATGTTATCGGAACACTGAAGGCAAACTTGAAAGCAGTGCGATGTGAGTCACATTTCAGTAGAATTGATAGGCTTTCAGAAACGAAAGGTCCAAGAACAAGAGAAGATATCCTGCAAGGAAAGGTTTGGTCCTTGGTGTCGGCGAAAATTGAATTGGTCCTCTGGGACCAATACCCTGCATCCAGCAAGACATGAATCAGGAAGACATGCTTGGGTCGCAGAATCTCGAAAGATAGCGCCCTTAAAGGATCTGATCAATTCGCGAATTGGACTTCCCATTAGGTAAAATAGTTTATTTAATATTATTAACAGATTATGAGAACCTGTCAGGAGATAGGTTTTGCAAAGAGATACATAAGAGATAGTTCTAGAAAGAAAAACTCTGAAAGAGCTCACATATAATCAATAGCCGAATGAGATAGGAGCTTGGTTTTTCTTTCATGAAAGGCAGGATTGGAATTGATCTTGGTTCCTCTTCTATTGAGAGTAAGTTATTCAAAGCAATGAGTAGTGTTTGAATGATGTGTTCAGTCAATGTCTACAAAATGAATACGCCTGTTGAAATAAGCATGCAAACCGGTAAGAGAGGTTTCATATATGTGACTCTTTTATACATTTTGTTTAGAATAACCTGAAGAGTCTGAATGATTTGAAAGAGACCGAATAGTAATGCTATCAAATTAAATAATGGGGATTACCATCCCCTTGCACTAATAAAAATCAATATAGGCTGGGGAAGGGCAGTCCCAAAGCGGGAAATTCACTGTAGAAAAGGAAGGAAGAAGGCACTTCAGTCCCTTATCAACTTACACTTTTGAAAATAGAAGATTTGTTAATAAGATTTTTACATAATTATCCAATAATTGTAACTTCTAGAAAGATTGAATTTTCAAATTTCACAATCCCTTGAAATGAACAGATTTATATGTATAATTTCCAATCTTCTTAGAAGTGGTGTAAAATATTAAAGCGCTTATCTCTATCTGAATGCTATTCGTGTGGTACGGGTTCGATTCCTGTTCAGCCTGACATATTTTGTGTAACTATTCTCTCATCACTCTCAGACTTATGAGTAAGTCATTGGAAAATTGTTTAGTTGATAAAGCTTTTTATAGTGTACAAGAGTTCCTTTCACATCAAAATTAAGCCTCACCTCAACTAATTGATATAGTAAGTATGGTAACTAGTGTATAGTATTGTATAATTGTTTTGACCTGACTTGTCTTATACTCCTCAACTGGAGTCTCCAAGACGTAATCTAAAAAAAGACATTTTGTCATCATCAGCAAAAAATATACTATTTTCAAAATTTCTGAAGAGATCAGTTCTGGACTATTAATTCGTGTTACATCTTTGCATTTATTGTTATTTTGTCTACAGAAATAAATAAAAGTTGAAGAAATATCCCAACATACAATGTTAGAGAGAGTTTATTGCAGAAACAACATAAGTCATATACTTTCAAATTACTATAATACCACTTTAATTACAATATTTTTTCTGCCTGTTACATTTATTCAGTTCAAGCAACCCTGATATATCTCTATCTATAAAAGGATGATACCCTGACTCACTCATCAACGCAGAGCCAAAACTACTAGGCCTATGAACTTGAAATTTCGTATGAGCAATCCTTATAGGATTTCACCGTGCAATAAGAAAGGATTTTTCAAAATTCGCAATTTTAGGGGTGTTTTTAGGGGGTTAAAGTTTTGCCTATGCAAAGCACGGGTACATGGCTAGCTAGCTTACTGGGATCTTTTAATCACATGGAAAATAATTTGAAATTTTTCGATCTGCTGTACACGCTGTTTCGATGGTCAAGCTGTTTGTGTGTTTTGCAAATCATCATTCACCTAACCTACTGAACTTGCCGGCCAAACAGCTTAAAGGAACAGCTGATAGAAGTCAACAGTTTTTAATCATAGCGGCGTTATTTACGCTGTCTGGAACGCAAAAACTTTGCATGTAGGATACCGTGCAGTCGGAGCCTTGCAGTATGTAGGAAACATATGACTGGGTATGATGAAATGTAATTATGCCGGGTTGATGACATCTGTTAACCAATGCAGCTAGAAATTTGAAATGTATTCTCAGTAGGATGTGGCGAATAATAAAATAAAAAACCTAGCTTCTACCCTAATAGTCGTGGAAGGTTGAAATTTGAAATGTATCCTCAGTGGGAGGTGACAAATAATAAAATCAAGAATTTTTTATGAGAGCGCAGCAACGCGCGTCGGGCCAGCTAGTGATATATAATTTCAAATTTTCATCTTACTGGGTTCATAGTCTATGCGGTTTTTTCTCATTTACCAAAAACTGATGTTTGGTGACGTGTGTTGTTTCGGAAATAAACCATTCAATTGTTTAGACACATTTAGACAAATTTATTATCAATTCGAAGAGCATTTTTTTATCCAGATGTATCATATTTATCAATTATTGATAAACGAAAACAAAGTAAGCCTATTAGGCATCTATTGTCCACGAAGAATAATATGTAAACGTGGTCCTATATCTTGGCAAGAGCGGTTCCAAATCGGAAATTTACTGTGGAAAAGGTTGGAAGGAGGGGAAATCGCGCAAAAAAATGTCGTCAACCCCTAAACTTTCCGCTATTGATATCAAGTTAGCTTCCTGTCTGAATGGCTAACGATAAAAAAGGGAAGTGATAGCCGCGAGCCGTAGCAGGTATCTGTTCAATCAGATAGATAAGCTGCGTTCTCGTAGGTCCTGTTTGTAACGGTGACCGATTAGATTGGACAGCAAAAAAGACACTTCTCTGCTGAAAATCACTTCCCGGTGGTTCGGAACCCACCTAAAACTGTAGGTCCAACTCATAAATCACCATCATCCAACTCATTACCCACGCACAGGTCTCAGACCTATGTGGGCTTCATCCTCAAAAAAAAAAGAATTGAACAGCTCTTAGCTCCTCTCAGTGAATTATAGTTAACAATATTGGATAACAACAAACAAAACTTACTTGTTCTGCTGTAATTAACTATACTACATGCTGCTTTTTTTGGAGATTACGTCTTGGGGACTCCTGTTACGGAGTATAAGACAAGTCAGATTTACAAAAATATACACTAGTTACCATAATTACTATATCAATTAGTTGAGGTGAGGCTTTGATGTGAAAGGAAGTCTTATACATTATAAAAAGCTTTATCAACTAAATATATTTTCAGTTGTTTTTTAAATACTTCTATATTTTCAATACTCTTTAAAAACTGCGGTAGCTTGTTGTACTGTTTCCTACCAATATAATGAATAATGAATAATAAATTTTATTTCCAACCTTGAAAAACATATAATACAAATTTTGCAAAAAAACAGAAAATTAACTGGCCACTACCTCCAGTGCATGTGGCCAGTGTGTAACTAAGCTTAGAACTTAATTTATAAAAATTACTAGGTTTCTGTTTGAATAAGCTACTATTGTGACTCGCCAAATGGTAATCCTCTCAGCTTCTTGTATTATAATCGTATACGTCAAGAATTTGGTTAATATTACTCTTTTTTCCATATAAAGTAGCTACATACACATATGAGCAGGGTACAGTTGGGAGACCAAGTCTCTTGAACAACGGTCTACATGAATCTTTCCATACACCTTACAGCTTTCCTTTGGTTCTTAGACACCTTATCAAGGTTTTGTTTTGATGAATTACCCCATACTAAGATAGCATACGTGCATGCCTAATATGTGAAAGTAAGCTGTAAAAAGTAGCTTTTTGTCATTTAATCCAACAAGCTGTCGCAGGACAAATACCCCAAATGAAATTTTACAACATATTTTCTCAATGCACGGAGCCCAGGTCAATCGTCTATCCAACAAACCTCCTGAAAATGCAATTTTTCTAGACATTAACTATAGTACTTTCCTATAGCCTACTTTATATTGTACTATATTGGCTTTGTGTGCACTGTGCATGAAATTGAATTGCATGAATAGCATTCATTAAAAGAAGAAATTCTAAAATGCTTCGGTGACATGAACTGTTGAACCAAATGGAAGTCATTGCTGATGTAGCTCACGTTTAGAACGTAGCCATTAGCCATAACCTGGTATGGATGAAGATCCATGAAAACATGTTAACCAACCACTGAGCTACCCTCTGAAAACCGCTCACTGATATAACGTTAATTAGTTTTTCCACAACATCATGAATAACAAGTTGGTTACACGGTGCTGCATCGAAATACACGCAATCACCTACGAATCAGGTACACTCTTCCATAACTGAGCTTCTGAATGCCGTAATTTCTAAATGCAACTGTAACTTGGTCTGAAAATTATCAAACATCTTTATGCATTCGAATTAATTGAATTTAATCGTGAAAAAGAAATTGTATTTCTGCTAGGATAGGCTTAAACTTTCATCGTGGTTGAGATGGTTGATTGGAAAGCCGTTCACAAAAAGGGGTTCATAATTAAAATTTTCCTATTCATTCCTTTTATTAATTTTGAATCATTTTTTATTTCTTCAATGGTTAAATTATTTTCTTTATTACTATGCTCTTTTAATTAATATGTTATTGCAATAAATAAATTTTGTTCAATATAATAATATTAATAACAATACACGCATTTTTTTATTTGGCATAACTTGTGATTAACTTGTGTGAATTTAATGACTTGCAGTCAGTTTTCGTGGTATTGAATCTCATCTTCAAGCCTTTTCAAAGCCTTGAAGATGAGATTCAATACCTTGAAAACGTTCGGCTGAATGTGAGTACATTTATTATATATTCACAATATAAAGCTGGATGCAAGTCGTTAAATTTAGACTACAACAAAAAGTTAATCAGATTAATTATCGGTAATTCACTCTGATAACCTTAACTTTAAATGTATTTAGGCCAAGTTGGCCTATCCTAGATGAACAAATTTGGACAGATATTTACTATGTGTAATATTGCGTTCAAAAAAGGAAAATTTTTTATAGATGGATGATGTCAAAATAGTTTTAATTTATTTCACAAATAAAATTCAATATGGAAATTAAAATACAATATTCATACAAAATAAAATACAATATATGTGGTGGTTCGGAGCCCATTTAAAACTGTAGGTCCGCTATCAAATAGCATTAACATCATCATTATCATCCCCTCATTACCCACGCACAAGACTCGGACTCATCTGGGTATCAACTCGAAAAAAAATTATCTCAATGAAGAGAAAACAATTATCTTGAAAAAACTGTTTTTGAAGAAAAGAATGTTTCATTTACAAGAAAAAAATTACCTCAAATTGAAGTTAATAAGAGAAGCATATCATGGAAATAAATTGAAGCAGTATGAATTGAAGCAGTAAATTGAAACAGGAGGTCAAACAATATCATATACTACTTGTGAATTAGACGTTTATTGATATTTTGAATATTTATTGTTTTTAAATATTACAAATCAGAAAATCTGTTAGTTTTTGCAAAGAATTGAGATTTAATGAGACAAAATTGTCATAACCACATTTATCAAAAATATTGAGATACTATTTTCGGTTGTTGTACCATTATCAATCTCAAACAAACTAAAAGTAAAGTACAGAGTAGCTTAATATATACTAAACATCGAATGATAAGCGAGAAAGAGCTGACCTTTATTGAAAGTTGTGATTGGTTGACAATTCACGCCCCTGTAAGGAGGAGTAACAAGCAAAAATAAGAGTCAAATCAAGAACCAAAAACCGTGAACATCTAGAAAGCAACAAAGAAGAAAAATACACAATTAGGCTGGAATTGAAATAATTTAAAATTAAAAAATAGAAGCTCACTGAAATGCAGTCAAGGTCAACCGAGGAAGACACGAAAGTACCGATTTTAAAATTTAGGCTAGTAAAGATTTTAAAATCGGTACTATCGTGTCTTTCTCGGTTGACCTTGACTGCATTTCAGTGAGCTTCTATTTTTTTATTTTAAATTGTTTCAATTCTAGCCTAATTGTGTATTGTTCTTCTCTGTTGCTTTCTAGATGTTAACGGTTTTTGGTTCTTGATTTGACTCTTATTTTTGCTTGTTACTCCTCCCACCAGGGAGTGTGACTTGTCAGCCAATCACAACCTTTAATGAAGGTCAGCCTCTTTCTCGCTTAGCCAATAGTATCATTCCATGTTTAGCATAATTATATTAGGCTACTCTGTACTTTAGTTTTAGTTTGTTTGAGATTGATAATAGTATAACAACCGAAACTAGTTTCTGAATATTTATAATAATCGTTTTTGTGACAATTTCGTGTTATTATTCATTATGGATCCTTCCACGATATCACCTTCGCCAGTACAAAGAAAATTGTGATTTAAATGAATTCCCAAAATGGTCTTCATATCTCCTGAGAAACTGTCAGCTCTAATAAAATTAATATATCTGCATTTTTCCCAACCCTTCTACTATTCCTATAGCCTATGAGAAGTTTTATCCTCCCCAGTAAGCCAGTTAAAAACAATCATAAGTTGATTCCGGTGCTGCTAGTATTTATAGTTCCACATGAACATTATAGTATATCGGAAGTTCAGCATATTGAAAAACAAGACCAATCAATATGCATGATTTGTCGGCATATTCAACTTTCTGTTTTCAACTCTGATCAGACTAATTCAATTAGAAGTGTACTGCATATCATATGGTGCAGCCCTTGGATTGAGTACATGCAATATTTTACGGGTGAGTGCACTCATTGAGTTACAGTCGTTACCAAGCTCTCGTTCATATATTTCCCCTTCGACCTGACATCCATTCATAATATTATTTTTGTGGATCATTAGCCGAATTTTGTCCGCCGATAAAGTTGGTAATAAAGTTATTCAGCAGATTTTACATTCGCAGATGAATAGCATTGGTATGCACAGACTGTAATAAAGTTTAAAACTTCTCGTGTGTTTCGAAATCCGTCCACCAGATAGAATTTGTTTTCCAGTTTTAGTTAACTCACTTTCTATAAATGTTTTTGACAGGAAGTATTTTTCTAGATATTTTGTTATAACTTGGAAATCTCTAGCGTTTCTTTTAAACAACTTCTATCCATATCATTTACAAAGAGTACAGAATCTATGTGTTGATTTAATTAAAAATTAATTTTTTAAACTTTCTGTTTGTTCATTATAAAGCTATTTTACACCATTCTCTTCAGAATTAAATTTACTACAAGTTTTATTCATAAAGTTTCCGTGTTTATTACCCATTTAACGAAGTTAATCTGGATCAAATCTAAATGAAGCATGTTTTTCGAGACCAAATTTTGCATATTTTGTCTGATATCTCAAATATGGGTGATTCTAGAGGTCTGGGACGTGTTTTATTCAATTTTTCAGTTCATTTTACACAAAATCCAATAGATGTACAAAAAAAAATATCTGTTTTCAACATTAGTTGTAACACCTAACTTAACGCCATAAAAAATCAGTTTGGCTTTATTTCCATCCTTTCCTAGAAAATCAGGGGAAATCTTTCACTAGCCGTAACTCCCTAACAAAGCATTTCCGGACATATGTTTATATAAACTTTTTTCATTATTTTGATGAGAAGAAACCACCCTAGATGTTTGTCGGGTTACTCGTGGGACACTCTGTATATATATAATAGAGATAAATAGTTTCAGATTCCATGAACAAAAGTGGACTAATTTTATTTATTTTTTCTTCTGTAGATTACGTCTTGGAGACTCCAGTTAAGAGTATAAGACAAGTCAGATTAACGTTCAAATTCTATGAAGGGTCAAAGATATCATTTTAAGAGGACTGTGAAAATTAGTGCAATAGTTTTTCCACCTTTGTATAGGCTTACCACAGACAAACTAACCAGACCGATCACGCTAGTTCCACAAACACACGCTAGAATGCGTAGGTATAGCGCCACAAGCGCTTGTCATCAACGTCTGTTGAGATTCCCTCCATAAACTCACACATGTACACGCGCACGCTCGCTCCTGTGCGTATACAACTATGCTTCGTCATCTATTCACACTTCTGGCGCTGTTCTCATATTCTGCATTCTGCATTCGCATCTGTATTCTACAAGCTGCCTGGTATTTTCTGTCGATGAGCGCAACTCGGAATCTTCCTTCAAGTTGTTACTTGTTAACGTTAGTCAGTTTATAGTCATGAGATAATAGCACAATTTTGCCGATAAAGTTGAAATAATTTTTTTATTGGAACTAAAAATTCATAGTTAATAGTTCCAATTTTTTAGCCATTTTTTTTCGTTTTTATAAAAATACTCAATTAAAATATTTTTGTTTCAAAAGTTTCTAAATACTAGTATTACACTACATTTCACATCTACATTTTTTAGTTTGCTAAATAAATGGATAACATTGCTAGTTATTTAAAGTTTTAAATTTAAATTCAAAGTTTCTAATTCTGTTGATTTGATAGGTTTATAACTTATTCGTGGAGTTTTTCTTGCAAGTTCTAATAAATATTTCGTAATCAATAATTATATTAATTTTATACATTCAACGCTTAGAGTTCCTGTACTTTTCCAATAAGAACATGAATAATAGTCATAATTTTGGTGGTTAAAAAAAATAATGTAAAAATTAATTGTTAAATAGATTATAGTCTCTAGTTTTAAATGTTTCATGTTTTAGTTGTTTACTTTAATAAATTTATGGATGAAAGTTAGAGTAGGCATATTTATAATTTAAAAAAATAACCAGAAAATGATTTCTGGTAAGCACGTTTCTACAATATTTTATCTAAATTTAACATTTTGAGGAAGTTTCATTTCCATCTACGTGTTTACTTCCGTTAACTTTTTCTAGGAATAATTTTATGTTACCGTTTAGGCCGACTGAACACCGACTATTACACACCTCTTTTGAATGACAAAAAAAAAAAATGTAAAACTGTTTCAAGAAACAAATACACCGATTCAACGGAGTATTGAAGGACCCGATATATCATACGTATTCTATACTAAAGAAATAATAATACTTGGATTTTTATTTTGAATAATTATACGGACTTTTCACCGCTACAAAACCCGCCCGCGGATAATCCAAGACTGTGCATCGAAATTTTCCTAATGTACTGACATTCTTACTTACATTCAACAAATTGTTAAGTTATTCAACTTACTTACAATCCGAAAAACCTATAAAATTTATTCAACAGAAAGTCAGAATATTTTTTATGTCACTTTTTATTTTAAGCACCTCTCCTCTACGAGAGGATGATTTCTTGAAACAACTTCACATACATATTTTGCTCACTTTGCAATGCCTAATGCCTATATTATTTATTTATCCTCTACAAAATAATATAAAAATAAAACATTTTTTAAAGTTTTCGAAATTTTCGCTAACCCGTTTGACTTTTCTAGTGGTAACAATGTATATTGAACTTCCCTTACTTGCCTCACACCTCCAATCAAAAAACCTAAATTACTCACAAACAAAAAGTTTAAAATTTATTTAGACCCCCATTTTTGAACGTGGTTTTGTTTTTCACCCCCCCCCCCAAATACCGGTGAATTACGGTATCAAAAAGCGTTCAAATTACATTTAGTAAGTAGAACACTTATTAACATTTAAAAAGTTGAAAATGTTGACCCTGTCAAAATAAAAAAACTGAAATTCCCCCCCCCCCCCAAAATGTGGAAATGGGGGAAAAAATCCCGATGTGGCTCGCCTACGAGAACAGTTGGGCACCCCAGTATTAGTGGCTTGTAATTCGGTTTCAATGTTAACTGTCACCGCTCAAAACTACTCTGTGTATAGTAAGTTGATCCAAACTTGATTTTTCCACACTTTCGTCTGAATTCAAGATTTTCTCAATTCGAAATAATGCTTTTTAATAGAGAATAAATTGGGTGGAAGAAGGTTCATGTTGAATACATTTTAGGTTAAATATTTTATTTGTCTCTGGTTCGCAAGCCATCCCTATGAGGTTCAAAAACCAAAGACCAATAAACCCCTCGTCCACCTCTTATGAGATATAGGCTAACTACAATATTCTAGAAAATGGTAGTAATTATCTTAAGACAATTGGCGACCCCAAGCAAAACGCATTTGGCGGCCCTTCCGTTTGAAATATTGTGAATTTAATAATGGTGTAAGCCTGTCAAAATATCACAACAGGCTTTTTTCACATTGAATAATGAAAACAAATTCTAGTATGAAATGTTTTACAATGAAATATCAATAAATAAATAATTCAATTGAGTTATAGAATAATATAATAAATTGTCATAGTATTCAGTAGGCCTTATATTCGAAGCAACTGTGATTTAGTAACAATTTACTTATTTATTTGATTAATATATTTCAATACAAATAATACTGACCTTAATGATATTGATACAAATTATACTGATCAAAAGAAACATTGATTAATGATTATCACCATCACATCATATCAAAATAATATAAAGTGAAATATAACTTTTATTTTTGGTAGCAAAATCGTTGGTAAGTTTGGAGAAGTTAAGACGGGCAATGCTGTTTTTGATGGAAATAATTTTTTTTATTATTTTGTTGTGCAAAAACATCGTAACTGTGCAGTGACTTTTGTATTTCTATCGGTCACCGCTACAGATTCTGTCAACGAGCGCCGTGACTTATCTTATCTGAGTTACAGATAGCGGCGCTAACCGTTCGGACGTATCACTTCCCATAGTTATTTATGATGTATGTATTTTCCCCCTTGGAAAATACTTTATCCGCCATTGATTTTACACAAATGTTTTTTTTTTAATTCTTGCTTGTAGGGTATTCCATATTCCCAGACGTTTCAGCCCCCCCCCCCCCTTGGAGAGATCATGGTTCCACCACTGGGTGATAGAGTAGGGTTAGCGTAGGTTTATGAAATCTATTATCTTATATTATTATGATTATTTCTAATGTTTTTGTGAGTTATTTGAGAGTTGATCAATAATAATCTTATAATGTAATAACTTGGCAGCCCCAGGAGCCAGCCTTATTCGCAAGCCTATAAAGCCGGCCCTGACTATATATCAAAACCTGATGAAGAAAAATCTTACAAATCATTGAAAAGTTATAAGAATTTTTTTAGATATTCAAATGAATTTTTATTAATTCCACAATCTTACTGTAACATATCAGTCATCAGTCAATAAAATCTTAGCACAAAGTTATAACAATGTATTTTCGATATTTTTTTATGCATTTCACAGTATATTTATCCTATGTATATTATATTTATTATTGCACAAATAAAAATTTGTTTACTGTACTTAAATTACCTGTTTATTTATCATCCTTTACTTATAGCCTGTTTGTTTAGTTATTTGAAAGTTCACCCCATTTCATAATATTGTATGACTGTGTCCTTTTCAGGTTAATTTAAAGGTGGACACTAAAAGATAAAATAGCGAAATTGGTCTGGAAAGTCAAGAGGTATGAGTTTTAGATGATTTCATACAATCGAATATATTTATGAGAATATTATGAATATAATACAGTAGAATTTATTCATCTAATAAGTAATTATTAGACCCTGGAATTATCTTATTAACTGTCGGAATAATTGAAGCATGTTTCCCTAGATGCGTTTTAGTGGTGCAATGCCATGAGTCAAATAAATAAATGGCTGTCATTGGTTTAGTTGGTGAGTGACGTCACTGTCATCCAATGACAGCCATTTATTTATCTGGCGAAAGGCGCTGCGCCGCTAAAACGCGTCTGTGGAAGCATATTTTAAACATATATATACATACTGTTAAATATAACTAATATAAATATAATATTAGTTAAATATAACTAACTTACTGCTGAAAATAACTAATCAAGCTCTGCCAGCTTAAGCTTTCTGTTTCTTTTTATTCTGTACTTTAACTCAAAATGGGGTGATTTTTTCAACAAGAGTTGAATACGCCTTTTGCTCAACTGTTCAAAGTTATGCCTATATCTCAGAAAGGTGTTATTTATTCAAACAGCGTTGAATACGCCTTTTGAAGTTTTA
Source organism: Conomelus anceps (assembly GCA_948455865.1). NCBI lineage: Eukaryota > Metazoa > Arthropoda > Insecta > Hemiptera > Delphacidae > Conomelus > Conomelus anceps. Next base: position 8,590,132 of record OX418221.1, read on the forward strand.
AAAGGCTCAAACAAATTTCCGCCAAAAATCCCAACTTTCAATTTTTCCCTAAATTTTGCACCCCTACAATAATAGCCCTCGCATTCAAATCAAGGGGTGGCATAGCATTGTTCGTAATGTGTCCTCAACTTACCTTTAACCTCCAATTACAAAACCCTTGAAAAATCATTTAACAAGAAAAAATCATTTTTTTAACATGTTCCATTTCAAGCGACCCTCTTTTTCTAGGGGATTATTTCTCAAATGCATGTTCTGCTGACTTTCTAATGCCTTAGGGGTGACTTTTAAAAATTATTCCACATCGCATTTAATACAGAATTTTTAATTATATATGATACAAGAAACAAATTTTCAAACATATTAATATTTAAGAAGTCCACAATTTCAACCCCCTCATTTCTTTTGAAGAGAATCCATTTGTGACGCACACATCCCAATAGATTGTCTTGCGCTTAAAAATGAAAAATCAAGAAGCTTTTCATTAAAAAAAATTAACAAATTTGTACAAATTTCCAGTTTTAAACCACTTTCATCCCCTTAAACGATATATTTTTCCAAATCACCATTTCGTTTAACACAAAAATCACTATAGAATAAAAAAAAATTCAAAAATATCAATGTCCAGCTTTTTCAAAAATTGTTATCCCAACCTAAACCCCCCAAAAACCAAATTTTCCAAAAACGTTTCACAACAACTTATAAACAATCACCCAATTCTGATTTAAAACTATTTAAAAAAAAAAAACATTTATCAAATTTTCAACCCCCCCTTTACCTGGTAGCTTGGGGCACTTTTTGGAAATGTCAGATTCCTCCCTATGGATTTGAGCCTAACCGAGAATAAACCACTCACCTACAATCGAACCCCCATCATTGAATCTTCAATATCAATAAGTGAATGAGTAATTCCAGAGTTGCTAATTTAATTACTTTGAAGAACTTTTACATGAAGTAGCGATAACTCAAATATTCCCGCATTGCAACATGTGCTGCTCCCCGTGGACGAGTTTTCTATCCGTAGAGTGCCGACAATTCAAGTATTCCCGCACTGAAACAGTGCTGCTCCCCGTGTTGAAATCATTGACGCGTGGCGCTATCTCTGAATTAAATCATTAACTAGGAAATCCGCAAGCGACGTGATCGATCTGGTTCTTTATCTTTATCTTTATCTGTGGGCTTACTAAGGACCACATTTATTCACCATTCAAGTCCTATTGGTGTCCGTTTTCCTCCTTCGATACTCCTTCATCTAATACTTTGATTAATACGTCTTTCTTCATATCGTGTTTTAATTTTTTAAATATTTGATAATAGTACAATCGTTTTATAATATTTTAAATACCGTATTTACTTCATACCATATTCATAAATAAATAATCACTTGGATGATTATGAAAGAAGGAAAGTATTACAACATTTGTACAGTAATATTATTATTGTTAACTTGTTATGTGAATTTAACGACTTGCAGTCAAACATTCATTAAGAATAAGTAAAATTTACTTACTCTGTAGGCCGAGCGCTTTTGAATCTTTGTGATCCGTTTTCAGAGGCCTCAAAGATTCGAAAGCGCTCGGCCTACAGAGTAAGTAAATTTTACGTATTCTCAATGAATATTTGACTGCAAGTCGTTAAATTCACATAACAAGTTAATATTAACAACGCAGTTCGTCATGGAACAAGAAATCCAGGAATTATTAGTGTATCGCAATAAAATATTGTGGTTGAAATTATTTGATTTCTATATTTTCTAAAATGTCAAACAAAATTGTATTACTTTCTTTTGATTGTTGGACTGTTTTAGTCAATCCTTTCAAGATAGAACTACTAAATTAATATTTCTTATTTAAAAGAATCGGTCATAGTGCTTGTAAGTGAAATTCCCAGTTAAACTTGGAGTTGACAAACATTTTGATTTTTCAGTTGAAAATTTGTGTTGAAAGCAGTTGTGTGCAATAGCTTATCTTTGCTTGTGTTCTTGTAATGAATTAATAGATAAAATAAAATTATTTTTTCCCACAGTGACCCGTAAAGTGCCTATTTTTTCACTAACTGTAGCACGCAAAATAGTCTATTCCTGCACCTGTATGGGAAAGTAATTTCCAGTGCGCGAAAATACTTTTCCTACAGTGACCCGAAAAAATGCCTATTTTTGCACTAATTGTAGCACGCAAAATAGTATATTTCTGCACCAGTGCGGGAAAGTAAATTACAGTGCGGGAAAGTACTTTCCCGCACTCCAAATTTTCAACCTAACAACACAAAATAGTGAGCATGTAATACGCAGGTTCCCTATTCTGCATTCAAAAATAGGTTGGCTACCCTGCATCAGTCACACAAAAACAGTCAGCTGCAGTAGTTGTTTAAATTGATTTGATACGAAGATAGGTTATGTGAGGAATTGTCAGGTTATGTATGTCCTGTTTAAATTACTTTATACATTACTGTAGGAAAAATTTAATGTGTAATACGAGTGCAAAGTATTGTTTCTGCACTCAAGAAACTTTTTTCACTTGCCTTCAGCTCGTGAAAAAAACTGTTTCTCTCGATGCAGAAAAACTCTATTTTGCACTCTAGTTTCACAAATAGCTATTTCCGCAACCAACCTAACAGCAAAAAATAGTGAGCATGTAATACGCAGGTTCCCTATTCTGCATTCGAAAATAGGTTAACTACCCTGTTTCATTCACACAAAAAAAGTCAGCTGTAGCAGTTGTTGAAATTGATTTGATTTGAAGATAGGTTATGAGATGAATTGTCAGGTTATGTATGTCCTGTTTTGTTCTGTTCAATTTACTTTATACATTACTGTAGGAAAATTTAATGATTTAAAAATCGAGCGGTTTCTGCACTTGAAAAGCTGTTTCTTTTGGTGCAGAAAACTCCCACTTTTCGCTCTAGTTACACAAATAGCTATTTCCATCAAGAACTTACTGCTTGCTTACAGGTTATGCCTTGCCTTGCAGTACCTTTGAAGTCAATTCCCCAGTTAATGAAGTTTTATTTATTGATCAAAATTGCGATATGCTATAATTTTGCTGTATATTAAAGAAACAAATTCTAATTTGTTCCCTTCTTTCTTGAAAATTTGGATGCTTTAATGGTTTGTATCAATTATTGTTGATTTTCACCCTAGCTAGATCTGAATTTTTAATGTTTCCCAAATGAATTGATCTGGATTTAGGTGATTACATTCATTACACTTGTGGTCTCTAAAAAACCTATTAGAAACTTGAGATTTGGCACATATAGATATAGTACTTGGTGCTAATTTTGCTGTATATTAAGAAAAAATTCTAATTTGTTTCCTTCTTTCTTGAAAATTTGGATGCTTTAATGGTTTGTATGAATTATAGTTGATTTTCACCCTAGCTAGATCTGAATTTTTAATCTTTTCCAAATGAATTCATCTGGATTTAGGTGATTACATTCATTACACCTGTGGTCCCTAAATAAACTACTAGAAACTTGAGATTTGGCACATATAAATATAGTACTTGGCATGCTGAATGCAACTCTAAAATTCGTTTCAATAACCAAAAACTATTTTAGTCAAATCAAAGTAGTTTGAGTTATTGCTCGTATGGCATCAATAGTACTGGATATTGTTACGGGTTCTATGTCTAAAATAACGCTGGAAACACTTAAATTTATCACTCGCACTTTATTTACACAAATAATCACAGCACTCACTGATCAGTAATGTCTTACAGAAAAATAAGCAATTAAAAACAGATAAATCGATATTGTTCAACTAATAAAGAGATTTCAATAAACTGTACAAAAATCAATCACTAAAAGTTAAAAGGCCGATCTAATATTAAATAATAATTTTACAATAAACTGTCCAATAATATTCAAAAAGAAACGTTGAGGAAGAACAATTAACTTATGTAGCACTAGTCCGTAAAACAATAAAAACTATTTAGTAGCTCACTGGTATGAATTAAACAGGAAAAAGAATTACAGTATCTCTATATGCACAGAGAAAGAATTATCACTATATAGACACAATATATAGATCTGTCACAACTTGGTTATCACGACGAGTTTCAAAGACAACTGAACTCGTTTCTACAAATGCGTTTGCCTTAAATAGGTTTTTCAACAATCGAGAGATCTCTACATTTTTCTATCATCTTCTAAATAAATAAATAAGGAAACTCGCACTTTCCACAATATTCGATAAGACTCCATTAATCTCTAATCAAACAACTAGAACATTCTACAATGATCCAAGCAAACACCATAAAAGTGTCAAAAGCAGAGTAATTAATTGCTTAAAAGTAAACATAGATATTACATAGTAGATAACACCGAGAACCACTGTTCCTTCTTCGTCTCTATTCTCGCTACAATATGTTATTCAGCTGTAGGTTATATTGAATGGCATACATCTATTAGTATTACAGTATCTGTTTCCCAGTCAGACACCTACTTGATCTATAGCCTGCAAATCCTTGCTAGACATTTGTGACAGACAGATGATTGACACTTTTGATGGGGTGGGCTTTTAGTCTGCCACTAATTTCAATCATGAGGATTAGAATTCCCTTTAAAATAGAATTGGTAGATTGACGTAGATAATCAAATTTTACCGTCTAAAGCGGCGGTTCCCAACCAGGGGTACGCGTACCCCTTAGGAGTACACAGTGTCCTAGTTGGGGGTACGCAAAAAATAATCCTTAATGGCGGATGTTCATTGTCTAGTGGCATGGACTAAGGAATGGTTGTTCTATGCTAGTGGTGAGCAGTTTCTGTTGTGCGACTATTCTATCTATAATGTATTCTATTCTGACACTTCTATTTAGGCTATATTTTAGTAACATTTTGAAATTTAAATTATAATATTCATCTCTAACCATATTACATTCGATGTCTTCAATGAAAGAAATCGGTGTTCAGCAGAAATTATTGTGTTACCTACTATTTTATTTCTTTAGCTGAATTCCCATTCATAGGCGTCGATATGTTGTTCAAATATTGCAATAAATGGGCATTATACCCTCTATAATATTGTTATAGTAAAGTAAAAAAGTAGTTAGGACTTTGGGGGTACTATGTCTGTAAAATATGGTCTAAGGGGTACGCAGAAGAAAAAAGGTTGGGAACCGCTGGTCTAAAGCATAGTCTGTTATGTCGTTATCTTACAAACTAATTGATGTACAAACATTAAAAAACCACAGGTCGAATTGAGAATCTCCTCCATGTTGGAAGTCGGTTAAATACAACAACAAATGTCGATTCTTTTCATTTTTACTTTTTCTTCATTCTTCTTACATATTGTTCCCCAACATTTTCGTAGATGACAAGGAATGATCCAGAGAGCTGGCATAATCTAGATCAGAAACGAAACTTGATGAGAATACAATGTTGGATACTCCCAAAGTTCAGTTAAACTAGAATTCGCAATTCACCATAATAAAGCAATAATAATTCTGCTATTTTTCTGCTTCACACATAGCAACAAAATATCGGATCATCATGTTGAAGATCCATCTTCTTTCCACTATTATATAGTGATAGCCACTATTATATAGTGATTTAGGGAAGTGATAGCCGCGAGCCGTAGCAGGTATCTGTTCAATCAGATAGATAAGCAGCGTTCTCGTAGGTCCCGTTTGTAACGGTGACCGATTAGATTGGCCAGCAAAAAAGACACTGTTCTCTGCTGAAAATCACTTCCCGGTGGTTCGGAACCCACCTAAAACTGTAGGTCCAGCTCATAAATCACCATCATCCAACTCATTACCCACGCACAGGTCTCAGACCTTGTGGGCTTCATCCTTGAAAAAAAAATATATATAATAAAATCTTAGAAAAACACTTTTAAGCGGAAATTGTGACTCACGTTATGGTGTGACGGCCGTCAATAACAGAGTGAAACGGCCGTCTCGCCATAACGTGAGTCACGATTTCTACTTAAAAGTGTTTTTTAAAGTTTTTATCGGACTATCTATTTAAAAAAAAATTAAATTAAATTAATTTTCTACCCAATACTTCTAATCATGATTCCTCGAAAACAATTAATTATTGAACGACTAGTAAATGCTGTACTATTGTTCCAACACAAAAGCGTATTAATTAGATGTAGGTTTATTTAATCTGACTACATTTTATAAGAATGTTGATCATCTGCTAATTTATTTATTTACTTTTTTTTGAGGATGAAGCCCACATAGGTCTGAGACCTGTGCGTGGGTAATGAGTTGGATGATGGTGATTGATGAGTTGGACCTACAGTTTTAGGTGGGTTCCGAACCACCGGGAAGTGATTTTACAGCAGAGAACAGTGTCTTTTTTGCTGGCCAATCTAATCGGTCACCGTTACAAACAGGACCTATGAGAACGCAGCTTATCTATCTGATTGAACAGATAGCTGCTACGGCTCGCGGCTATCACTTCCCTTAAATTGATTAATACATTCTTGTTTATTTATACTCGCTTTCTTGAGTAGGAGACTTTGAATATATTTTCTGATTTCCTTGTTAAATAAATTAATTTTAATATTTATTTTCAAATTTCATATGTAAAAAATATATTTTCAAAGTGTGAAATATGTTTGAGGTGATCCATTTTAATATTTTATATTTTTTATATGTATTTTTCAAGACTAAGATTCGAGGTGATATAGATATTTTCTCCTCATTCCTGTGAAACGAGTTTATTGATTTGGAAAGTCCTATCCTTTTGAAAAGGCCTCAATGCCGCTGATTGGTAGTGAATTGAACCAATGGGAACTGGCCAGTCAATCACTGGAAACAATATGACAATCCAACAATGATTGCTTAGGTAACACTGCAATTCACTCGTTGTCGTGCCCTTTCTGTGAGCCAATGCCAATAGAGCCAATCATTGGATCCAATGCCAGAAAGATACAAATAGCGTGAATTTCCTGCAATCAGTCAATATCGATTAGATGTTTGGGAATTGTAGATGCAGAACATTATCATCATGTATCATGTTGTGCCGGCTAGTCATTTCCATACATATAGCTAACAGAACCTTGAAAAGCCTGAAGGCAAATATAAAATAATAGAAAATCCAAAAATAAGAGAGCATTTTTTTCAAATCAAATCAAATTTTATTCAGATTCTTCTATGACATATAAATACAAACAAAATAATTTTAACCTTTTTAAAGTATCTGTTCAATCAGATAGATAAGCTGCGTTCTCGTAGGTCCTGTTTGTAACGGTGACCGATTAGATTGGCCAGCAAAAAAGACACTGTTCTCTGCTGAAAATCACTTCCCAGTGGTTCGGAACCCACCTAAAACTGTAGGTCCAACTCATAAATCACCGTCATCCAACTCATTACCCACGCACAGGTCTCATACCTATGTGGGCTTCATCCTCAAAAAAAAAAAAAGAATCCATTATACCTGCAAGGAATAATCCTGTGCGCAGGTATGAGTAGCTAAAACTTTTTTTAAAACAATGATACAAAAATGAATATAGAAATAAAGCAAAAGAGCAAATAATATTATTGGAAGAGATGAAATAAAAAGGAAGTCATGAATATTTCTATAAAATAAATGCTAGATAGAAAGAATTACTAATAATTACTATAGGCCTTACTTTTTATAATTAATTAATACACCTAAATAACAATATATTACCTACTAATATAATTAATAATCCCTGGATTTCTTGTTCCATGACGAATTGCGTTGTTAATATTATCATTTTAAGTGAATTCAGCGACTTGCAGTCAAATTTTTATTAAAATAAGTAGTATTTCACTTACTTCTGTAGGCCGAACGTTTTCGAGTTGTTAAAACCCATCTTCTTGGGTGATGGGAAGATGGGTTTTAACAACTCGAAAACGTTCGGGTCAAATTTTTTTGAAACAGTCAAATTTTTATTAAAATGAGTAGTATTTCACTTACTTCTGTTGGCCGAACGTTTTCGAGTTGTTAAAACCCATCACCCAAGAAGATGGGTTTTAACAACTCGAAAACGTTCGGCCTACAGAAGTAAGTCAAATACTACTTATTTTAATAAAAATTTGACTGCAAGTCGTTGAATTCACTTAAAAAATTAGAATTAATAATCCTTTTGATAAATCAATATATTTTTTAATAATATACTTTGGTTGAATAATTGTCAGTTAGCAATTTAACTGGGGTTTTTACATGTGGTTGAGGGGATATATCAAATCACCAACCCATCAGCCCCTCAAAGTGCCACTACATGCTACTTTTTTGCTCCAGCCTAATGGGTTTTTACCCTTAAGCCAAATTTGGTGGAATGGATTTAATGGAGTGATTGAGCTTGATAGGTAAGTTTATATCAATTCCGAAACTGCATTCCAAGATAGTTGAGATCTTTGTTCTAGTGAGTTTATCCCGAGAGTACTGTATTCATTTTTACACCGGATTATGGTATGTGTAAATATGTGTCTGAAAAATATAAATACGAAGTACTCACATAGAGTAATTTCAACTCTTTGGGTTGAGTGGAAGAGAGGCCCTTGAGTCCTAACTTTGCCCTTAATTAAGGCAATTCATCTATATATCTATCTACACTAGTTTAGACTAGAGCTAGACAAGACTATTAGTTCAATACTGGAAAACTTTTTGTCAATTAATTCAACATTATCATCCGAATTAGTTTTATAATTAAATATGGCAGCATTTTTCATTTAAGCTTTTCTCTATTTGATACTCTGATCACATGAAAGAACCATCGTTTGTCTTTTTCTATGGTATAAATAATTATATTGTTTTTTTATTCTATTGTATAGTGAGTTCTCTAGTATTTCGTAAAGCACACATACATTAGGCTAATTTTTATTTGTTTGATCTTTGACAGCTTGTCTATATTTCTACATTCATTATTTTCTCATTATCATTTTATTTTCGTTATTTGTTTCCCACTTGTTCCTCATTTTAGTTCATTTTTGGCTTTCATTGGTTAGCTCCTCCCATTATTATAAGAGGGCGTGACAGGTCTCAGTGCAATCAGCCAATCACAGCATTCCATCGTAGCGTAGTTCAGCGTAACGATGGCATCTATTTTGTCAGCCAACAAGGATATAAATTTAACTGATGAAATTTTAATTTTTGTTTGATATTATCTCGTTTCTTTCAATAAATAGTCTGTTTTATTAATTAATTGTCATCGAGTTTTATTCATTAATCTAAGACCATACTGCTTAAAACATCAAAATTTACAAGTTACTCTAGTGAAAAACTGATCGAGGACTCCAGAACTCTGAATTTTGAACCCTCTGAAAGTAAATCTACACATGCATTTCACGTATGAAATTTTAATTTAAATTGATGATTCTTAATAAAATAAACTCAAATTACAATAACACTGTACCGTAAAATACAAATTTAACTCAAATAACCTTGAGAGAGATCCCTTATTTGAACACATTTGAATAGTGTTCATTACAGACCATTAGCCACTTTCAAGTTTGAAAAATTCATACCGTTCATAAAACAGTCATTTATCATGAAACTTGAATTGTTTATTTATTCATCGCTATATCAAGCTGATCAGTCAAATATCAGCTAGCAGTCAAATATGACGTCATGTCTCACTGTAATTATCTCCAAATGTTGTTGGCAATTTTACGATTCAACATTAAATATAAAATACTCCCTTTTCCTTCTCTTGATTCCCCCTCCTCCTTCAACTCTTCCTTCTTCTCCTCCTATTCCTTTCCCTCCTCAGCAACCTCCTCTTCCTGCTCCAACTTCTCCTGCTCTACATTTTTATCACTCCCTCATCTCTGTTCATCATCTACTCACTATACCCCCTTTCATTCCCCTGACTCCCCCACCATTGAAGCTCAATTTTAATACTATGCTAATGACCCAAATGTCGCAGATAATTTTGTCGCCTAGATTTCACTACAGACTTTCAATTTGCTGCAACTGAAAATGTTGATAAATCCTTGTAATAAACACAGTTTAACACTAACACATTAAAGCTTAGCAGTTTTACAGTTTGAATAAAATTTATACTACACAAATCTGTTAAGCTATGACACTTTTTTATGGTAGGCCATTTTGAAACCGATCTGTGAAACAGAAATTCATATAGTTTCAGATTTGCATGCAGCAATTTCTGTTATTACGGTAAAATGGCGTTCGAGTTGATTGCAGAACTATTTATTTCTGTTTAGAATTAATTAAATTTTACTTGCTGGAAATGTTGATGATTGAGCATGCAATTAAAACTAAAAGAATACGAAATGTTTTAGAATTATTATTTTTGTTAAATAATTATTTATTTTCATTCTTGGCACTCGGCTTGATTTAGTCATGAAAATTATTAAATGAGCACTGTATTCAATAATAATCAGTTTATTGTTCCTTCTAGTATGCTTTGCACCAATTTAGACTTGTGCCAGGCTAGACCTCAATCGTCTACGCTCTACGATATTAAAAATGTAAGTACTATTTGCAATCTAACGCAACTTATTGCCCAACCTGGAGCACTCTTGTCAGTACTCTAGTGCAATAATCATTGAAACGGGCTTTACCTAACCCAACAATGACATTTTCTTTTATTCAAAGTCCTTTATTATTGTTTAAATTCCGTTATCGCTATGGAGTGGCCGTAGCCGAGTGGGTTAAGTGCTGGTCTGCTAGCCCAAAGGTCCCGGGTTCGATCCCAGTTCTGACCGAAAGTTTTTACCTCGGGCCACTCCCGTGTTTCGGAGGACACGTTAAGCTGTCGGTCCTGGCTGCCTAAAAAACAGTCGTTAAGTCACGTCAGAGGCCTTGAACTTATTCAGGTGCGACCTGATAACTCTGACACCAGACCTGAGCCAGCCAGGTCACACGATATTATTATTATTATTATGGTCGTAGAATCAGAGATTTGTCATTCAGTTTGTACCAACCGGCACAAAACAATACAATCACGGCTTTTTTCTGGAGGATGAAGCCCACATAGGTCTGAGACCTGCGCGTGGGTAATGAATTGGATGACGGTGATTAATGAATAGGACCTACAGTTTTAGGTGGGTTCCGAACCATTGGGAAGTGATTTTTCGTCATACTTGTAGGTTATGGACAGTTTACCAGTCAAGGAATTAATGTGGTAAACGGCTGTTTACAGAAATCAAAAACAGCTGATATCATATGATGATTATTACTCCACACTGTGTGGTAAAGATCATCAAATGATTATTACCGCACGCTTAAGCTGGGCATTCACGTTCCAACTTGCAGTACCACTTGCAGTACTGCTAGTAGTACTGCTAGATGGATAGTCGACTCCACTCACGCTCCTACTTGAAATCCAACTTTATTCCTAATCAGCTGTGAACGTCGCTCTCAAGCAGAAAAATGTAACCGAACTTGCACGATGTTGCCCGAAGGTCATGCACTGATTGAGATAGGTTGGACGACTTTGATCCAACGCCCCCACCCCCCCCCCCCTCACGTTCCAACACCGTCGACATTCGGAAGTTGTCCCTCTAGTCGTCCATCTACAATTCCAACCATCCATCAAGCCCATTCACGTTCCGTTTTCGGATCCAACCTTGGAGGTTGGACTGCAAGTGGTACTGCAAATCGGAACGTGAATGCACAGCTTTAAGAGTGGCTACTGGCTACTGTTTCACTGAAAAGCCAAAAGCTAGATCAACTGATAAGGGCCATTATTGCCAATTTCACCTAGTGTTGCTGTGATTTGGTGTGTTGAGGTTATGTTGGTATAACAAAGCGTTCTCGTTGGTCCTGTTTGTAACGGTGACCGATTAGATTGGCCAGCAAAAAAGACACTGTTCTCTGCTGTAAAATCACTTCCCGGTGGTTCGGAACCCACCTAAAACTGTAGGTCCAACTTATCAATCACCATCATCCAACTCATCACCCACGCACAGGTCTCAGACCTATGTGGGCTTCATCCTCCAAAAAAACTGATACCTGCTACGGCACTCGGCTATCGCTTCGAATTGATCTAGGATTATCTTCACTCGATCCTTAATGGCTTTGTTTGTAAAGTGATGTGGCAATTTTCAATTGGCATGCTTATTCAGTTTTCAATTCAGTTGAAGGCTTAGTTCAATGCAATCAGAATGGAATCAGCTAATTGATAGAGATCCGTGTAATCTAGCACTGTAGTTGTTGGATGTGAATGGCATGGATCGCTTATCGGTTGTCATTTGTTCAACTTCAATTATCTATGATTTCCCATGGATTATTTTTGTGCTGCTGTTTAAGATTACTCCACTAATAAGCCCACAAACAGCTCCAGTATCCTTCTGGAATGTACTATCAGAATGGAAATTGTTTGCTAATTTCAAACCATAGAGTAAGTAGATCATGTATCGATTATAGAACATAAGCTTTGAGGCTTAAACACGGCTCGTTAGGCAAAGTATAAAACGAACTGAGAATTTCAGAAATAATTTAATATAATCTACTAATTAGATGACTATCATTTCATTCAAATGAGTTGACATCCAATCATTTTAAACACTGAAGCTTTCACCACTTTTTATTGTAGGAGTTTTTAAATGTGAGACTATTCTTTATCTTTTTATTTTATTTATTTCTATGATTTTTATTTTATTTTTATCTAGTAATTGGTGTTATAAATTTCCTGTTATAAAAAGGTACATAACAGATGAAACTTATCTTGAGATTACTGAAACTAATATTTTTTCGAAGGATCTTATTATCATGATTTTGTTATTTTTTATTATCAACAAAACTTTGTCACCTATTACTATGGGCAATCAGGAGTCTACTGTCTACACCTGTTAATATAGAGCTAATAATAAATTCTAATTAAATAAAAGGAACTTATACGCTTATAAGAAATAATACTATTAATAATAATATATAGAGTAAACTGTAATATAACTATAGTATAATATGAACTAATACTGGGGAATTCGATCACACAAGATGTCAAATTCGCAAGTTATTAAAAAAAAATCTGTCAAAACAGAATGTACGAATAAATAGATGATGAACTAATATATTATATTAAATACTCCTTTCGCAGGACCTGCAAAACTTAGCGAATTTCTGTATTTTTTCAAATATTTATGAATATCTATAGGCTATATATTTTTTTAATTTCTGGAAAAAAACACGAAGCGTTCTGTACTCTAGGGACCCCAAAACAAGTTTATATCGAGGTTCAGGGTGAAAGTAGCACTTATTACGTTCATACACATGCATAAAAAACAAAAAAGAGCATAGTAGAACATATTAATTTACTCCAGGGAACCCAAAACAAGTTTCCATCGTGGTCCAGGGTGAAGTAGCACATCACAACCCACTGCAATATCTGTATTTCAAGAAATTCGCTCAAACCCTCCCCCCACGAAATTAAAATAATTTGAAATTAAAAAAAAATAGCTCCATATTCGCTTTTATCACAGTCTAATCACTAATCACTAATCACTTTTTTCATATTGCACAGAAATTGACAAATTAAAAAATTTTCGACGCCATTTTGAAAATGGCTGCTTTTCTCAAAACGCACTGGTTTTTCGAGGTGGATGAGTTGAAATTCGGATTCAGCGCCTCAAAAACCATAAGGAACAGTCAAGAAAAAAAAAGATTAAAGTTTTTTCCTGAAACACTTTTTTAGCACCAAATAACTAACTCCATAGGGCAAGATACATCTTTTGACAACAATGGTTTTTTCTTGATATCTTGAAAATTTGTTGAGCTAGAAGGCAGTGCAATACCTTAAAATTTTTGACTCCATGAGCTCTATCTTAAAGTCTAACAATAGAACTAAAATTTTCAAATACAACCCTTTTTTTCTTGAAAACCCCTAATTTTGGCGGGAAAATACCCCCGAAAAGGGGGTTAACCTTTTTGGATTTTCCTGGCTAACGAACTTGTCCAAGCTATTCACAAGAGGAAAGTGTATACCAAATTTGGTGGAAATCGGACATCTCCTTCGAAAGTTATCGTGCTATCAGACACATAGATAGATATATATATATATATATATAGATATATATATATATCTACATATATAACATTTTGTGCCACTATGATTTTTGTACTCTGGGGGCTCCAAAACAAATTTCCATCATGGTCCCGGGTGAAAGTCGCACATCACGACCTGCTGTAATAGCTGAATTCGAAGAAATTCGCTAATAAAAACCTAATAAAATCAACTAATGCAGAACTAGTGTAATAATTACTATTTTAGACAGATCCAATTAACTCATTCTCAACCATCTGATCAATATTTCAAGCTGTATAACTCCTGGATTTCTTGTTCCATGACGAACTGCGTTGTTAATATTAACTTTTCATGTGAAATTTAACTCAATAGTAAAAAAGGTAAAAACGTATGGCTTTTATTGGTGGGGACACCCTTACAGGTAGTTTTACCTCGCCGTTTAAGCCATGTTATTGAAAACATGGTGGACCTACAATTTTAGGTGGGTTCCAAACTACAGGGGAAGTGATTTTACAGCGGAGAACAGTCTTTTTTGCTGTCAATCCAATCGGTTACCGTTACTGAGAGGACCCAGAAGAGCGTTGCTATTCTAATCTGATTAAACAGATACCTGCGACAGCTCACGGCTATCACTTCCCCCAATTCAACAGTACGAGTAGAACATTAAAAAGCCTTCGTATGAATCAATTTTTGTTTTGCGCAATTTCGTCATTCATTCCCTCTCAGAAAGTCCAGTATCTGGTAATGTGGTTATAGTTATTTACAATCATTTCAATTAATTATTGATGTATTGTGTAACAAATTTCAAAAGTGGAGAAAGCTCATATTATTTACTTCTTCTTTGTAGTGGGGAAGGTGATATTGTGGAAGATATCCATAATGGATAATAAGACTAAGTTGTTACAACCACAATATAAATCTCACTATTTTTTATAAATGTGACAACTTCGTCTTATTATTCATCATATAATTTTTACTGGTACTAGTTTCAAAAGTATGAAACTCCAAGTATTTTAGAAAAATATATAGCGTATTGTCTCGAACTCAGGGAAAGAGTCAAGCCAGACTTGATACGATTTTCTGTGTGGTTCAGTGTGTGTGCTCTGCGTGAAATATACATTTTGCGAAGGTAACATAAACCTCACTGGGGTAAATCCTTTCCTTTGATCATTGTGCCACCCTCTCTACAGCTCTGTTTTCTTCTGAACCAAATCTTTCCCTATTCTTTTTTTATCCTTCCTCCTACACCTTCAAACATCCATTATTTCTCTCTTACGCACCCTCTCTCTCAGTCTCTCTCGTTTTTACACCAACTTTCCAATTCTTTGTCTCTCTCTAAAACTGTAAACCTTTCACCCTTTCCCAGAGTTTCTTTATTTCCCTCTCAACGTGTGTTTCTTTCCTCCTTCTTTTTCTTCTCCACCTACTCCTTCGTCTTCTGTTTCTTCATCACCGTTTTTCTCTTCTTCTCCACCTACTTCTTTTCCTTTTTTATTTCATAATTTGTTTTCAAACTTACACCCTTCCTATTGCTTCTTTACACTCATTCATCTTATATTATCTTCTTTTTCGTGATAGTAACACTAAGTACTCTTTGACATTTTCCTAAATATTTCCTTTCTCGTATTTTCTCTGTCCTCAACTGTTTTTCGTTTTATTGGAATCTCACATACACTTGAACATTTTAAAATTATTTCTCTCTCACACATTATTCCTTCTATTTAAGTTTTCTTTTCTCATAATTTTTCTGACCATTATTTTTTCCGTTTCACTCTCTCATTCTAACTCTCTTTCTCTTTTATCTTGGCATTGAGAAAATATCTTTTTGAGAAAATGACTGAGTCTGTTCAACCGTAGAGCAACTGCATGACAACTTTCATCATTCATCAACTCCATAAGCAATTTATTCACCATTCAAATCCTTAATGTCTTAGGGATCTTAACTACTATAATCCGTACGTAAAATATTAACTTATGTATAAAAAGTTTTCGTTCTACCTTTAATGTCTAGTGTAATATTAACCACTATCACCCCCTATTATTCCTCTTGAATTATGATTTTTTTACTCACTTTCATATTAATGTTTAACATAAATTATCTCATTTGTAAATAATCTCTTTTTCTGTCTCATTGTTTTACTCTCAATCAGAAAATATCAATCCATAACCTCTATTATTATTGTAAATTAACTCTATTAATCACTTTGTTCTAATCATTCATATCCTTTAAATAATTTATTCATCTTATTTTAGTTTTTGACTTTCATACCGTTTTCAGTTTATTATAGCCTACGGTCAAGTGTTGATGAGAAGGATATTCTTGAATATCCTCTTCCAAGAATGGACATTTATATGTTCAAACTTCGCCGTTTCATGTAGATACATCACAATCATATTATCTTTATCAAATTGCATCTTATACTGTATACATATCGTTGATTAATTCTTTAGTTTAGATTTGTAAAATTCATAGAACAATAATTACAGTACTTATATATTTTTAACTATCATAATCTAGAATCTAAGACAGTGCATTTTGTAATCTAGATGAATAAAGTAAATAATCTAATCTAATCTAATCTCTCCCATTCCAACTCTCGTTCTTTTCCCCCCCCCCTCTCACTCTCTCTCTCTCTCTCTCTCTCTCTCTCTCTCTCTCTCTCTCTCTCTCTCTCTCTCTCTCTCTTACTGGTTAAGTGTCAAGAATGGACGAATCCTTGTCCAAACTTCGCCATTTCATGTAATTGCATCACTTAGATTGTCATTACTGTAATTAATATCATACAAATGAGATCATTGTACATAATTCTTTGCACTATAAAAATAGTATTTTCTGAGTTCACTACTGTATATATCTATGTGATGTTGATAGTTTTGATTTTAACCATTCATATTCAAATTTGTAAATTTACATGAATAAAGAAATATAATTTAATCTAATCTAATCTATCTATCTATCTATCTATCTTCCCCGTAACATGGCACAAACGGCGAGGTGGAACTACCCATAAGGGTCTCCCCACCATTAAAAGCCATACGCTTATTATTATTATTATTATTATCTATCTATCTCTTTGTTCAGACTTCGCCCTTACTACGTAAATGCTTCACATAAAACCTCCTTGTTAATATCCAAGCTTCTTCTCATATACAGTATAATCAGTCACAATTATATTTAGTAAATTTACGTAAATAAACTAATTTTCCTTATCTTTATCTTATCTCTCTTATCCTCAAACTTTCTTTCTCTCTCATAAACGTAGTCATATTCTTGCTTTCTCTCATTCTCTTACTGCCAGAGCCTTTATCTTCGCTCCTTTCTCCCATTAAACTTCTTTCGCTCCCTCTCTTTCCTCCGTTATGCCTTTTTCACTCTGTCTGTTTGCTGCATTTTCTCATTATCTTTCCCTCCCTCCATGTGTTCCTCCTTAGGTAGCTCTCCTCTGTCTTTTTGTTTTCTTTGAATCCCCCCCCCCCCGTTATATCTTCCCTCACTGGCTTTTCTCGCTTTCCTTGAAGTTTTCTCCCACTTTATTCTCTTTCCTTTCTTCACCGCCTTCTCACACTCTCTCACTGTCTCTCACTCTTTCTATCTCTCTACCTCTCTCTCTCCGTGTTTCTTATTCTCTTTTTCTCCCTGATTCTCTCTTCCGCTGACGGATTACGAAGTTGGTGCGGCGTAAATCTGATTTACACATTGCGTCCTGGAATCCTCTTCACACTATCCGTGGAGTGGATGTCTGTTCGTGATCCTCGACCTACACATTCGATTACATACTGCGCGTGTGTGCGTGTATGCGCTCTTGCGCATGCGTATGTGTAATTTGGTGTTTGGTGGAGCATCACGTTCCTCCTTACATGGCAGCCCACATAATTCGCCAACGTGTTTCCAGGCCATGGTTGACACTCACTAACACTCTTCCTATAGTCCTCCATACACAGACACACACACATTGTTCACAGACTCACACTATGTTCAACACATGAATCAATGTGAGCATATTCTCCTGGCTCACCAGATTAGCACTGCTCAATTTCCCGCTCAATGCGCGCATTTAGTTCAAAATACTGTACATGCACTTGAAATATTTGATGCAGTTCATTAACAGTTATTTGACGAAGCCCCACTATTCACATATTCAACACTTACATGTTCAAGTACAGAAATACTTTATTCAACATATCAAAGTTTCACATTATTCTCTCATATGACACTCATATTATTCTCCCATTCTTTCATACGCCTTTCTCATGTGGCATTAGCAATCATGATCATAAATAAATTAATGTTAAAAGAATATAAAATTAATAATGCATCATGTGAAGTGAAAAATTAATAATGTAGAGCAGTCTAGATTCTTGTGAAACTTGTATAGACTCGACTAGCTAGAGCAGTGGCTCTCAACCTTTTTTTGGTCATGGTACAGTCTCCTTTGTTGACCGTACTCGCAGCACACTGGCAGGCGAGTTGGCAATACTTCAAGAAATGCCTGTGTGTTTGTCATCAATTCCAGCAAGAATTGAACTATTATATAAAAAAAGACAAGCTCAAATTTCTCATTAGGTACTAATGTGCATCCTTGTAAATCACTGGAAACTAGATATTTCCGTGTTCATTTGTAAAATTTATATTTTATTTTTAATTGTTGTTCACTTTCATTGCAAAATTTCTCGAAAATTTTGCGGCACTCCACGGCAAATCTCGTGGCACACTAATGTGTCCCGGCTCACCGGTTGAGAATCACTGAGCTAGAGCAAGAGTATACAATACCCTACGAGACTATGGCAACACGTTTAGACTGGCCTTCAGGAACATAATATAAACTTGAGTTTTCCCCCTTCCTCCTCTTTCTCTTTTTTTTCGTCTTCTACATATTTAATTTCTTCTCCTTCTTAATTTATTTTTAAAGATTTCTGAAGAAAGCTCTGCATTTTCTAATATTAACACAATTATTATTGATGTCTCTTACGTTATTCTTCATTGCCTTTTCCGTATCCTTCGTACCATACATCATTACAGTAGAAACAATTATTCTGGGCGCGTGGCTCTGGTTTCACTACTAGCCGTCCTGTAAAAGTTGACTAGTTGAAGACCTAGTTGACCTTGAATCTGCAGCGTCGCATGGGCCACATGTTTTTAGAAATGAGCGATAAACGCTCCCCTCGCCATGGCTGACTACCAAACGGCAGCGCGCCCAGACTAATTGTTTCTACTGTACCCATAGGTAGTCTAATCTCTAGTCTGGATCTTCTCTGTCTTATCATTTTTTATTTCGTATGCTTCTGTGGAAACCGTATATCTTTTTAAGCCAGTATTATGGTGATACATTCGTGAATTTAAAATGTTATGTCTTCCAAATTCTAATTAGAATTGTGGGGTGAAGTAGTACATGCCTCATAGTAGTACATTGTATATATTTGTCAATTTTGATACCTTATATCACTGCCGCCAGCCCAAACGACAATAAATATGTATTTATAAGTTACAACTTTACTTTCCTCTTCATTTCTTATCCTATTTCTTTCTTTTCTAATTATTTTCTTTGATAGGATTATAGTTTTTTTTATTTCTTTCTCAGTTCTGTATTTACAGTAATTATTTTTTACCTTACTTTTATCACTACATTCTTTTGTAATGTATGTCTTCATTAAGTAATCTCTATTTTTTCTTTATAATATTAAAATATAAGTGAATTTGTTTCTTTGTTCGAATAATTGTGAAGATTGGCACCTGCTGAAAAACCTACGGGTTTAGCAGGACCCTACAATGTTTGTAAAATTTTGAAAATAAATTTGATTGATTGTGATATCATTTATTTCTGGAGGATGAAGCCCACATAGGTCTGAGGCCTGTGCGTGGGTAATGAATTGGTGATTGATGAGTTTGACCAAATCTTTCAGATGGGTTCCGAACCACCGGGAAGTGATTTTAAAGCAAAGAACAATCCAATTATGATAGAATGCTGGCAGTTTTCTAGAATTTTTCAAATAATGGAAATTCTAGTTCTGTAATTACGGTTTTATTTAAATAATCATCCTTGAGATTTATAGTGCTATTTTCAAACACGTGGCGTACAATTTATGTGTTCTACAGCATTGAGATTTCCACCCCAAAAGGAACGCATCAAAGGTAAGAAAGTGGTTAGGTAAGCAGTGACCTAATTTTGTGCTAGCTAAGCAAAATAATTGTGAATACGTCTGAGCACTGAATGAGACAATGGGGCGCAAGCTGGTGAATAAGATGTCGACTTGCGGACGTTAAAGGAAACTAGCGCGGGGGAAAAAGCTTGTAGCGGTGGCAGCGTGGTGTGGCGCGGCCTAATGAACCCGCTCCGGTCGCCGCAATTAGGTACTAAAGCTCAGCAATTTGGAGCAAGGCCTGTGTCACACAAAGGGCTTTTAGTGGCTAGGTGCTCGAGCTCTCCACGATTCATTTTCAAGTAGTCTGGTCCGACTCATGCTCGAGCTTGATTCATTTTCTAGTTGGTCAACTGGATACAAACAGTGGCCACTGGACGCAACACTCTCAGCTTATTATGTCTTTTGGTGGCATTTCACTCGATTCACTTCATGCATCTACCGTATATACATGTATGTACTGCATGTTATGTATGTGTTACATCGCTATGGATGTTAGAACAGGGACTATACAGAGTGTTTCGGAACTCTCTACCAATACTTATAGGCAGTGTTTCTGGACCACTAACAAAAGTAAATATTGTAATAAAATTTTTCTAAAACCCCCAGTTACTCACACAGCCGCCATTTTGTTTTTTCACCAATTATTTTTTTATTCGAACACCTCTGAATGCATAATTTTGAAATTTTTCAAACAGCTTTATAACAATTAAAACGTTCTTAAAAAAATTAATCAAAATTTTCCGACATCAAAAAACAAAATGGCGGCCATTTAAAATCTTTGAACAGAATTAAATTAATAATGGCTGATGATATAAAAATTTGACTAGTATAAAGTTTTTTTAGATATTTTTATTGCAAATCCAACGATACCTCATTTTCCAAGATTGGCCAACAATTAACAAAGATATGCTACTTCTTAGGGTGTGCGGTGGTTGAGAACGGGTTGCAGTTTTTCGCTTCCTACCACTGCACACCCTAAAAAGTAGCATATCTCTGCTAATTGTTGGCCAATCTTGAAAAATGAGGTATCCTTGGATTTGCAATAAAAATATCTAAAAACCGTTATTCTAGTCAAATTTTGATACCATCAGCCATTATTGATTTAATTTTGTTCAAATATTTTAAATGGCCGCCATTTTGTTTTTTGATGTCGGAAAATTTTGATTAATTTTTTTAAGATTGCTTTAATTTCTATAAAGCTGTTTGCAAAATTTTAAAATAATGCATTCAGAGGTATTCGAATAAAAAAATAATGAGTGAAAAAACAAAATGGCGGCTGTGTGAGTAACTGGGGATTTTAGAACATTTTTATTACGATATTTACTTTTGTTAGTGGTCCAGAAACACTGCTCAGAAGTATTGGTAGAGAGTTCCGAAACACACTGTATAGAGATCTCAGGTTATTATGTCTTTAAGTGGCATTTGACTCCATTCACTTTCTATGCATTTGCAGTGTTTGTGTATATACATTTGTATCATTTCTATGGTAAGAGTAGAGTGACTATGAAGACTCTGTAGACATATAGCTTTCCAAAAATGATCAGAAGGATAAAGGAAGTCCAATTAAAAAAAGCCACATTAGCAATGGATGAATGTGTGGAAGTTTTATGGGAAGAGGACTAGTTTTATTGCTTTTTTCTTTATTATTTGATTAAATTCTCAACATAAATTATAATTAATTTATCCACAAGGTGCTTCTAGGGGCTGACGGTTTTGTTTGACGTCTCCTCTTCACAATACTTATTTATTTATTAGGGAAGTGATAGCCGCGAGCCGTAGCAGTTCAATCAGATAGAGATAAGCTGCGTTCTCGTAGGTCCTGTTTGTAACGGTGACCGATTAGATTGGCCAGCAAAAAAGACACTGTTCTCTTCTGTAAAATCACTTCCCGGTGGTTCGAAACGCACCTAAAACTGTAGGTCCAACTCATCAATTACCATCATCCAACTCATTACACACGCACAGGTCTAAGACCTATGTGGGCTTCATCCTCAAAAAAAAATAAAATATTATTGACGATTCAATGTTGCTAAGTCTTGCTTATATTATGTGCAACTAACTGAATAAATATGATTTGATTTAATTTAGCTACTTATATCTGCGTTGGTATTTGACTCTATTCAATCCTATGCACCTGCAGTGTTAATATTTTATATACAATGCAATACATATTTATTGCCAATTAAAACAAATACAAAAAATCAATGAAACGAATTCTTCCAATTAAACCACTTCCCGGTGGTTCGGAACCACCTAAAACTGTAGGTCCAACTTATCAATCACCATCATCCAACTCATTACCCATGCACAGGTCTCAGACCTATGTGAGCTTCATCCGCAAAATAATTTTTAATATACATAAGAAAATTTATCAAACAATTTCGCAATAAAATTAAAATTGATTGTACTTCAAAGTGAAATTTCTAGTTAAATTTGGGTAAAACCTTAAATTTGTATTTTTTAGTTGAAAATTTGTAAGGAAAGCAGTAGTGTCAGTTGTATCTTTACTTGATAGTGTTTCTTGTAAGAAATGAATTAATAAATAAAACTTGAAATCTAAAAACAAATTTCTAACCATATTTTAGCTACAAATATATTAAAAATGCTAGCTAATGCCTTCTTTACTAAAACCCAATATGGCGTTTTGGTGCAAAGATTTTGAGAGAGTTTCCCTTCTGTTTAAAATCGATTCTGTGATAATAATTGCAATGTCTCAGTACTTAAAACATGGTATTACAAATTTACTTGCTATTCTTCCTCGCGTTATAGCTCATTTTATCCTGGATTTGGGCAGAATATTATCAGGCAAGAAGTCTATGAAAAGGCTGCAAAATCAAGCCAGCTGTTGACCTACATGTATGAGTCAAATATAACCAAAACGAGAGACCTCCAATATCCCATACTAGCCGAGCATTTTTGCTATATTGAGTCCATGCATATAGGTAACAAAGGCTGCAGGGATGGAGCAAGTACAGCAGAAGGAAAAGGAAAGCATGTAGGGATAGGAGCTCTCTATCTCATAAGAATCTGCTTCGTGCATGTAGCCAAGAACTTACATTGACTCACGTGTACACCTATATATTTGCACGGACTGTTTGTTATTGAAAATCGGTTATGACAAAATCTACGGTAAAATGATCGCACGTTCACGTTATTATTATATTATTATTATTATTATTATTACTAGCAGCTAACCGTCCTTCGTACGGATTATGTTTAGAAATATGACTAAATATGTTTCGGCTTTTTTGATAGCAACGATCATGAAGTTGTTAGCAGCTTAGTAAACAACTTTGAACGTAAACAATTCAGTGACAGTTATCAGAGAGAATATTTGAGAACAGCTGATTGATATATCATGATAAATTACGTGATTTGTTCTTATGTGGTAATAATAGTGCTACCTGGCGAATTTCCAAGAGCCTAGCACAAACCGCACCTTCCTAAAATGTTAATTTTTGTTTTGATAAATTTAAATTAGAAAATTTTGTTTTTTTCAACAAAAAAATAATTGATGAAACATAAGATGAGCTTTGATTCACCAGTCATATGTTTCCTAAAAGACTGCAATGCTCCGACTACACAAGTCTGCAGACAGCGTAGATAACGCCGCGAAGGGCCCACCATTCAGATTATATTTGAGAACAGCTGATTGATATATCATGATAAATTACGTGATTTGTTCTTATGTGGTAATAAAACTTAGAAGAAATGTATTCAAAATCGCACAATACTTGGTTTTTAAACGTTTATTACTCTGTTAAAAAAAGTTAATTTAGTTTTTTATAGCTAAAGACATTGTCAAAAAGGTTTTCAATACTGATAAATAACTTTAATCCCGATCGATGCTCTCGTTTTTCAGGAGAAGGCCGCGTAAAATGTATCCAAAATCGCACGCACAGTACTTGGTTTTTAAACGTTTATTACTCTGTTAAAAAAAAGTTAATTTATTTTTTTATAGCTAAAGACATTGTCAATAATGTTTTCAATACTGTTCAATAACTAAAATCCCGATCGATGCTCTCGTTTTTGAGGAGAAGGCCGCGTAAAATGCCTTTGGGGCTGTGACAGACAGAAAGTGAGATAATACTATTTTCGGCTTATTTGATGTATAAAACGTAAAAATAACCAAGAAATATATAATTCTGATAAATTTACAGACAAAACTCTAATTTTATTTATATAGATTATTATTATTATTATTATTATTATTATTATCATCATTATTATTATTAGTTTATTTTATTTTATTTTTCATCTCACACTTAAAAGAAAGTGGTTTATATTCTTACATCGGCATA
Source organism: Conomelus anceps (assembly GCA_948455865.1). Lineage (NCBI taxonomy): Eukaryota > Metazoa > Arthropoda > Insecta > Hemiptera > Delphacidae > Conomelus > Conomelus anceps. The sequence goes on from OX418221.1 coordinate 8,614,477, forward strand.
ATTTTACAAGATATAGAACATTTAAATTTATTAGAGAAATAAGACTACAATGGAGGAAGATTTAAATCTCTCTAACTATTGTTGTTGTGTCCAGGATGACAGACTTTTGCAGCTGGATGTAGGTTTCAGGTGGCAGATTCAATAGGGCTAGACTGTCGGGGATTAGCCCTGTGCTTGAGACAACAAGAGGGATCACATGCACCTCTTTCTGCTTCCACACCCGTTTGATGTCTTCAACCAGTGGCTGGTACTTCTCAATCTATGTTGCCTCCAAATTATGTGAATTTGGAACTGCAACATCAATCAGATATGTTCTTTCAGCAACTTTGTCAGTGAGTGTAATATCTGGTCGATTACTTGGAACCGTTTTGTCTGTTAGAATAGTCCGATTCCAATAGGCCGATGATCACATGACTCAAGGACATTTTCGGGTGTATAGCTATTGTTACGGGTTCTATGTCTAAAATAACGCTGGCAACACTTAAATTTATCACTCGCACTTTATTTACACAAATAATCACAACACTCACTGATCAGTAATGACAAACAGAAAAATTAGCAATTGAAAACAGATAAACCGATATTGTTCAACTCATAAAGAGATTTCAATAAACTGTACAAAAATCAATCACTAAAAGTAAAAAGGCCGATCTAATATTAAATAATAACTGTACAATATACTGTCCAATAATATTTAAAAGGAAACGTCGAAAAAGAACAATTAACTTACGTAGCACTAGTCCGTAATACAATAAAAACTATTTAGTGAACTGTCACAACTTGTTTATTACGACGAATTTCAAACAAGACTGAACTAATTAACAAAAGTCTCCCTTTATTTATATAATTTTTCATAATTGAGATATCTCTCGATTTTTCTATTAACTTCTACCGATTTCTAAAATAAACAATGAAAGGCCTTCACACCTTCCACAATATTCGATAAGATTCCATTAATGTCTAATAAAACAACTAGAACATTCTACAAATTACCAAGTAAACACCATAAAAGTGTCAAAAGCAGAGTAATTAATTGCTTAGAAGTAAACATTTACATAGCAGATAACACCAAGAACCACTGTCCTTCTTTCTCTCTATTTTCATTCTCATATTCGCTACACTATAATATGGGCTAACATAACCTGTGAGCTCAAGCAGCCTAGCTAACTTCTGATGAATGATTGCTGCCACCTGATCATGCCGGTGAAGGTATCTAGTGGGTGCCAGTGAACTGCACCCTGCAGTGATATGCTTTATTGTTTCACTGACTGGAAGACACCTCTTACAGTTTTGTCATTTATTATTCCATCTTTAAGAATATATTTTCGGTAGTTCTTTGTTGCTACAACCTGATCTTGTATGGCCAACATGAATCCCTCAGTCTTCAGGAATATGTCTGCTTGTGTCGACCATTTATTTGAAGCCTCCTGGTCAACGAAGCCTTGATCAAGCTCATTCGGGTGGCGGCCATGCAGTGCCTTCCCCAACCATACACCAAGCTTCTGTTTCTGAAGCTCCATATCAGGCAAAATATTACCTGTCTTTGCTTGTGCCAGATTCAGTGGGGTGTAAGCTCTGTCTGCCATAGTTACAGCTCTATGCAAAGGTGACTGCTTATTCTTGGTATTTATGATCTACATGCAGATTATTATTGTTATTGTTATTATTATTATTATTATTCTACTGATTATACTGATTCTAATACCGTACAAATAATTTTAAATAGTAGTTTAATTATACTAATAAGTAATTAAATTGAATTTGAAGAATGTGAATATACATTTTACATTCAACATCGCTTTAAAATAATTCGACTCTATTACTGTATAATCTCTATTCAATGTGATTCGGTTGCTCCCAATGCGCAGTTAGGTTACTTCTAATGTTACTTCGTTCAATTATAAATAAGATAGTGGTTAAGGCGCTCAACCGGCAATTGAGAGGTCCGTGGTTCGATTCCCGGTGGTGACTGATATTTTTGTACAGTAGCATTCATCGATTCCCATCAGCTTTTCAATGCTGTTGTCAATATCCGCCATTGCGGAAGTCTTCAGTATAAAGTAATAGCAATTAAAGGAATTCGAAATTAATAAATTCTGTTTATGTATATTTGTCAGTTTATTCAATTGTCAGTCACTTCAAACTAACTAATAAGATTGTATTGAACTTGAAACTATTTTTAAGAACAGTGATTTTCCGTGGTCATACCCATAGTATATCAATCTTCGCGGTTCATACAAACCATCATCACTATAAGTTCGAGTCTCACAGTACTTGATTTAGGGCTCCTGCGGCCCTAGGCAGTGTTGAGATGAGATGGTTGAGGCCTCCCTATTCGTATATAAATATATCCCCTAGCATTATATATAGCTGAAGAGAGAAATCTAAGATCGGAAAATTTGGTTGAAGAACCGTGCTATCGGGCTATTTTTTACACTGATGAAAAATTAAGGAAATTATGATTGGTTTTTTCAAGAAGAAAATTATAACTTGAATAATGCGAATCTTGGATATACCAGGACCCTTGGATACTTCTGTAAAATATTTCTCCTCGGCTTACAGCCCCCGTAGACGCTGCGGCCCTAGGCAGCTGCCTATGCTGTCTAGAGGCTAAACTACACTGAAGTCTCATATATGCCCATATTTATGAACGTTCCTTCACTCTGTTAATACATTACATTACAAGATTCTTTTGATACATGAGAATACGGCCTTACGTTCATTAACGTTCATAAATACAGCCTTACGTTCATCAACGTTCATAAATACGGCCTTACGTCCATTAACGTTCATAAATACAGCCTTACGTTCATTAACGTTCATAAATACGGCCTTACATTCATTAACGTTCATAAATACAGCATTACGTTCATCAACGTTCATAAATACGGCCTTACGTCCATTAACGTTCATAAATACAGCCTTACGTTCATTAACGTTCATAAATACGGCCTTACGTTCATTAACGTTCATAAATACAGCCTTACGTTCATCAACGTTCATAAATACGGCCTTACGTTCATTAACGTTCATAAATACAGCCTTACATTCATTAACGTTCATAAATACGGCCTTACGTCCATTAACGTTCATAAATACAGCCTTACGTTCATTAACGTTCATAAATACGGCCTTACGTTCATTAACGTTCATAAATACAGCCTTACGTTCATCAACGTTCATAAATACGGCCTTACGTCCATTAACGTTCATAAATACGGCCTTACATTCATTAACGTTCATAAATAGTCTTGATCACCACTCCTGCATGAACTACTAAGATTGGTCATGAAGTTGGAAGTGCTTCTTCACAATTCCTACTCGTAACGTCCTTGTTGCGTGAGCCTGTCGTTATCTGGACGAGTGATGTGATGACACCAACCATCCTCCGGTTCTAGCTTTCGATTTTACGGTTCATTCTGGCAAAAGCTGACGATGCAGTCCGTACTCAAGCTCGAGGCACTCAAAGCGAACTCAAAAACTCAAGGCGGACACCTGAACGACTCAAAGAAGGAATGAGGGTGTATATGGCCTGTGAAGTAGGCATTCAAAGAGCCAGAGCACATCAAAACAGACGGAGCTGGAGCACTGTAGATGATTCTGTGTTTATTGCAGGGAGGTATTAAAGTCAAAGAGGTAGTTTGGAGGACAAAGACCTCTGCTCTGTTGCTGTCATCCTCGCTTTCTTCAACTGTTACCTTTTCCATTCAAGAATCTTCTTCTGCTGATCTTATTTTTGTAGATTACGTCTTGGAGACTCCAGTCAAGGAGTATAAGACAAGTCAGATCAACAATATTATACACTAGATACCATAATTATTACTATATCAATTAGTTCAGGTGAGGCTTAATTTTGATGTGAAAGGAACTCTTGTACCACTGTATCAACTAAATGTTTTCAATTTTTTTTTTTTTAATAATTGTTTTTTAGTAATTACAATATTGGATAACAACAAACAAAACTAACTTTTGCTGCTGTAGTTAACTATACTATATGCTGCTTTTTTTGAGATTACGTCTTGGAGACTCTTCTTAAGGAGTGTAAGACAAGTCAAATAATTAACAAAAATATACACTAGTTACCATGATTACTAAACTAATTAGTTGAGGTGAGGCTTTGATGTGGAAATGTGAAAGGAAGTCTTGTACATTATAAAAAGCTTTATCAACTAAATATTTTTTCAGTTGTTTTTTAAATACTTCTATATTTTCAAGACTCTTTGAAAACTGCGGTAGCTTGTTTTAGAGTTTCCTACCAATATAACTAGGTTTTTGTTTGAATGGCTACTATTGTGACTCATCAAGTGATTATCTTCTTGGTTTCATGTATTATAATCGTGTACGTCAAGAATTTGGTTAACATTACTCTTTTTTCCTTTTTTTTTTGAGGATGAAGCCCACATAGGTATGAGACCTGAGCGTGGGTAATGAGTTGGATGATGGTGATTGATAAGTTGGACCTACAGTTTTAGGTGGGTTCCGAACCACCGGGAAGTGATTTTACAGCAGATAAGAGTGTCTTTTTTGCTGGCCAATCTAATCGGTCACCGTTACAAACAGTACCTACGAGAACGCAGCTTATCTCTATCTGATTGAACAGATACCTGCTACGGCTCGCGGCTATCTTACCCAATATTTTTTACATATAAAGTAGCTTCATACATATATAAGCAGGGTACAGTTTGGAGACCAAGTCTCTTGAACAACGGCCTACATGAATCTAATCTATTTACTTTTTCCATACACCTAACAACTTTGTTTTGGATCTTAAACACCCTATCAAGGCTTTGTTTTGATGAATTACCCTATATTAAGATAGCTAATATGGGGCAGTAAGAGCCCCTGGTAGCACATTCCTATGATAATTGAAGTTCAAGCTAGACATCCGACATTACTTTAATGCGATTAAAGAGATCAATTGCCATTCGAAAATGGCCATTGCAATGCACATTTCGCTTCTTGTACCACAGACCTACAACCATTACTGCAAGATGAATGCTTCAAAGATGGAGTATACCATGAATCGGATTTCAGAGACAATTGGCCATTATATCCAGATATCGGTTGTCTTTTTCCAGGAAATTTATCTCATACTCCAAGAGAGTCTCTGTTAGAGTCGAATGTGGATCACCATGTAGAACTGAAAGAGATTATTCTAATACTAGAGCAAGATAATGGTGTAAAAGTCTAACCCGTGTGGCCTTTAACAAATTAGCTGTAAAATAGTTTGTGCAGCACCATTTTAAAGACCATTGTTAATTTGATCATGTATAGTTTAATGTATTCATCCTTAAAAATCTATCGAAAAAATAGTCTTCACAACAAATTTAGTTGATAGTTTCATTCGGCTCAGACACTTATATCATGAGTAAATTTATTGGAGATTAGGCTGGTCAGGAACAGTAAGTGATTTTGAAATTCAATTATTTTAATAATTAAGTACTGAATAAGAATGATTATGTTACAACCACTAGTACCAATGTCACAACATTTTAGAAAAATACGAGATAAAGTAGTTTAATATAAGTAGTTGAGATATATAATAGTACTTTTAATCTATTACTGTAATCTATAGTACTTTTAATCTATTACTTTAATCTACAGTACTTTTAATTTATTACTTTAATATATAGTACTTTTAAACTATTCTATTTTCGAATAGTTTCAACATGAACTATTAATCATTTACAGTCCTATAAGTATTCAAAAGGAGCAGAATTATTTTTTGAATTCCTCCAAGTGCTAATAATTTATACCGGTGACTTCCGCAATGGCGGATATTGACAACAGCATTGAATAGCTGATGCAAATCGATTAAATAAATAGCGCTTTGAGGAATTTTAAATTAAAAAATTCTTTTTCTGTATATTTCTCAGTTTGTTAAATTGTTAGTTACTTCAAAGTAACTTCTTCTAAAGGATTCTTTTTTTTTTTTTTTTAGGATGAAGCCCACATAGGTCTGAGACCTGTGCGTGGGAAATGAGTTGGACCTACAGTTTTAGGTGGGTTCCGAACCACCGGGAAGTGATTTTCAGCAGAGAAAATCATTCTAAAAATGATTGTTCAATAACTTTACTTTTTTTAGCAGGGTCCCATGTCTGTTACTGTTACCCATTTTATTGATCGAACGATAGTGAGGTCTACCCTTTAAGACGATCGGCATTTCCTCTGTCTCTCTGTCACTCTGTTTCTCTGTCTCACGATTACAGACGAACGCCTAGACCAATTGCTATGATTTTTCATATGGATGTTCCTTATTCCTAGGCCCGGCGATGTATATATATTTTTTCAAATTTTAATAGGGAAGCTAATAATTATTATTAATTAATCCATTTTATAGACCTAACCTACTCAACTTGCCGGCCAAACAGCTTAAAGGAACAGCTGATAGAAGTCAACAGTTTTTAATCATACGGCAGGCCCCTTAGCAGCGTTGTTTACGCTGTCTTTGAACAGCAAAAGACTTTGCACTTTGCATGTAGGCTACCATACAGTCAGAGCCTTGCAATATGTAGGAAACATATGACTGGGTATGATGAAATGTAACTATGCCAGGTTGATGACATCTGTAGTAGGCCTATAATGATGATAGTGATATTATGTTGATCATCACAGGTGAAAAAGCAGGATGAGAAAAAGTGAATAAACTAATTCATCATTTATTTGATGAATAATTTCTGTTTTTTATTATTGGAGATTTATTGATATTTAAAGCTGCTAAAAATGCATGAGAACCCTTCATTTTTCTCACTGTCTCTCAAACGAGGGGTGATTTCTAGGCGGCGTCATAAACTTTGGTCTTTTCAAATATTGATTTTTACAGTTTCTGTCCTCAATAGAAGATTAAGGAATTAAAATCGAGTTCAAAACGCTCTTCAACTTTTTAAAAAAATGTCATCCCCTTATATGTGAGTGTTGAGCGAGTGAGGTCTACTGTTCACAGAACTACTAGTTATTTTTCCATTTCTTAACCTTGTTTGATTTATTGACCTTCAATATTTCTCGCTTTAATGATGTTTGGTGTCCTCCACCTGATTACACCTTTCTTTAACTGTTATTTCGTACATTTCAAACATTTCGTACAGGTCTACCTGTTACTAATAGGCGGATCTAGTATCAGCCAATGACAGCCCTCCAACGCAGAGGAGTTCGGCCAATGAGAGGCTCCCATTCCGTAAGCCAATACCATTCGTCCTCTGCATTCCGGTTTTATTGAGATTGAAAATGGCGTAACTGTCGAAAAATAGGATTTTGTGTTTTTTTTTAATAAAAGTGGTAATGATAATGACTGCAGTTCCAAGTCCATCCACAAAAACAATGAAATGAAAATAGCCGAAGATTTTTTTCTCAAAAATCGATATGAAGATTTGATCAGGGTTGGGGTTTGGTATAGATATCGATTATTTTAGTATCGACCATTAACCATTAAATTATTTTGTTGTAAAGTTGTGGCAATAAACAATTGAAAAAAAATAATAAGCGCATGGCTTTTATTGGTGGGGAGACCCTTACGGGTAGTTCCACCTCGCCGTTCGAGCCATGCTATAGGGAAGATTATGGACCTGCTATTTTAGGTGGGTTCCGAACCACCAGGGAAGCGATAATGAAGCTTATAACATCAAGTCATTGAGGCACTGTCTTGAGCGCTCGTGACTGAACATCACGATCGCATAAGCATCACGATCGCATAAGCATCACGCTAACCTGACCAATCAGCACCCCTTAATCTAGAATCTAGATTATAGTGAGATATAAAAGCTCCAACATGAGTGAACTTCTGTTATTATGGAGAAAGTTGCTAGCCAAATAATAACAATAAAGTGGTTATTGTCAAGATGTAATCCCTAGTACGTTCGACAATAACTTTACTTTGGTGTAAAAGTGCGAGTGAAATGTTCGTCGTGTAAAATCGAGCCTCTGTCAAGGGGTTTGTCGAAACGGGGGGGGGGGGGGATTAGTACGTGATGTGGGGCAGTGTGTCTTGAGTATAACGGGGAATCTAGGGGAAGCGGGGGAAAGAAGGTACTTGGCGGGTCGGAGATCGTGGCATCGTGATAAGGGACCACTTATCTTTTGCTCGCGCTAACATCCCTACTGCGTCAACGCATTTCTTAAGCCACCCTCTCCCCTCATGAAATTCCCCCTTCCCTTCGAGGGTTGTGGGATTTCCTTTTCTTTTATCTTTTCTGCGGTCAAGATGAAGTCACGAAGATTGGAACCATGAGAACAGCGATTAGCTACAGCATCCTTGCCTTCTGTTGAGTGGCTGTCCTTTCGTAGTGCTGAAAAATGGGATAATAGTAAACTGTATAATAGTAGTAGTAGTAGTGTGCCCTTATGACCTACTGAGTTTCTTGTTGAATCAGAGGATGGAAACTTTTAGCTTCTGATACACTTAGTACGAATGTAATGACTTCAATGTGACGAACTAGTTTTTGCATCAGTTTTACTTCAACTATTTGTAATAGTTCTCTTCAAGATTTTCATTCCCTCATCTTATTTGTTTGTTGATACTAAGTTCAACTTCATAAATTATTTACCTGAAAATAATAGGTTCGCATAATGAAATCACAGCAATGGGTTTCTAGCCTAAGGTGTTGGGGTTGGGAAAATGGAGTCGTTCTTCTTTGTTTGACTTGCAGGTTGCCCGATTCAATTGAGTCAGAATGTGCGGCTACTTATAATCCAGAGATTATTCCGGTTTTTCTACTTCTTCTACAACTTCTTCTTCTACTGCTACTACTTCTTCTCATTTTCTTCCTCTTTCTCTTTCTTTCTCTATTTTTTTCCTATTTTCCATTTATTTTTCTTTCTATTTTTCGTTTCGTTTTCTTTTTCTATTTCTTTTTCTTCCTATTTTCCTTTTCTTTTAATTTTCATTTTTCTTTCTATTTTCCTCTTCTTTTAATTTTTTTTTCTTTCTATTTTCCTTTTCCTTTTCCTTTTCCTTTTCCTTTTCCTTTTCCTTTTCCTTTTCCTTTTCCTTTTCCTTTTCCTTTTCCTTTTCCTTTTCCTTTTCCTTTTCCTTTTCCTTTTCCTTTTCCTTTTCCTTTTCCTTCTTCTCTTCCTTTCCAATTTCCTTTTTCCCTTTTCCATTTCCTTTTCCTCTTATTTCTTCTTTTTCTTTTTTTCTTTCTATTTTCATTCTCCTTTTCTTTTTCTTATTGCTTCTTTTTCTTCTTTTTCTCCTTCTTCTTCTTCTCCTCCTACTTCTCCTTCTCATTCTTCTTCTCCTCCTTCTTCTCCTTTTCCTTTCTCTTTTCGTTTTCCTTTTCTTTTTCTTTCACTTTTTCTTTTTCTTCTTTTCTCCTTCTTCTTCTTCTTCTTCTCCTCCTACTTCTTCTCCTACTTCTTCTCCTCCTTGTTCTTCACCACCTCCACCTTCACTTTCTAAACCTGCTCCTTTTTCTTCGCATCCTTCCCCTTTTATTATTGGTGGAAGTATTTTATGCTTTTTATTGGTGGCTAGCCCCTACCAGTAGTTCCACCTCTCCGTTTGAGCCAAGCTACAGAGAACACGATGGACCCAAATTTTTAGGTTGGTTCCGAACCACCGGGTAAGTAATAAAGCTGAAAAATGATGTTATAATATCTGTAACACATAACATAACAGATGATCAATAAAATTCAGGTTAGTAAAAAATAGCAGAACTACATAGAAAATTACATCAAATCTAGTTCTGCAATGCATCGTCGCAAGAAAATCAATCCTTTTAGATAAAGTGTGTAGTCATCAGGGATATTGGTCCCTCAAAATTCAGTAATGGGAAAATTGGTTCTAATGAGATCAGCTCTAATTGATTGAACTTCTCACAGTACCAGCTCTATATTTTCTGGAAGTTGTAAATTTTCCATCCAAGAATGGAGAAATTCTCAATGTCAACCATATCACCCACTCTTATCAAACTAGAGGCAAAAAATCGAACGTTTTTCAATACCCAGTACACAGGCTGACACTACTAGAAAAGGGGCCGTATTATTCAGGACTAAAGTTTTTCAATTGTCTTCCTGAACATATTAAGTTCTGTGGTAGTCATAAGTTATTTGTATCCTTGATGACCAAAACACTAGTGGACATATGTCCTTATACTGTAGAAGAATGTTGTAATGCTTTTATTTCACTCAAATGACATGTTGCATGCCACCTGAGCACTGCTCAAACTTGAGGCTCTACGCAACTAATAAATCTATCTATCTATCTATCTATCTATTGATTGATTAGTTAATTGACTGTCTTTATTAAGGGCGAAGTTTAAACTCAAGGACCTCTCTCCACTCAAACCTAATCATGGATGGATAGCATTTTTTCCATCGGACATTACGGCCATTGACAATGCCAAACAACTTATTTCTCCTCATTTTTAAACCTTATTCATTTATTCATTCTCTTAAAAAATGGAAATAGTGATAATTAAATTTTTATTTGAAAGTTTTCACAGATAATAGTGATTAATATGTAGTAACATAATATGATATAAAGTATACATTACTATAATTTGACTTTATTGTCCTTAAATCGTAGTAACGTTAGAATTTCAACAAATAGGGCGATAAATTCAGTAACTTCTACGTATTTTGTGATCGTAAATATCAAGAATGACGTAATTTGGACTGTAGATGCGTGTCCTTATAGTGGAAGCTCCTGGAGATTTTAAATTGGGATTAACACAGATCATTTTCCCATCCCAAGCGCATCCAAAGAGGAGTCCTCGCTCTTGGTCGCATACTACCTGCAAAATGGACAAAAGACAAATATTGTATATTTATGATTTATTCTTCATTTTGGATACATTTCTTACTATAATCCAACCTCAGACAAAAGAACCTTCAAAATATGAACTCTACTGCGCAGAGAGAGAGAGCACGTTATGCAGTTTATCTCACTCGCTCACTAGAGTAGTGGAGGGGGTCAGTCAATGCTTGTCTGTCCTACAGTGAACATTGGTACTAATAATGTATGAATTGAAAAGAACGATCCGGTATGATGTCATCGGTCGAGCAAGTGAGTGAGAGGGCAATAAAGCTGTCGCTCTCACTCGCACAAGAGTGGGAGCTGTGGAGGAGTGGTAACTACAGTGATACAATGCGCGAAGGTTCTTTTGTCTGTAGTCTGATTTATAACACACCATACGTAAGGTGACAAGACGTCCGAGAGGCATGTCCCGGTGCCCCATCATCCTTGTCGGGACACTCATTTGTCCCGTTTTGGCAATATTATTTACTAATATTCTACTTCATGAATATTCATTCATTGATAATAATTATTATTATTGCTCTAAATCAGGGATTCCCAACAAAGTTTTTCCAAGGACCCCCTCATCCAGTCGCTATAATGACAAGGACCCCCACTAATTCTTAAACCCAAAGTTATAAATTTACTCATTCCCCTCCCCACCATCGTAATTATTATAATGAGCTTAGCCGCTAAGCTAATGTAATACTAATACATGGTTGGTGCCTTGTCATATCACAGTACCAAGTACCTGAAAAGAGCAAAATTAAAAGTTTTTATTTTAATTTAGTTCAGTTTTAGGAATAAGGTTGACATTTTGAGAAAAAAGATGGATCTTGAAATTTGTGTTCAATTTTGTCTTTATTATTGTTCAAAACATGTGAAAAATAAGAAAATAGTAATATTATAAAAGTCGTGAAATAAAGAGTGCGTCCATCAGTGCACAGTTATAATTTTTGAAAATCTGTTTCTGTACCAATATAAATTTGTATTACAATTTCTAATTACATCTTGCGGACCCCTCTGTCATGGCTTGCGGACCACCTGTTGGGAACCACTGCTCTAGAAGATCTTTAAGCTAAACATAAGTTCTAATTACAATCCAGTAGTTCGGAACCCACCTAAAACTGTAGGTCCAACTCATCAATCGCCATCATCCAACTCATCACCCACACACAGGTCTTAGACCTATATGGGCTTCATTCTCAAAAAACAAAAATTGAACCATAGCTCCAAAATCCCTCGTTATTATGAACAGACTTTTATTATTCTTCGGTCGTCTTCGGATGAGCATAGATGGCATTAAAAACTTCCGTCTCGTAATATAAGATGTCTGAGAATGACTAAAAAATATCTTTGTATCGAAAAGAAATAACGTTTTTTCGTACTTTCTGATCAATTTTCAAAGAAAATTTCAATCTTGTTTAGATTTAAGAGCCAAAATAAAAAAATATATATAAACAATAATTGTTATGTAATAATAAATCCAACTATTATATTAGTCGTATGATGAAATTATCATATTATAGTATTAACTACGCCTAATAAACAATTTTTTTATCAAAATTAGTATTATAATATTCAGTGGTTAATCATTTTAATAACAAACAATTCGAAATTTTGTTCAATCACTATAGAGTGACATCTCATTATTCAATAAACCAATAGCCAGTCAATATTCATGACATTAACTTTTATGTAGGTTTCTTTTTAAAGGATCTCTCTGGTTTCTTTATAGTTTTCCACTTCTGATTGATTTTCCTCCTTCTTCATCCTTCTTCTCCTTCTTTATCATGCAAATTTCCTTGATGATGCTTAACAGTAATATCATAACATACCTTGATGATACATAACGGTAACCAATACCCTTCCTCTATTTTCTCATGTAGAATTCTATAGAAGAGGATTTTGATATTGAAAATGTGTACAGAAAAATGAAAGTGAAATTATTTTATCAATAATTGACGATAGTTTCTGTACCCCGGAAAAATAGATTGTGGCAATTTGACACAGGATTGTGTTTTTTCAAGAGCGTCTGGAGAGATTTGAGTGATTCACTGTTGACTTTGGATTGAAGGCAAAAGAAGGGTTGGAAGAAGAAGGGTGGTGTCGAAGAAGAGGAGGAGAAGGGGGAGATGTGTGTGTGTGTATGTGTTGATGATCGTCAAAGATTTGGGTTAGTGGATGGTTGTGGGAGGAAGAGAGGGGGGTATTTATCCGGTGTGATTGAGAGCCCAATAGAGGTTAGTAGACTTTGGCAGCTCAAGAAGCAGCTGAGCCACTACTTTGCCACTAAAGATGCTTGCTTACTCAATCAATCTCTCTTCCAGTCTCTCTCACCCCTCTCACTCTTTCTCTCTTTTTTCTCTCTCACTCCCTCTTTATCTATATCTATCTAAACGTACATGAATAAAGAAAGATTCTAATCTAATCTTTTACTCTTTCCCCCCCTCTCACTCTCTCTCACCCCCTCTCTCAACCGCCATCACTCTCTCTAATACTCTCTCACTCACTCTATCTCTGTCTAATACACTCTCTCTCTCACTCTCCCTCTCCACTATTCCTTTTAAGCTTTTTATTTCCATCATATCCTCTTTTTCTCTTTCTCTCACTCTATCTCTCTCTCTCTGAGCGACTGGCTGATCTTCACTAAGAGACCCAATGCTGTTCGACTGACTGTCTATTACAATTATTAAGGGTGAGTTTCTATTTACTGTTTCAATTAACAATAAATTATCATCAGTTTCTAATCATGAGTATCATACTTTCTTTATTACAGCATTATTATTTTTGATTAGGTATTCTTTCTCCTTTTTCATCAGACAATATAATAATTTCAGAATGGTATTAATGATGATGATAATAATATTAATAATTATTATTGTTATCATAGTAGTACGCCTACTTGTTCGTAATGATTGATTGTGATGTAAACATTGATTAAAACGTTCAAATGTCAAACTTAAGAGGTTTGTCCATCAATCTGTTTATTGCGACTCCTGCTGTGGCTTATTTGAATCACTTTTATTTTTATTTTTCTTAATCTTAATTTTACCTTCAACAAGAGCCTTTAGCCGTTTTTACATGCTTACTTTGTTATTATACTATTTACTAAAGAATATTCATGAATTATTATTAACAAGTCTCAGTCTCTAATAAAATATAATTACTCTAGATAATCCTTTCAAAAATTCCAAATAAGAAGTAATCAGTAAATTGAATCAAGTAGGCTATGTAATAGATACTTCTTAAATGGGATTACTAACTTTGCATCATAACTTCGTGCATCTGAACAAATATAAATCAGAAATTGCAAGTAGGGCTACTTAGCCTTTTCTTATTTATTAAAAATAATGGTCCTGAAAAGAAAGGTTTCATTTTTTTTCGTGAAGTTTCTCTGAACAGTCTAAATAGTTCAACAATCAAATAGTATGACCAGTCTGACAATCAACATTTTCTTATTGATTGGTCATTGACAATTAAATGTCTGATCCGCCAGAGACGCATTTTGTACCACTTGAATAAATAACATACGGTCGACTGCCTTTAACCAATCTTTTAGCCTATTCAAGAAATCCAGTCTCTAACAGCCTGTAACATTCATTTCGCAAATACTATGGGCCTTCATTCAGGTACTATACTACTTTGTCATATTTTCAGCCCGTTCACTTCTCTCTTTTGTCCAAGTCTCCTTCGCAACCTTTTGGTGCATCCCCCAATGTACTCAGGCTCATGCGCTCTCACTCATGCTCTCTTTCACTCACGCTTTCTCTCCTTCTATCTGTCTCTCTTCACTGAGGTCAGTTTATTTTCTTTCATTCTGCGCTTACTCTTTGATCTTTTTGTCATTCACACCCTCGTCTTTCCAAAACTCTTTTCACAAACAATATTTCTATACTTGAATGTCATGCATGTTGGATTCCCTTTTCTTCACACCGGTTTTCTTCTTGTATAATTACTGCCAAATTAATTTAAAGATCGTTAAATTGTATTACGTAATATGTTAATTCATCATATTTTATCCTCCCTCAAACATGTGTCAAATTTCCTCACTATTCATTATCCACTTTTTTCCGACTGTACTCTTCATTTTCTTTCAAATATCATGGCTTTATTCAATATTATTAATTTATTCTTATTATTATTATTAGTCAATTTATTTTTCAAATTCAATTTACACTAACTTTCTTTGGCCACCTTCGGGACCTAACATAATATCGAACAGAACAACTGACCACTATATTCTAAGCTTTTTACTACTTTCTTTCCTCATACACTTATTTTACCGTTCAACGGCCCTTTTCACCTCTTTTCCTTGCATTTATTATTCTCTTGTCATTCATGCTTTTTACTATTCTTAGTGACTTTTCACCTAATTTTTTTTTCTCCAATTCATTTCAATTATCATTGTCGCCACATATCTATTTTTTTTTTTTCTGCCCAATACCATATCGGCTTTACTCCCTCATTATCTTGTGATTTCACTGTCATTGGAAAAGCTTTATTTCGTTTGCCGTTTTCTGCCGTTATTTGCTCTCTGTTACAGCCAATACTGGAAGCGGCCTACCTGTGACAGTCGTGGATCCCATCAGCGCACCCTGGGAGACAGTACATTGGAGAGAGCTACGGAAACATCTGCTATGCATGAACACTCTGTGCTGTGACCACAACCTCAAAAGATCGCCGCCTTCCATAAATAGACTATGCAAAAACTATTCATAGATAGAACTACACAAAAACAATAGTTATTTATTTCACAGGAGCCGAAGTGATATTCTTATCACAAATGGCTAGTTCCAAATATGTTTTAAAACTAATTAGGTTTAGGTATGAATATTTTATAGTTTTTTTGCCAATATTTTCTTTATTCAGTTTGTGGGATGGGCGGTCGTCGGCTTCTGGTCTAACTGATGTCCACCCTTGGTGATGCTACTGGTCCGGCCCCAAATCTTCATAGTCCCTGTAATTACACCGATGCAGGAGCTTATCTCAACAGTCAGGTTCAAATGCATAAAAAATGTTTTAAGGCAGCACATATCAATGCTCAGTCACTCAGCTGTCATATTGACGATGTTAGAGCAATCTTTAGATTCAAAAATTTTGATATTATTGGTATATGTGAAACGTTTCTAAAACCTACAATACCAAGCTCCCTAGTAGATTTACCAGGTTATACCCTACTTCGGAATGATAGGTTGAATAAAAGAGGTGGGGGTGTTGCCATTTACATAAAAGAAAATATAAAAGCAAAAATTTTAACTCATTCTCAACCAGAGTATTCTGGACGACCTGAGTTTCTTCTTGTTGAACTATCATTTTCAGGTTCAGATAAATTATTGATAGGTGTTTGCTATCGTCCTCCTAAAATAGGTCACTTTACTGATTTTGAAACCGCGCTCCTTACATTTATGCCTTATTATAGAAATGTCTTAGTAATGGGAGATATGAATACTGACTTGAATATGACAAATCCCAACTTTGACTACACTCAATTAACTACTATATTTCAATGCCTCAACATGACTATACTCCCTCTGAACCCAACTCATCACACTGCTGAATCTGACACGTTTATAGATCTGTTAATTGTAAGTGACCCAGATGAAGTTTTAGACAAAGGACAAATTCCAGTTCCGGCCATATCAGGGCATGACTTAATTTACTGTGTTCTATCTCACAGAGCTCCAAAACCTGAACAAAAATATATAACTTATAGAGACTTCAAGAATATGAACAATACAGCCTTCTTTTCTGATGTTGCACAAACCCCATGGAATCGAATTGAAACTCTAACTTCAGTTGACGAAATGGTTGAAACTCTGGAGACTATGATACTGGACGTTTATGACAGACATGCACCGATTGTGACAAAAAGAGTAAATAGGAAACAGCCGGTCCCTTGGATTACCCAAGAAATCTTACAGTTAATGGCCCTTAGAGACCACGCACACAGACGAGCTAAGAGACAAAATGACTTGGATAGCCTCAATGACTACCGTCATCTTCGTAATAAGGTGAAACAGCAGTTAAGAAATTCCAAAATGAGGTATTTGAATTCCTTACTGACAGATAATGGGAAAAATACAACTGAGCTCTGGCGAGGGGTTAAAAAATTTGGTTTAGGTAAACAGAAGGCCCACACGCCTGTTGACCTGCCATTGAATGACATTAATGAATTCTTTGTTTCCCATTCAAGAACAAATGTTGAAACTGTTGTAAAATGTCATTTAGAAATGCTGAATAATCAAGCAATTGATGCACCTAGCCCAGTAAATCAAAAATTTACCTTTCATGAAATCTCTCAAGCTGACACCCTGAAAGCCATTCAACATATAAAAACTAATGCTACAGGGTCTGACAAAATATCAATACAAATGATTAAGAAAATCCTTTTTGCAGTTTTGCCTGCAATAACATCTATCTTCAATGCATCTATTCTCACTGGTACCTTCCCTAAAAAGTGGAAATATGCCCTAGTTCGTCCTCTAAACAAAATTTCATCACCCACTAAAGTTCAAGACTACAGACCAATAAGTATACTACCCGCCCTTTCAAAAGTACTTGAGAGAATAGTTCATTCTCAGGTTACTAGTTTCATAGAAATGAACAGCCTGCTTCATGATTACCAGTCTGGTTTTCGTAAGCACCATTCAACAGAAACAGCTTAATTACGAGTCACAGATGATATAAGACTAGCAATGGATAAGCAGAAATGTACTATTTTATGTCTTTTTGATTTCTCTAAAGCTTTTGATACAGTAAATCATGACATCCTATTTGCCAAGTTACGTCTTTTAGGATTTTGTGAAGAAGCAATTTCATGGTTTTGTTCATACCTCAGTAATAGAGAACAATGTGTTATAGTTGGAGAAATCAGGTCAGATTCAAAAACTGTTATACAGGGAGTACCACAAGGTTCCATTCTAGGCCCACTTCTCTTTACTCTATATGCAAATGACCTTCCTTCCTCAATTCAGTCTTGTAAGTATCATACTTATGCTGATGATCTCCAAATTTACCTTAGTTGTCATAAAAACCAATTAGATGAAACAATAGCAATTGTTAATAGAGATATTTCAAGAATAACTGAATGGACGAAAAAGAATGGCTTGAAACTCAATCCCAGTAAGACTCAATCAATGATAGTAGGATATTCACGTCTTATAAATAATATAAATTTTGATTCTATTCCTAAAATAGAGGTTGATGGACTACCAGTACATTATTGTGACTCAGTTAAAAACCTAGGTATAACAATGACTAATAAACTTGACTGGACAGATCATGTTACTGGAACTTGTAAGAGGGTATTTGCTGCAATGCATTCATTGAAAAAGATGCAGGATGATATTCCAAGACATCTTAGACTTCTACTGATCAGATCCCTCATTTTCCCATATTTTTCATATTGTAATTCAGTTATCAATGATATGACTGTCACTTTAAATGCCAAACTACAACGAAGTTTGAATTACTGTCTCCGGTTTGTATATTCTCTCCAAAGACATGAACATATAACAGATTATTTTATACAGAGCTCCACTCTCAAACTACCAGAACAGAGGATCATTAGAATCACAAAACTGGTCAACAACATATTGAAAAATGGTAGTCCAAAATATTTCAAAAATGATTTTAAATTTGTATCAGAAGGTAGAGGTGATAATGTTACATTTACTAGAAGAGGTGACAGAACCTTACGAACTCCAATACATCGCACGGAGATCTTTAATAAATCATTTGTTGTAAGCGGTTGCCGGTATTGGAACTTGCTTCCTACTGATTTGAAGAATTTGGAGAGTCGGACCCGTTTTGCTTCTTTGCTGAAGAAGCAATTTCTGGAACGGATGTCTGCGACTGTTCGGCCCTGAGCTGATTTCATGAAAATTTTGGCAAACCCCCTAGTTAAGTAGTTTGTATGGATGTGTGTTTTATATTTTTAAAAATAAATTTAAAAAGTTTTAATATAATTAATCAATATTTTATATCTTGTGTGTGTGTGTGTGTGTGTGTGTGTGTGTGTGTGTGTTCTCTCTCTCATTTTAGCAGATTTGAAATAGCTACAGAATATTATTTGCTGATTTTTTATATATATTTTTAATAGTTTAAATTTCAAGTTATAAATGTATTCCAAACTCATAAGCTAGAACTAAGTTATATTGCCTAAGGTTAAGTTAAGAATGTTTTTCTTTAATTACTCAATATTTTATATTGTGCGTGTGTGTGTGTGTGTGTATGTGTGTGTGTGTGTGTGTGTGTGTGTTTGTTCTCTCATTCGAGCAGTTTTAAAGTAGCTACAGACTATTATTAGTTGGTTTCTATATATATATATTTTTTTAATGATCTAAATAATTGTATAAATTTCAAGTTATAAATGTATTCCAAATTCGTAAGCTAGAATTAAGATATATTACCTAAGGTTAAGTTAAGAATGGACGAATTTTGTCCAGACTTCGCCATTTTATGTAAATACGTCACTGGGATTTTCTTCAGTTAAAATTAATATCATTTGCTGTACATTTGCTACCTATGCGACGGTAATAATGCTAAATTTAAAATCATTTAAGAAATTTTGTAAATTTACATAAATAAAGTGTTCTAATCTAATCTAATCTAACGGTCTCACTGTGTCTCTCTCGAAATAACTATCTATCTATCTCTCTCTCTCTAACGCTCTCATTGCGTCTCTCCCTCCCTCATACTCTCTCTCTAACACTCGCTCTCTCTCACTCTCCCCCCTCACTATTTCTTTTTAGCTTTTTATTTCCATCATATCCTCTCTTTCTCACTCTTATCTCTAACGCTCTCTCTGTGTTTCTCTCTCTCCCTCATACACACTCACACTCGCTCTCTCTCTTTCTAACGCTCTTACTGTGTCTCTTTCTCCCTCACACAGACACTCTCGCTCTCTCTCTCTCTCTCTCTCTCTCTCTCTCTCTAACACTCGCTCTCTCTCTCACTCTCCCTCCTTAACTCATACTGGTTAAGTGTCAAGAATGGACGAATCTTTGTCCAAACTTCGCCATTTCATGTAATTGCATCACTCATATTGTCATTACCATAGTTAATATCATTAGGATCATACAAATGAGATCATTGTATATAATATCTTGCACTATAAAAAAAACATTATCTGAGTTCACTATAGTATCTATGTGATGTTGATAATCTTGTTTATAACCATTCATATGCATAATTTGTAAATTTACATGAATAAAGAAAGATAATCTAATCTAATCTAATCCTCCCTATTCCATTGTAGCTTTTCATTTCCATCATATCCTCTTTTTCTCATTCTCGCTCATACAATCTCTCTCTCTCTCACACTGACTCTCTGCCTCATTCCCTCTTTGTTATTCTCCTTCCAATTTTCATTCTCTTTCCTTCTTCCCACAACTCGGCTATAATAATTCTCCTTCGCCGTTCCACTCTGGTTCGTTTTCGTTTTAGCAACGCGTCTTGCTTCTCAAATGACTTGGAAAGAAATTGAAAATCGAAAAAGGGACATAATGATAGATGGAATTAAGATGATAATTGAGCATTTTAAGTGGCTATTCGTTCTGTGTGACAGGAAATAGCTATTTAAAGGTAACTAGTTCAAAATTAATTGGTTAAATAGCTTGTACTTCTTTAAGTAACATGGACTTGATCAATCAATCAATTTTCTCTATTCAAGACACACAAAAAGAACGAAAATATACATTCTCAAACTAAATGAAGCATTATTCCTATTTGTAAAATTATAATCCTTTAAAAATCCTATCCCAAATTATAAAAATAAAGTACTAATATCCTATAAATATGCTATATTTTGTAAAATTCAAGTATTAGGAATTCTTTTCACCCAATAACAGACCCTTGAAGTTTTTATGGGTGATTAATATTCATCAGCTCCGTTATTATTCTTGATTTTACTGTTTTTTTAATAATAGTATTCCCAGGTATACGAAAACAGTGGAATGTATATTATTATTTTGTGTATAAGTATATTACTCGTTTTAGCGTTGTAAAGTGCTTATTTTTAAAATAAGCTCCTAACTCTATGTAATGCTTTAAATATTATAAAATAATTTTCTTTTCACATGCAATAATAATTCAAGCTTTACTTTATTAACTTTTTTTCGGAGAATGAAGCCCACATAGGTCTGAGACCTGTGCGTGGATGATGGTGATTGATGAATTGGACCTACAGTTTTAGGTGGGTTCCGAACCACCGGGAAGTGATTTTACAGCAGTGAACAGAGTCTTTTTTGCTGGCCAATCCAATCGGTCACCCTTACAACAAACGGCCAGGAGTTTCGTAGCTTATCTCTGATTGAACAGATACCTGCTAGGCATTCGGCTATCACGGCTTTTTATGATAAATTTAACGACTTGTGTCAATTTTAATAGGGAATTAATAAATATTTACTAACGTAGGCTGCAAGTCGTTAAATTTATCGTGAAAAGTTAATATTAATAAAGCAGATCGGTATGGATTAAGAAATTTAAGACTATACTTTCTTCCTCACTATGTATTACGTTAATTTTTTGCTTAGGCTTAATATATCTCAAATGAACTCTACATCCTAGTTTTTTCATTTGCATGGGTTTCAGCGTCACAGATGATTTCTTGTTATAAACAAACCCTTTAGTAAAGAGGGAATCGATAGAGTTGTCATTGTTCATACATCGAAATGTATACGTGATGTGCATATATTTCGTGAACAAAGCCGTGAGCTCACGAAATGTTTCAGGCAACTATAATGAAAAAAGTTTTTGCATAGATGCCCAGGATATACGTATGCAGCTGAAGAGTAGTTTCTCAGGGTCACGATGTAATGTAAATACAACCGCATAAATGTTCGATCTAGAACTGCAATGTAAAAGACTTTGATAAACTACAAATTCTCAACTAATTCTTTCAATTACTGTACTAGAGATATTGTAGACATTGTTTAGATACATGACAATAATATTATCATCACGGATATTGACAACAGTAACGTGTATCTGAAGATCCTACCATTAACTACACTATTATCCCAATAGTAGAAAGATCACTGGAATAGGACAATATTTATAGTTGTAGTTGGGAATGTTCATGTACAATAATCATTAGTTATGTCATTCAAATAACTATTATTTCACATAATTTACATAAGGAGAAGGTTACAGGAGACGTTTTCAAGATGAAAGTGATGTCTTGAACCATTCTCAAATTAAAATGATTTGAAAATATATGGTGTTGACATTTTGTGGTTGAAATTAAATAGGAATTTCATTTGTTTTTCTCTACAACATTGAATATCAATCAAAACATTTGTTAGAATACATAATTCAAAATCATATATCCTTCAAAAAGTAAATGATGTGGAGCTTCCTTCATTATACATTTATTTCTAACAAAGTGCCTTCAATTTCTTTGAAAATTGATAATAGTTTTTAGAAGCTTACAGTTTATTTTAAAATTAAAAGCTTTTAAATTCATTCTCAGGAGAAAACAGAAGCTCATCCTGTTTGAAAATCTTCAGTGAGTCTATACCCAGGAGCATACTATTCCTTTTTTATTTTCAAAGATAGGGCTTTTACTGTTCTTTTATATTTGATCCTGTTTGAATTCTTGTCTCAACTTCTTCCCGTCTTTAATTTTCCCGCGCTGTATCACTTTTGGCGCCTTGTTTTTTCGCGCGCTCTATCACATTTGGCGCCTTGTTTTTCGCGCACTGTTTGTATCAGAGCGCGGCCATCTTTATACAGGGTCACATCCGCTCGTAAAAGAACATTAATTTCTTCGCTCAGCAAAAACAACGAACCTACGAATCCATTCTGTATTCGCTCACGTCCCAGGACGACGGTGCTGACGACGACTCTGTTGAGCTTTTCCAAGCTTTTCCGAGCTTTCCCAAGCAGTCACGTCCTCTATTGGTTTTGTCATCTCATCCCGCATTAATGAAGAAGGCGGACGCCAATATGGCCGCCGGAAAAGCTCGCAGAAAACGGAAGCCAAAGAATGAAAAGCAAGAATATGGATGGAATTTTCCCTCCAGTGGCATTTTCCACAGCGTTTACTTTCACCAGTGAAATGAAATATATTTTTTTTCGAAATGTTTTCAAACAATCTACGAGCTTCAGTTTTTAATGCTAGCTCTTATTTAGTCTTTCTGTCTCTAATCTGAACAACTAACAATTAAATGTGGATTATCTGAATGTATGAGATGGATAATATCGACGGTACTAAAATAAAGAGTACATAACATGCAACATTTAATATTTGTACCCATTTATATTCAACATTATTAATATTTACCAATATTAATATTAAATTATTCAACAATATTCAAGAACATTATTAATATTAACTATATCTAACATTTAATAAATGTAGTCATTATGTAGAATAGATAAATGTCCAATTTTGTGAATTCTAAGAATTTTAGAAATAATAATCTAAAATTTCTTTTGATTGAATTACAGCACAGAACTTCAGCGAATTATTTCCATGTGTAGGCCTGTAACGAATTAACGTACAGACGTAGACAGCATAAATGTCATTACTCACTTCTTAAGAGCAAGATTAGTATGGAAGATTGTTTGTTTTTATTTATTCATTTTTTGACAAATAGATCAAGTAAACTATTGAACTACCTTTCTCTAACATTAAGTCAGGTTAATTTTCACTTCTCTACTAAATTAAGAGAGATAAAAGGATTAAAATTAATTTTACTTCTCTACTAAATTAAGAGATAAAAAGTACTTTTTAATAACAATTTCAATGTTATAGTTGTCATGTTGTAAATTTCAACTAAGTGAAATATTTTACTTTTTCCAGGTTGGTTAAGCAGATAAATGCCAAGTTCAACAGAGATCCTAATTCGATTGAGTAAGTTCTGACCTCCTTATTTTTCCTAATTGAAATCCATAAAATAATTTTTACTAGTCATTATGTGAGGTAATTGCAAAGTTAGAAAACTCTCTGACGTATCATACAACGCCAGACGTATTCGAATATAACAGCATAGACAAATTTTGTATTCATTTGAATTGTTGAATTAATAATTTCTTATGGTATTTTTTTGCTTCGACTTTGAGGGAAAAGAAATTCTAGATGGCCCACATTTATGTACGTACCTACATTTTTCTGAGTTAATAGGCCTAATCAGGGTGTGATGCACCGTTTCGTGGTAGAGTGGACATTGCTGTCCAAACTTCGCCACGTCAACAAATAAAAAAGTCATTCTATTCTGGAAGGTTATTCTATTGATTCATATGTAACATGTTTTACATTGGTTGAGTTCCTGGGAGCTTTACCGGTAACTGTTAAATGTAACCGTTGGTGTCTGATTGGTCTTTTCAACACTATTCTTATGTTTTAACATCTAATAATTTTAATAGACCAATTGAACGCCACCGGTAACATTTACCAGTTACTGGTAAAGCTCTCAGGAACTCAACCATTGAAATGTACTTTTTTTATCGCTGAAAAAACAAATTATTCATTCGCGAAGTCTGCTTGATACAAAACATTGCTTCCATTGTCCATTAAAAAAGCGTGCTTCTACTCCAGGTTTGTCTGTTTTACTACAGAGCTGTCACCCTAATAAATAGAGAAGTTATAGCGTGAGCCGTAGCAGGTATCTGTTCAAACAGATTAGATAAGCAACGCTCTCCTGGGCCCTCTCTATAAGGGTGGCCGATTGAATTGGCCAACAAATAAGACTTTGTTCTCTGCTGTAAAATCACTTCCCGGTGGTTTGGAAACCACCTAAAATTGTAGGTACACCATGATTCCAATAATATGACCCAAGCAGCGAGGTGGAGTTCCACCTGGTGGAACAAATACATGTTAAGGCTCACGCTAAAACTTTTAGCTCTGTATTAGAACAGATAATGGTGGATCTCCCAACCAATCAAAGCCATACGCATTTACTTTTTTACCCTAATAAATCATCAACACTGTCTCAATTCCAATATTTTGTTGGTTTTGCGGTACATGTAGAAGACGTTAGGTGTCAAATACATGTTTTTAGGTTGTTTTTCGGTTCCGAAATAATATATGACTATTTGCCTATTCCACATAATATATAATCAATTTAATAGATTATTATTTTTATTTGATAAAGGAGGATAACGTCACCAATCTTCTTAGCATCCAATTCGTTACACCTGCCGTGGAATGTTCAATCACTATTGGGTTTTCCTCAATTTTTCTAATGAATAATAAGACTCTAAGTTGTCACAACCACATTTATTGAAAACAGTGAGAAACTAGTTTCGGTTGTTACACCACTATTAATCTCAATCAAATGACGAGTGCATTGATTGAGATTGATAATGGTGTAACAACCGAAACTAGTATTTCGCCGTTTTCAATATATATGGTTGTGACAACTTCAAGTCTAATTATGCATTATGGATACCTTTCACAATATCACCTTCGCCACTACAAAGAAACTCAATTTTTCTATTTCTTTGGAGCTAGATCGACTATTACAAATCGAATCGATTTTTGGGTGCAAGCTTCTAATGATTATTGTGTTTTTCATTCAAAGTTAATAAATTGAGTTGAAATTACTCTTCTATAAGTGATTATTGAAACTGAACTTGAATAATAATTATTGTGCTTCTTCCAACTACGGATCCACCACCTATTCAATCTTAGCCAATTGTAAATACCGCACTGGAAAAATCACTAATGGAGTGTTTCCCACCTCCCAACTGTCAAAGGGATAAATCAATGTTGGCCGATTATTCTCCACGTTTTCATAGGAAACGACCTTTCAGACTATTCTCATCATTCAAGCGAAAATTACGTTAGAAAAATACGACAACTTGAAGCGTAGCAAAGCTGTGAATAGCGAATCAAAGGCTCACCGCAGTTAGAAAAAACCGACAATCATTAATGATTCATTCGCTACGAACCTCGTGTTTGTGCGTTTGCTTGTGAAATTTAATGAACGCAGAAAGACCAGCGCAAAGTGGATGAGGGGAACTGTCGTTCAATGTACAACTTCTCTTGATTCGAATAGAAACGTAGTTAGAAAATCGCATAGCTTGTTAGTCACTTAGTTATTCCTTGGTGATTTTTGAAAGGGTAAATCCAGTGTGAAGTTGTAGTAGACGTGTCGGTAATGAGGTTAACTTGCTCTTGCCGGAATGTAGCCGTAAATCAACGGGTTTTGAGAGTATTTTACTGATTTTAACCCTATTTACAGTATATTACTCTACTACTTGAGATTTCAAACAAAGAAAATTCTTGTTGATTTACGTATAAATTATAGTCTTTATTAACAGATCTACATAATCTTGAATTTAGTGTTTACAGTCAACGGGTTGATCTGCATGTTTCTTTTCTGTGTCACTATCTTCAGTATATAACCGTAATATTCTTTTTCTTTGGATTTGAGAACTATTGCATTTTTTGTGATCCGATTCCGATTTATACTTAAATTATTCATGTATTTTGTTGATTTTGTTAAACGTGAATTGTGTTATTTTGAGGATAATAAAATGATTGATTTTTCTTGAAATATGAATTCCCAACAGGGAATCCTATGTGATTCCAATAATTCCAATCAATTGAATATGTACTTATTTATTTATCTAATAATTTATTTTTCAATCTTTCATTTAATTATGAATAACAATGTAGGTAGAGTCTGTAAACTCATTCTTGACAGTGCGCAAAAACACAATTTATCAGAGTGCACTCTAATTTGCACGTGAGGCAAATTTAAACAACTGCCAAGAATGAGCTGACAAGTTAAATATTTGTTTATTCTTGAAATAATAATTTAAAAAAATAATAAAAATAATAATTTGTTTAATATTGAAATTGTAATTTGTATATGAGAAATGCATTAGTCTCAGTATTTCCATTGGACTTGGAAACTGCTGTTGTAAGGTAGTTTTTTTTTATAGTACCTTTCGCCGATTTTGACTGTAGGTGACTCTTTAGACCTAACCGTCATGTTTTAATCCAAAGAGCGTACTACACAAACGAGGAGTTTGGTAATTTGTAATTGCTTTCCTCACTGAGCCAACAAAACTGTATCAGTATGCCATGCCCACCGAAACAAATTCTGAAGCTCTATGCTTGACACTTCACTTCCACCTTTACACATGAGCGCACAGATGAGTGTATATACTGTTTATCACACCTCTAAGCTACTTCCTGCGTCCAAGCCATTATTTGGCAGAGACGTTTGGAAAGCAACACAATTGATGTTTTTTTTTTATTTTTTGTATCTGAGATGAACAAAACTTAATTCAACTCAATAAGGTATTTGGGAAAGATTAAAAAGTTGATTTTTCTAGTGCACATGAGTTTTTCTTTGTTATCAAATTGGTTTTCGTGGGAATAAAGAGTAATAAGTCAATTTTTCAATCCATACAATATTTCTGTGACTCCTTATTTCACGTTTTAGAAAAATTCTCCTATTTTAGTGGAATGGTTCTTGAAAGCTTTATCAAATCATTACATAACGAATTTAATGAAATCAACGAATTTAATGAAATCAACGAATTTAATGTAGAATATAAATAAAGGTTTTAATACCTGCGTTTTGGTCACCAGTAATAATTACTATTGGTTCACTACCGGTTTCAATCCTTCTATGACGTCATCATCTGGTGGTTATAGCTCACTATGCTTTCTTTTTTTTATTACTGATGATGCCCACATGAGCCCGAGACTTATGCGTGGGTAATGCGGTGAATGATTACACATAAATGCCTGACGGTGGAGTGGGATTCGAACCCACGACCGCTTAAACGACAGCAAGTTGAAGTTGCGACGCCCCAACCAACTGCGCTAAGCGGCTCGCCCCTCTTCTTCCCCTCCCCCTTTTAACTCCAACTTTTTCTCATCCACATATCGCTTTCCCAACAACCTGAACTTTGAATTCCTCATCCATCTTTAATTTTTGTAATAGTATATTACGTTACTAGGCTGGAAAATAACGTTTTAAAATAAACTACTATTATGCAACGATTTTATTTGACCCTTATTAAGGCACGAGTTAGATGTAAGTTATAACACGAGCGAATGTGAATGTTATAAATATCTCATGAGTGCTTTAATGGCCAAATAAAATCGTTGCATACACTTTTTTATCTACGACCACTAGTATACATTTAATTAAAACAATTTCATTTTACCTGTGACTGTCAGAGATACCTAACCTCTCATCTCAAATACGAGAAGTTATAGTAGATTGTTAGGTTAAAGCAGCTGGTGTAGCAGTTTAATCAAATCAGCTGATAGTTTCACAATATTGAATTACGATATTGATTCCATCAAAAATGCTTCTGATTGGTCCAGAACCCGTGTTATAATGTAGAACCTGTACTATAATGAGCTCATTATGCAACGGGTTTCAAAAAGCATTTCGAAAAGACAGCTGTTTTGGCATCAATTGTGAAACTGTAGTGTATACATTATGACATGGTCGTAGATAAAGTAATTTTATTGCTTAATAGCTATTATTTCATTAAATTTTGTAATATCTTATAGAACAGGCACCTGCTGAAAAACCTAGTATGGTTGAGCGGGACCATTGAATGATTGTAATTTTATATTTGATTGATTGATTAAGAGTCAGCGGCAATAGCCTATTTATCCTTATTGACATATTCATACTCATTGATGGATAATAATCAAGATTGCATACTACATGTATAGTTAGCTGCTCAACTATTAATTATATATTATAATCAACCGTTATATTGAACAATTTTGTTTGTATTGTCCATGATGAAATCCAGCAATTCCAGTTTATCATTAAAATATTCTGATTTCTGAACAAGCTCTCTACAAGCAGGTGAAATAAACTCCAGTTGTGGGCGCAAACTCGTGCTCATAATTCGATTAATTGAATTGTTGGTTGATTAATGAAAGTGATTGACATGTGAGTGAGAGCGTCAGAAGATCAAAGGTTGGAATAATTCGGTATTCTCTATCGCTGAACAAGAGTAATGATACCAGCCGACATCAATTTGTTCCCTTCTATTCGACGTCTGCACCTCTATCGATTTCAGCTACACATTTATTATCTAGCTTCAGGATTTTACCGCAAGCAACAAATAGGCGTTATAGAATAGAACGTTATAGGCGATATTAGAACTTTGATTCGCTTTTCAGTGATATTGTGCATGTGTAATCAGTAATCAGTGGTTTGTGGTTAGGCTCTAGGTAGGTAATTGGTTCTTGCAGTTGTGTTTAATAATCACTTATAATAATAATGATCATCATCTAGAAATAACCACTATTTTCAGGGTTCAAACATGAATATCTCATTATAAAATTAATATAATAATGAAAAATAGTGTATAATTATAATGAACAATTCATGAACAGTTCTTCGTCTATGAAATCAACCCATAGTAACATTTTCTCAGCTACCCACATAATATATTGTACAGATACTTCCTTTATCTATTGCTTTAATATTTCTAAAGCCGCGTCTCCACCAACCGAACATGTCTGCCGAACATTGTTGGCGAATACAAAAAAACGGGCAAGCATTAAACATATGGGTCACCGAACATGTTCGTGAGTTCAATTGAAATGTTCGGTCTGTGAGCGAACAGTGACGACCAACAATAGGTTCCCGCCACTAACCACACCACACCGATCATAATGTTCGAGAAGGTCCACACCAAACCAACTCCAAAAAATGTTCGGCGACATCAGCTGATTCCAGTGAACACTTTTCGCCGAGCATGTTCGGTTGGTGGAGACGCGGCTTAAGGTTCAACCTTGAGCCATATAGAGCTATAACGTATAATTATAGTAAATAATATTGATAAACAACTATTTCTCTATTAAATTTAATCAACCCTTAGTAATGTACTTAGCTCCCTGTAATACACAGTAGACTGTATAGATACTTCTACAGTTCAATTTTGTTGAATAGTTTGAATACCAGATTAAAAATCATTCAGGTTACCACCATAATACAATGAAGTAATCCTTTTATGTAGGAATCATAGAAAAACTATCACTTGAATTCTAATTTGATAAATAAATATTTTATTCAATTAAGTTCACAAAGCGTCCAAATTACAACGTAATAAAACGTTACAAATAAAAGCGTAGCAATATTTTATTGTATCTTAGTCAGGAGGGTTGGTTAAAGAGAGAACCAACCGGTAAGTGGAATTTTATCAAAATCTAAGGCGTCTGATTTGTATTCAATTTCCATTAACATTTATTAATTTGAATAGACCAATTGGACGCCTTGGTTTCCGGTAACCTTTGATCATTTACAATTTAAATAGACCAATCAGATGCCTCGTTTTCCAGTAGAATTTCATTTACCGGTTAACGGTAAGGCTCCCTTGAAATAAACTATTGACAAATGAATAGGCCATCATTATTGTCCCTGTATAATAGTATAGCTTGTTAGCTTTAATAGCTTCGTATATTAATTTATACCGCTTAGCGCATTTGGTTGGGGCGTCGCAACTTCAGCTTGCTGTCGTTTAAGCGGTCGTGGGTTCGAATCCCGCTCCACCGTCAGGCATTTATGGGTAATCATTCACCTCATCACCCACGCACAAGTCTCGGACTCATGTGGGCATCATCAGCAATAAAAAAATATGAAAGTCCTAGAAAGAATAAATATATAGTTGAAACCATATTATACCGTTAACTGTCCTTAAGTGACTTTGAACAATCAATTGATGTATTGTGTCTGTTTTAAAAAATCACATTCCTATAGAAAATTCAACTTTGCATTCAAAACTCATTTCAACCGTAGAAAGTTCGAACCATGTTATGTATTGAGCATCCTCAAGTTATTCTTCCCAAATATTTCGGTATTATGTAGACTGCTGTGCAGCCTACTCATTTCAGCTCAACAGGGGCTTATAATGTTTGGGCCATAATTTATGTTGCTTTCTCTCTTTAATGTTTATTTGATACTCCCCTCTCAAAGGTACCACCTCTAATATTCGAAACACCATAAAGAATTAAGTATCAAAAATGGCCTCCTTATTGAACCATCAACTTTCGGGTAGGCTTACACTGTGTCTTTTTATTCGAGCTTAGATTGGTTTTGTGGAAGTTGTGTTGGTCCAGGATTAATCTTAATCATACTTTGTAATTTATGATATCACTTATTAAAGTATAAGAAGTAAGATTAAGATTGGTCCTTCATGTTGGAAATTATATTCTTCCATGAGTCGTACTAGAATGAGTTAAATGTTATTTATTATAAATTGAGCTATATTAAATAAATAACTTGTTGTATTTTATAGTTCTATTCGTCCATATTTATTTTCTGTCGTTTTTCAAGTCTATATTGTTCTCATTGAACAATAGGTTTCAGTGTCTGACTGTGTAGAAGTTATTTGTAAGGCCCTTATTATACAGAGCCACTTCTGTCGCGGTCGCGAGCCACAATTAAAGGTAAATTACACAAACCGGGTAAATTTGATTGAAAGATCACCTGATGGTTCTAAACATGTTATGCCTTTATGTATGTTGACATTGTTGAGCTCAGTAAGACCACAGAATAAATTTCTTCTCTATTCTGTGGTAAGACGCTCAACTAATGTAGTTTTGCTCGCGACCTTGACTGTATAATAAGTGGCTCTGTATAATAAGGGCCTAAACTTTTCTGATAACTTGGAGACTCCAGTTAAGGAGTATAATACAAGTCAGATTAACAATATACAATCTTATACACTAGTTACCATAATTACTATATTAATTAACTCAAACTCCTGAGCCTGCCCTAACATAAGAAAAGTTGAAAATTCTAAATATCTAGGTGTTTTTATTGATGAACATTTAAAATGGGACATCCATATAAAATTCATCTGCAAAAGAATGAAATACCTTTCTTACAAATTTTATCAAGCTAAAAAAATTCTCAATCCAGCTCACCTAAAAATGTTGTATTTTGCAATTGTGCAGTCTATTATGCAATATGGAATAACCGTCTGGGGAGGCTGTTAGGTATAATTCCCATTCGGAAGAGCTGTTCATAATGCAGAAATTAATTATCAAATCAATTCTAAATAAACCAAGATTTTTCCCGACTAACCTAATTTTTGATGAATTTAATGTATTGACAATTAGACAGCTATATGTGGAAAATGTAGTTAAATAAATAATAAAAAAAAACTAATTTTCCTGGCACTAATAACACAGTAAACAGACAATATACCTTAAGACCCACCTCGAATAAGTATCTAATATATAATACCAATATTGAAACAATCAGAAGACAACTTATTTACCTAGGTTCTAGAATAATAAACAGAATTCCAGATCATCTTTTAAATAATGTAAAAATTACTAAGAAAATAAAACAACATTGGTAATTGGATAAAAAGCAACTATTTTTTCGATCTTTAACTTTTTTTATTGTAACTATTTGCTACCACCTATCCTATAATATCCCATACCTCTTCAGCTTTTCCTATAATCCCTTACCTTCCCTTTCAAGGATTGAAGGCTTTCCTAGTACATGGGTAACCATAGTTGGAAGAGCTTACAATCCTCTCCTATTTTGCACTACAGCTCCCGAATTAGCCTCTTATATTTATTATTATTATTGTTATTGTTGTTTGTTATTATTTTCACTTACATCTCTGTAAATCTGCTTGTATGTGTGTGTAAAATGAATAAATAAATAAAATAAAATAAATGAGTTGAGGTGAGACTTAATTTTGATGTGAAAGGAACTCTTGTACACTATAAAAAGCTTTGTCAACTAAATATTTTTTCACTTGTTTTATTTAAATATTTCTATATTTTGAAGACTCTTTAGAAACTTCGGTAGCTTGTTGTAGAGTTTTCTACCAATATACCTAGGTTTTTGTTTGAACAAACTACTATTGTGACACACCAAGTGATAATCTCCTCGGCTTCTTGTATTATAATCGTGTACGTCAATATGTTGGTTAATATCACTCTTTTTTACATACAAAGTAGCTTCATACACATATAAGCAGGGAACAGTTAGGAGACCAAGTCTCTAACTTGCAAGTAGATTATGGAAGTCATTTCATAAGCTTGGTCTCTGGGCAATGTTGAAGGATGGTGTGAATACGTTGAGTAAATCGAGAGAGAGAGTAATTGAGTTGAGTAAATGGAGCGGACTCTGTTGAGTGACTGGAGTCGACTGTTGATCTGTTGAGTCGACGGGAGTCCGATCGGAAGGCGTGAGAAACAGCTATGATTGACTCAATCACAGCTGTTTCTCACGCCTTTAATTTTATATTTTATTTCAATCCAAATTTAATAACAAAATTCCAAACGCCGAGTCAAAAATATGAGATTTGACAGCACCCATTAAGTAACGAGTATTCGGGTCTACGTTTGGATGGGTGACCGTCCAGCTCTAATTATAAAATGTTATCTGTTTCATCAACTCGGTACTTCAGAATTTATAAAATTGACACCCTTTCTTGTTTCCCAAAATCACCCCACCAACGGCCAGTTGCACGAAAGAAAATTAAATTTGACAACCGTAAGATGACGTCATTTGACGGAGCCGGTGCAACAACTTCCCTATTGAGCTCCGTAAGATAACGTCATTTGATGGAGCCGGTGCAACGACTTCCCTATTGAGCTCCGTAAGATGACGTCATCTTACGTAGGTTGAATTTAATTTTCTTTCGTGCAACTGGCCCGAATATTCTGATCTCCCTATTCTTGTCATTGGTAAGAGACCAAGTAAGTTTCACTTTATTGATTGCAGTGCAAGCTGATCAATTTGCATAACATTTATGTGTGTAATAATCACCCTTCAACTATTTTACATTGAAAGTTCATGAGCTCACCTTGTAGTTCTCAGAGTCCGTTGAGCTTGTGAAATTGGTGTGCCAGTTGTAGTAGCATAAGTCGGTGGTTTTGGGCCTCAGTGGTTTGCCTTCTTGGAAAAACGGGGTCCAAGACTCTTGGCGCAGACGGTGACAGAAGTCGATGTACGCACTCACATATTCGCCCGTTCGCTTTTTCACACACAGGTAGATTATTGTCTGTAAAGTTTTAGGAGATACATAGTTCTTTAATAATTATATTAGGAGAAATTAATACGAAAAAGGTTTTTTGATTGATTATTATTATTATTATTGTTATTATTGTTGTTGTTGTTTTTGTTGTTGTTGTTGTTGTTGTTGTCGTTGTCGTTGTCATTGTCAGTTTGTTGTTTTTGTTAGTGTTATTGTTATTGTTATTACTGTTATTATTATTTTTATTATTATTATTATTATTATTATTATTGTTATTATTATTATTGTTATTGTTATCATTATCATTATTATTCAATTATAATTCAAACGCCCACTTTTTCCATCAACACTTGTATACTCAGAGCTTGGCATCCTAAGCATCAAATCTACAAATACAAATCTACCTACTCAGAGTTCATACATTTATGAAAAAACCACAATTCTTTACCAACATGGACCACTCGTCAGAAGAAACATAGACGTTGATAAATGTGTAAATATGTAATATCATTCACCCAATTTTCAATTCACTTGCTTTTCATATCGATATTCTCAAAATATTTAAGATTAGACAAGATAGAAGCACATTATTATTTGAAATAGTTATACAATTCCCAATCCCCACCAAATACTATATCGTTTAAAATAAAATGTGTTTTTTACTTAATATCGTTTTATTTAAATCGCCGTAATATCAATCACTCAATTCTCAACTGACTTGCTTTTCATATCGTAATCGTTCTACTGTTTATTGGATAATGAAAAAAGTTTTTTAAATTATTCATTATAAGCTGTATTTACTTCATTGTTAAGGACCTCACAATGCCTTATTGAAATCTTGCCATTGTCCGTACGTCCGTCCGTCTGTTCTCTAGCGCTTGGCAAGAAGATTTTAGACTCTTAAATTTTGGTTTGAAGCTTCCTCAAAGGCCAAGTGAGATCGCAATTGATTTTGGAGTTTGGGAATCAATTATAGCAATAATTATGATGTAGAACAGATTTCCACTATAGGTTCTAAGTTACTTTTGGCTAGTGGAAATCAAAACATTGGACAGCTGGTTCATTTTAAATATAGAAACAAAATTAAAGAATAATAATATAACGGCTGATGCTTAGCCTTAATCCACTTAATTTTTTTATAGTGCAACCGTTGACATTTTCATTTTTGATTGTGTTGAAATCTTTTCTTTAATTATTTTGTCTGATTGAAGAAAAACCAGTGAGAAAAATATTGATGCATGATTATGTTATGAGATCTGTTTAACAAGAACAAAAATAAGAAAAAAAATTCTTTTTCAAGACTGCTGATGTGAATTTTTTGTGAATCGAGAAGCATATGATGTTTATAGAAATCAAAGTAGTTAATATGTGAGCCAAAGCAGGTGCATATGCCTATCAGCACAACTGATAATTATTAGTTTATTATGAAATTATTAGTTTATGTAATTAGAATTATTAGTTTATTCATGTGAATTTGTCGGGTCCTTGGATACTCCGTTGTATTGTTCTATTCTTGTGTAAATCTGTTCAGGATCGATAAAGAGATAATAGGTTTTGTTGGAGATTATTTTTAGATTTCCATGATTCAAATAAGGAGTTTCTTGTTGCAGTATTCACAAAATCACTTAATCGACTTTGCATCATTCGAAGAAGCAATTTTCACCTCACATCGAACATGCAATCCAGCGATTTATCGACAAGCGATATTCTGATCGAAATCGAATAAAATCTATTGGAAGCTAATTGCATCGAAATAAATTGCTTACATGCAGCAGATTCTTCATGTTACTTGCAATAAATTGATTAATTCTTGTTGAGCATGATGGCTTTTACTCGTGGAACAACATTTCAGCATTCAAGAAATCTAATCATGATGCGCATATTACCTCCGCGTTCCTCCATTTGCCCACGATGTGATTGAATGATAACATTTCAGCTCCCACCATGCTGCTAGTTTGAACAATGATTTGTTATTGTATTGAGCATGTAGTTTGTTACGAGGGATTTCAATGATGGTTGACTGATGTGATATCAAACATGTTACCGCATGTTTTGAAATATAAATTGGTAAATAAATTGGGGTTTACGAGAATTGTGGTAAATGTTGTGGTAGTGTAGAAGAGCTAATTTTGCAGAGATTTTATAGTAGATTCATTTTTCAGTGAAATCATATTTTTCAGTTCAACTTTATGAATAGGAAGACATGATTTAAAAGGGAAGTGATAGCCGCGAGCCGTAGCAGATATCTGTTCAATCAGATAGAGATAAGCTGTGTTCTCGTAGGTCCTGTTCGTAACGGTGACCGATTAGATTGGCCAGCAAAAGACACTGTTCTCTGCTGTAAAATCACTTCCTGGTGGTTCGGAACCCACCTAAAACTGTAGGTCCAACTCATCAATCACCATCATCCAACTCATTACCCAAGCACAGGCCTCAGACCTATGTGGGCTTCATCCTCCAAAAAAAAATCTCCAATGAAATAAACTTAAAATGAAACAAACCTAGAATAGTTTTCAAATTTGAATCATTGTAAAAATAATAAATTGAGTCGACAATTATGTTATAAATAATTGATGAATTAGAACATTAAATTAGAGAATTCGATAGAAAATTAGTGTTTTACAAAATATTCATTCAATTTTTGAAAAAATCATTTCAAACAATTATTAGAATCATTGACATCAAAGTAATTGAACCCAGAATTTTTAATTGGCTTTAAATTGTATGAAAATGTTCTTTGTAAGGGTGACCGATTGGAGTGGCCAGCGAAAAAGTCTGTCCTCTGCTGTAATATCACTTCCTGGTGGTTTGGAACCCACCTAAAACTGTAGGTCCAACTCATCAATCATCATCATCCAATTCATTACCCACGTACAGATTCTGCCCACGTACAGATTTCAGATCTATGTAGGCTTCAATCTCAGAAATAATAGCATAAGTTTGGAGAAGAAGTAAATCAAGAATCCTTTGAATTATTTACACTGAAATGTCTAGAACTTACATGTAACTTTAATATGCAACAAAGGGGAGCTGAAAAAATAACTTTATACAGTTTAGGCGTGTCTTTCTACTCTCAATGAATCATATCAATCTTGTTTAATGAATGACAAGATAGGAATTTTATTTTGTCCGTTCATCTTCAATGCATGCAATCCACAGGGCATAAAATTAATTCTACCCTGTATGGTGCAATCTGATTCATGGATTTCCTGATTTGAAATGATTATTTCTGCTTGTTAGGGAAAAATAGTGATGAGAAATAATTAAGAAAAGGATAGGAACATTGCAATTGCTTGATTGTGAACTTTACACACGTTCCCATAGAAATGAAATTGGAGTATGAGACTTACATTGCGGAAGGATCTA
Organism: Conomelus anceps; assembly: GCA_948455865.1. Classification (NCBI taxonomy): domain Eukaryota; kingdom Metazoa; phylum Arthropoda; class Insecta; order Hemiptera; family Delphacidae; genus Conomelus; species Conomelus anceps. Next base: position 8,651,522 of record OX418221.1, read on the forward strand.
TCTATCTTTCTTCAGAGATGTGTATTATTGATTCTAGATCTTCATAAATCATGGGAAGTGCTAGCTGTGAGCCGTAGCAGGTATCTTTTCAATCATATTAGATAAGCAACGCTCTCCTGGGCCCTCTCTGTGAGTGTAACCGATTGGATTGGCCAGCAAAAAGACTTTTCTCGGCTGTAAAATCATTTCCCGGTGGTTCGGAACCCACTTAAAATTGTAGGTCCACCATGTTCCCCATAATATGTCTCAAGTGACGAGGTGGAACTACTCGTAAGGGTCTCCCCACCAATAAAAGTCATACGCATTTTTAACTTAATAATTATGAAAAATGTGTTATAGAAATTTAAAGTTCAGAGTCCATAATACAAGCCCAATCGAAATATATTTTTTGGAAAGCACAACGATTTGTATTAGAAAACCAATCTCAACTTTGGAGCCGAGCAAAGCTGACGAAGGTATTTTCTTTCACGAGAGTTCCAATTCGACTTTTTCGATTTCACGTATTTGACAAGTGAATGATCTCGAGTGAAATGGTTCGCTGCTACCTCTCCAGATAAACTACGGCCGTTCCACCGTTTTTTTTTTTTGGTCATTTTATACAACATTTCTGTGATATTTTTTGGGGAACATGTGGAACAATGTCCTTCACCTGTAGCTAGTTGTCAAGCTTCTGTTTGAAGGGGTTTAAATTTTGAAATGTGGGAGTAACCTCCCCCAGACACATATACATGAGCACTGAACACTTATGATCAACTTTCTTCTTTCTCTTCTTCTCCTGCTTCTTCTTTTTCTTCTGCTTTTCCTTCTTTCTCTTCAACATCTCTCTTCCGAAATCCAACATTTTCTCCAGCCTTGAACTTGTGTCCATTAGTAATGAGATGCTCTGTAAAATTTGAGTCTCTTTTTGGGGGTTTCCAATCCCTACTATGTTCGTTTATTCTATGTTTGAGACTTCTACCAGTCTGACCCACATAAGAAGCATTACAATCACCGCAATTCAATTAATAAACTCCACTTTTATCCCAGACATCAATTTTATCTTTACTACACCCGATCAAGCTCTTTAAAATAGATTTTTCCTACAACTGCTTATAAAGTAGTTCTTTACGTACTGAAAACTAATCGTAAAATACCTCTTTACTGCTCCGCAAGCGGTAAATTACTTTACGCTCGCCAGCTGTTTTCTTTACGCTTCTGTTTTGATTTTGATGTCTTCTCATTGGTGGATCACGGAATCCGTGAAATTCACATAACCTCAACGATGGCGAACGCTAACCAAATCCGCGCATGATCTGTGATGTTACAAACTACAAGCTTTTATTGTGTTGGAATCCAGAACTGCAGTTGTAGGAAAAATATTGTATGCAATTCGCGCGTGAAGCTTCTTTATCGCTCTCGCAAAATTACTGCGCTTCGCTATGCATCGCGCAGTAAATGTTTTGGCTCGAGCGATAAAGTCGCGCTTCACGCTCTTAATACATAAGTAACTATTTTTTAAAAGCTACATCAAAGCCGTTATTTTTCAATTCTTTTCCTAATTTATCACATATTGAGCCAAGATAAGCTACCGTTATCTATGACCTTTCCCCAATATCAGTTTTACCAATAGTGGTCGAACATGTACAAAAATAAGCTTGAATTAATCGTGATTACTGTAATGTTTTGTGCACAAAATGTATGTGAGCGGTAATTTATGAAGAAAATTATAATAATGTCTGTTATAAAACTATCTGGGTGAGTAGAACTTGTGTGTCAGCCACTGAAACATGCGTTTCTATCACTATACCTAGTATAGTGCGATCAATAAAAATCAATGAGTTTCACATAAAACTGAATATTTTTATTTTATTTTTTAATATTTTTTCTCAAAACTTTTTTTTCAAAACTATTAAAAAAAAGACTGATGTTGTCCAAACCTAATTATTAAGACACGACAATAAACTTTTACACAATTATCAATTTATTGATTTCGAATTCCTCAAAGTGCTATCAATTAGTCTGTACTGAACTATACGGAATTCGAAATTACTAAATTATGTTCAATACATTTGGCAGTTTGCAAAATTGTGAGTTACTTCAAATCCAATTTTTCATTATCAATCCCAATAACAAAAAACTAAAAATCAGAGTAGCCCAATATGTACCCGTCTTAGACGAATACTATTGGTTAGGCTAGAAGCCTACCATAGGTCGAACTCTACGATGGAGGTTTTTCATTGGCCAACACTAGACACGCCCCCTAGTAACAAAACTGGCTTACCAATACGAAGTAAGTATGACAACAACCTAGTAAACAAGTGACCAGATGATCAAGCACACATAAAAAATGGATAAGCTTGAAAATATTGAAGATCAATAGCTGAATGAAGGTCAAAAACAAGCAAGTATAATATGAAAGTGCCTAGCAGAACAAAATAAATAACTACAAAGTCAAGTTAAAGCTCAAATTTAACACCGAGATGATTGATTGTGTTTCTTTCTCAAACCTTGAAGTTTGTTTTCTCGAAACTTATTTTTTGTTCATAAGTAAACCATGAATTCCATAGAGAACTATAAAATATATACTCCACTCTCTTTTTTGAAAACTAATTTTTTGTCACACTTCCTCTTAGCTGTAGATCCCTCTCTTCAGTATAGATTTCCAAATTCAATCAACGTCTGTTCTGTTCGATCTCTGCATGATTGCAGATGTTTCTTCGAAGATTTCTTTATCAAAATACTCACACAAGATACTACTCACAACAAACACCCACTCACTATCACTCTCTCTCTCCCTCTCTCGGATGCTCTTCCACGCATACGTTTTCATCAAATAACGCACTTTCGCACATCATGTAAACACCATCACCTCTGAGGAGATTACGCAGCGTGTAGTTCTCACACTCTTGAGAGAGGTCTCGCGTCACCATTCAAAGGTTGTGCTTGTTGGAAGGGTGAGGACGGACCAAGAAGAGGTGAGAGAGGATTAGGATGAATTGGTTTGAGATAGGGATGGGGTGGGGGTGTACCGGGGAAGGGAAAGGAGTGGGAAGAAGTACCACACTACCGCCAAGTTTCCAGATAGGGGAAACTCAATCGAATTCCGGCACGTTCCTCAGGTGGAATTCCCCTCCTATCATTCCTCCTCCCCCTCCTTATCATTCTTCCTTCCCACTCCCTCTCTTCTCTGTTGTCCTCCTCTAAATCGGCGTCCTCCCATCCTCCTCCTCTCAACCACACGTGTTCCACTATGAGCTTATCTTCTGCTCCCAAAGACTCGTGCGCTGCACATACTGAAAACAAGATTGCTCACATCTGGAGGGATCAAGGTGGCGTGTCTTTCCAAGAGATGCTTCCAGCTGCAGAGTGGTGGAACGTGTGTTAGTCTCGAAAATTGTCCAGGATTCTAGGATTAGCCTCTACGTGGAAAAAGAAATGTGTTCACCGTATGTAGTTTGTTTCTTTTGTAGTCAAAGAAAATTGTTTTGGGATAAGGATAACACTGTTTACATTATGTAAACTGTCAGTCCTCTCCATCCTCACCAGTGATTGTTTGTTCAGTTGATTTCTGTATTATCTGCTTTGATTCTACGGCATTGGGAAGTCACTTAGAAAAATTAATTCAGCATTTATGTTACAAAAAGTTTCTGTTGTAAATCTCATTTGATATTGTAGCATGTCTTTCAATTATTTATCCTAGTTTAGTGAGAATAGAGAGAAAGAAGGAACAGTGATTCTCGGTGTTATCTGCTTTGTAAATGTTTATTTCTAAGCAATTAATTACTCTGCTTTTGATACTTTTATGGTGTTTACTTGGATCTTTGTAGAATTTTCTAGTTGTTTGATTAGAAATTAATGGAGTCTTATCGAATATTGTGGAAGGTGTGAAGGTCCTTGATTGTTTATTTTAGAGTTTGGTAGGAGTTGATAGAAAAATCAAGAGATATCTCGATTATGGAAAATTATATAAATAGAGGGAGACTTTTGTAAGTTAGTTCAGTCATGTTTGAAATTCGTCGTGATAAACAAGTAGTGACAGTTCTCTGATAATTAATTACCGTAAGCTGTGCCTATAGTGATAATTCTTTTTCCTATTTAATTCATACCAGTGAACTATTAAATAGTTTTTTATTGTATTACGGACTAGTGCTACGTAAGTTGATTGTTCTTTTTCAACGTTTCCTTTTGAATATTATTGGACAGTTTATTGTACAGTTATTATCTAATATTAGATCGGCCTTTTAACTTTTAGTGGTTGATTTTTGTACAGTTTATTGAAATCTCTTTATTAGTTGAACAATATCGATTTATTTGTTTTTAATTGCTTATTTTTCTGTAAGACATTACTGATCAGTGAGTGTTGTGATTATTTGTGTAAATAAAGTGCGAGTGATAAATTTAAGTGTTGCCAGCGTTATTTTAGATATAGAACCCGTAACACTAGGGTGGTGATTGGTCACGCGGTGAGAGTAATGTTTATGCAATCTTGATGTTCAGTCACGAGCAGTCGAGACTGCACTTGGATGAGTGACCTTGCTTCAATGAATTGATGTTATAAGCTTTATCCGGTGGTTCGGAACCCACCTAAAATAGTAGATCCACCATGTTCCAGAATGGATCAAACGGCGAGGTGGAACTACCTGAAGGGGTCTTTCCACACCAATAAAAATCATACGCTTATTATTATTGTTGTTGTTGTTATTATTATTATTATTATTATTATTAATCTTTTTTTTCGTTGTATAGCCTTTATTAATTTGGTCCTCCAATAATTTGCTTTTAAAATTTTGATTTTAACTAGGTTATCAGTTTTCTATCAAAATGTTTGTCTCGTTTTTTAACGAATATCAGTATGTGTCAAATACAAAATTCCAGCTAATTACTGAACCCTAATTTACCTTAGCCGTTTACTAATAGTAGGCCATTCAGGCTATAGAGTATATTATGAAGCTGCACTGTATTTTAGTTTGATGTCATTATTTTTTTTTTTTAAACATGATGCGTTTATTTTAAATGTAAACTCACGTTTGAGCAAATGTGTTTCTAAAGTCGTCTAGTTACTGTACACGGCGCTAGATCGCAACATTTAATTAGAGAACAGTTATTCAATAATCGAAATTGTTCACGTAAATATTTTCACTAAAACATTGGTAAGAAATCGTAATAATCGTTGTGTAAAGCCGCGTCTCCACCAACCGAACATGCTCGGCTTTCGCTGGAATTATCTGATGTCGCCGAGCATTGTTTGGTGTTGGTTTGGTGTGGAAGCATTCTCAAACATTATGATCGGTGTGGTGGGAGTAGTGGCGGGAACCTGTTGTTGGTCGTCACTGTTCGCTCACAGACCGGGGACTCATATGTTTAATGTTTGTCCGTTTTTTGTATTCGCCAACAATGTTCGGTTGGTGGAGATGCGGCTTAACCCTTTGTTTCGCAAATTGAGAAATTTCAAGAAATCAAGTGAAAACCATCCACTTTCTTGTTCAAATAGGTCTTAGATTAAACATTGATAAGAACTTTTACCTCAATTTTACCTCATGCCTCAAATAATGAGGTGGTACCGCTGTGAAACCACTACGAAATTCATGCATGTGTTGGAAATAGGGATGTTGGTTGATTGGATGAATAACTGCATCAATGAATAAGTTATTCGCCAACAATGTTCGGCAGACATGTTCGGTTGGTGGAGATGCGGCTTAACAAAATTCTGATCTGTTCGGTCCGTGATCGGAAAGTAATTATTTTTAATTTTTCTATTGGCATTTTTGCAACCAGCCACAAGTTTTATTCATTGTGGTTATGAGTGTCTACCACATCCTAAAAAAAAGAGAAGGAAAAGAAAAAGAGGAAGAAAATAGAAGTGACTATCGGTATACTTACAAGCACTATGCTACGGCGATTGGCAACCTCCCTTTGGGCCAAGGCGTGTACCAGGGGTTCAGAGCTATGTGACAGGTGACTGGATAGTCCAGCCGACGCTGTGATCTCAAGCGGCGAAGGACTGTCCAATGCCCGGGCCGCCGCCGCTCGCAGCGCAAACTCACCCCTCGTCAGTACTTGGCTACGAGCCCTGTCCAATCAGAACACACAAATCATCATCTTTTGTTCACCTGCCAAAAAGTTTCGCATTCCTCTAAACGTGCCGAAGGTGATCTTTCATATGCGGTCAATAGAAAAAACTGCGTTGTCATCGTCTACAAACCTACCCCAAGAAAGTTACCCTTCCATAAACATGAATTTATTATCTAGGAAGCCTATCACAAGAAATCAAGGAGACTTCCCCCAAAAAAACTTACCCAATACTTGAGAATCGATATATCATATATGAATGATATATCCACGTGATATATTATCATGCCGATATAAAGTCGATAAAAAGCCGCTAGCTTATTTTTTATTTTTTTTTTTTTTTTGAGGATGTAGCCCACATAGGTCTGAGACCTGTGCGTGGGTAATGAGTTGGATGATGGTGATTGATGAGTTGGACCTACAGTTTTAGGTGGGTTCCGAACCACCGGGAAGTGATTTTACAGCAGAGAACAGAGTCTTTTTTGCTGGCCAATCTAATCGGTCACCGTTACGAACAGGACCTACGAGAACGCAGCTTATCTCTCTGATTGAACAGATACCTGCTACGGCTCGCGGCTATCACTTCACAATTCAATTGTTTATTGCCACAACTTTACAACAAAATAATTTAATGGTTACAAATTAACATACTAACATAAAGGAAATAAAAGAAACCTAACTAACCAGAAAAATGAAACTAAAATTTATGTACAGGCACCACCAGCAAAATAAAAGACTTTGGAAAAACATATATTTTTTTTCCCCAGTGAGATACAAGTTATAGCCCACAATAGTGAAGCCCAAATACTATACAAAATATGTTGCAGTATTCTATTACCTGATGTGAGTTGGTTATAGTCTATTGTAGTGGAGACTATCCCTATATAGTTATTGTCTGTTCAACGAGCCTACGGAGAGAAGTAAACAAACTTTGCATGTGTGTGAGTGAGGAACTCCGAGAATTGTACTGGCAACGGTCGGTTGGCCTATTCACACTCATTGCCACCTACAGTTCATTCTTAAAAGCTGTTGTCGCCCTTCCAGTTTGTGAAATAAATAATTATTATTGCAGTATTTCAAGAACATATTAGATTTTAAATTCAGTATTTTTATTTCAAATGTATAGGTAAAAAATAATTCAATCGACAAATTTATGAACAATTCTAATAATAGTGATACCAGTGATTGCTGAATGTTTGGATACATTACCTAAGCATTGAAGGTAAGAAAATCTTATTCATATAATTCATTAATCTCATGTTTGTATTTCCATTTATAATAAATAATATTATTATCCAAGTAGCTGTTTGAAAATGATTTTTGAAAGTCGTTTTCAAAGGTTAGGCCTGTTGCCAGTTCGATGCGTTTCGAAAACTAGGCTATCTGTAAGTCGGGCTTCGTTGAGTCTCGGCTTGCACGCACGCACATGTTTGTTTACTCCACTCCGTAGGCTCGCTGAACAGACTATAAAGTATAATAGAAGTGATAGCCGCGAGGCGTAGCAGGTATCTGTTCAATCAGATAAAGATAAGCTGCGTTCTCGTAGGTCCTGTTTGTAACGGTGAACGATTAGATTGGCCAGCAAAAAAAAACTGTTCTCTGCTGTAAAATCACTTCCCGGTGGTTCGGAACCCACCTAAAACTGTAGGTCAAACTCATCAATCACCATCATCCGACTCATTACCCACGCACAGGTCTCAGACCTATGTGGGCTTCATCCTCAGAAAGAAAAAAAATTTATACCAGTTTTCTATTTCCCTAGTGACCTAATCATAGTCCATATCAAATCAAAAACAAATCAAATTTTATTGCATACCATAAAAATACAATGCAAATAATAATAATCACAAGCACTTCAACAATAAATAAAAACTGTATGTTAATATTTTAAAGATTAACATATAGTATAACCCTTCAATTTCAATAAAATGCTAGAGCACACTTTGTCCTAAATCCCAAGTGCAGATTCCGTTACTGATTTCACGAGTAGATTTATAGATTGATAAGTGTGCTACGTCAGACATTTTGAATGAGGGCGATTATTCAGGGTATTTGGAGTCTGCTGTGCATACAATGGCGACCAATCGGGTCACGTCAGATTTATTATGGCAATGTTAGGCTACTAGGCAACAGTGTATCACAGCAAACTACTCCACACTAACGATATATTAAGCAGTGGCGGTATCTTTCAGCCGTCCTTTGAAATTAATTACCGTGCAGCTATTATTGGGCAATCAGTTTTATCATAGCCTTTTCTCTCTCTCTAAGTCTCTCTTTCTCTCTCACCACCAATCACATTTTCTCTCTCTCCACCAATCGCTCTTTCTCTCTCCTTCTCGATATATCTCATAACTCTCCTCTATCTCTCTTGCTCTCTCTCTCTCGCTCCCTCACGCTCACTCTTTCTCTATCTATCTCTCTCACTCACTATTGCTCTATCGCTCTCGCTCTCACTCTTTCTGCCTGCGAAAACTCAACTGCTGTAGTAGCATATTGGTGACTAATCAGGATATCATTATCACCAATCCAGTGGCCATAAACAACCACCCACCCACTGGGATGTGATGTGAACCTTCGCATCTATGATCTCATCTAGGTTCAGTTTTCCCGATTTAGATGCAGTATGGCCCAATTTAACATGAAAATTACATCATAAAAAACGATTACCTATTTTAAAATATCACACTATTTTTCTTAAGCAGAAAGGTTGTGATCTAGGAGAGAATTCATGACACGTGACTATAGATGAGTTACTAGCATTTGTAGTAAATTCATAAAAAAATAGGTTATACCGATTCCTCTCATAGAAAAGGTTGTCAGTCCATACACCTAAAAGCTTTCTTTTGGATCTAAGCAGATTTTGTATGGAGCTAAAAAACTTGTTGATTACGCATTGTTTTACCCCACAGGTAGAAATATTGAAGTCTCTCTTCTATGATGCCATCAACCTTTTCTCAATTCAGTTGATGTAAGGCCCAATGTACCATAGATATACTTGGAAATGCTATATCGGGTGCTATTAATAAGGGGAACTAGTCATTTTCCAAATCCTCTAATTACAATAGGGAAGTGATAGCCGAGTGCCGTAGCAGGTATCTGTTCAATCAGAGATAAGCTACGAAACTCCTGGGCGCTCTTTGCAAGGGTGACCGATTGGATTGGCCAATAAAAAATACTCTGTTCTCTACTGTAAAATCACTTCCCGGTGGTTCGGAACCCACTAAAACTGTAGGTCCAACTCATCAATCAGCATCATCCAATTCATTACCTACGCTCAGTTCTCAGACCTATGATGGCTTCATCTTCTGAAAAAAATATTTAGAAATAACAATTATTGTTGATAAATTCATGTGAAGTGATCAACCCATTATAGATTTGGTCATTCCTGATCAGTGAACTGTGACTTCACCATGCGTTTCCACTCATTGAAGACCATGTTTAAAAATGGTGAGTTGTTTTCCTTTGTTGAGAAATAGATTTTCTTATTGTTTTAATTGAAACTGTTCTTATTGTACAGGGAAATCTACCAGTACCACCATCAGATTTCAGTGGTGCTAACTCTACCAAGTGATTTATAGAGTGTAGAGTGAGTTAATTGTACCCAGAATGCTATAGATCTAATCCTGAATTTACAGATAGATAAATGGAATACTGTTTTATATTTATATGCTATCAAATTGTATATAAATTGATTGATGAATAAATATAGATATAGATAGAACAGAAATTGGAATAGCAAGATAGTTATTTCAAAGTGTTGTTGCTCTTACCTGGATTCTCAGATAGATAAATAGAGAACAGTTTTATATTAATCTAGTATAAAAATACATACTGATTGATAGATAGAAATAAATAAATAACACTGTTCTCTGCTGTAAAATCACTTCCCAGTGGTTCGTAACCCACCTAAAAATGTAGGTCTAGCTCATTAATCACCATCACCCACGCACAGGTCTCAGACCTATGTGGGCTTCATCCTCCAAAAAAAATGTAGATAGGAAAGAAATTGAACTAGAAAAGTGAAAATTTAAAAGTTATTGGTCGTTGTACATACCTGTAACCTAGCTGAGCCACACATCTTGCTATGAAAATACTTCTGCCATAAAACAAGTCAATTGGCGTCACCAGAGAATCAAGATAGTCGTCATAAGTGGGGAATGGAATCAAATAGCGGTCTGCTTCTACCTGTGGTGATCCTCCAAACATGTTTACCTATCAAATTATTTCTTGAGGAGCGAATAACGTGGGGCCTGTCAGTTTTCAAAAACCTACAGAACAAAAAAACAGTACATGGGGTTGATACATCTTTAAATTGGTTCTAGGAATAAAAAATGAGTGAGCGACATTTCTTTATCATTTTATATTATATTATATTCATAATATTATTATTCTGTATTAAAAAAATAACATGGCAAGTGTTATAGAACCAGAAAATTGACAAGAACAGACCTGGTCGTTATTCTCAACTTTAGCCCTAGAGGAGTCATAATTGTTTTGCTTGACAGATTGGTCATTCAAATTTTCCAATTATTCTTATGATAATTTGGAATGAAATGGTCATTGTACTCCATAGTGGAAGTCCTTGTAAAAAATAGACATAACCTAACATTTGGATTCTTCAGTGTTGAAAACTTGTGAAGGAAGCAGTTGGAGCGATAGCCCGTTGCATCTTTGCTTGATTGTGTCTTTTTCTTGAATAAATAAATAAAATGATCAGTTCATTTTGAAGCAATAATAAAGAGTCTTATGAGAGCATGACCTAGAAAAGATGTTTACTATAAGAATATGAAACTTAGCTAAAGGTGGATCACCACGAAAATGGCATCAGCTAACATGTATTCTTATCGGGGTCAATGCTATTCTTGTGGCGATCCACCTATATCCGATTATAATACTAATATTTATTTTGTGGCTTAGTTTATGAAAGCGTTTATTAGTAATAGGTTATGATCGTGTAAACATGATAATATAAGTGATAGATAGGTTATGTGTGAAATTAATTTGTGCAGAGCACTTACTGTAGAGGCACTTGCATTCCACAATGAGTTGATTATAACAGCCATGTTAATACGATGGTAATTTCTAAAAATTAGTAATTGTGAGTGATCCAATGAAAAATTTGGTTATCGAGGTTGAGAAATTATCAGAGAAGTGCTCTGTGCACGAATTCGGTCACTGTACTGCATCCATAGATATATATGAATTGCATTAATATATACATATATAACTGCTTCTGACATTTTTATTTTAATAAATATGTGAGGTTCACCAGCTGTGAAACTAGATCTCAACATGTTTGTTCTCTTTTCAATGTTTTTAATGCTACAAGCACTGATGCTTTGCAAGGCGATTGGAAATCTTTCTCTAATCACCTTGATTCTTCGGTAATCATCCTGTCATTGGATTAAATTTTTTTAAATAATGCAGAAAAGAAAAAAAATATCTTTTTAATCTTAAAAATGTTCTCATTGTTTCTATTGACACTTTCATAATAATTTTTATTTCAAATTCAAATGTGGCAATCCAAAAATGTGGTGTGAAAGAAAACCTCCATTGAATATGGTTTTATTATGTCACAAGTTTACAATTATCAAGAATTTTTTTAAATTCATAATAAGTTAATCTTTTATGGGATTTCGAATCAATATCACTTACTAAATGAAATGAAATTGTTTATTGGCAGAAACAAAACTTTTACAAACAATCTTAGAAAATACAAAATGAGCAATATAATAATTATAAATATGATAAGATAAAAAATAATATTACAAAATAAAATGAATTGCCAATTGAGTATTTGCATCTCGAGGTACTAGACCTGTGTGAGATGGTGACTTAATAATAAATCAAATAAATGAATAGATAAAAATAACTAAAAGTAGATATAAATATATACAAATGAAAAACGCTGAAAAGTGGTTACTGAGGCTGACAATTGCTTATAGAATGACACATAAAAAATTGGATCGGTGATTTATCAATATTATAGCCTTGAAATATAATAAAATATAAAATAAGGATTTATTACACGAGAACTCTAAAAAAGTTATCTATATTCTCGATTTCCATTAAGAATTTCTTGACATCTCTCAAAAACCTTGATCGCACCTTACACTGTCTTATCTCCAAGGGCAGCAGGTTGAAGAACTTTGGTGCTAGATAAGAATAAAATTTCATGAAATGACTTTTATTTGGTTTAGGCATGCAAGCTTCAAATTGATTTCTCAGATTATTATTTTTGAAATTAAAGTACTCATTTCCATTAACACTTCTATCAAAGAAGTTTCTGAGTACTTTATAAACATATAAATTTTTCAATGGAATATAAATAGGTCTATAAAAAACCTAACATGTTAACAATTAAATTCTCTCCTATTCTATGAATACTCTTCTATTAATCATCCATTGATTATTCAAATAAATAAGCTTTTATACAACTATCTCGAACCACGCGGGAAGCGCAATTGTAGAATTCAGATCTTATTCACAAGATGGCAACAATTGTTGCAAAACAATTTCTAATTGATTTATTTGTTTATGTTTATACCAAAGTGAAAAGGGAGAAAAGGATAGACTCTTTGAATTTGAGATTTTTTAGTAAATTAAGTTAAATCAGTTCATTGGTCGCAGTGATACTAGATTGCAGTTATAATGAAAAATATATAGTTCTTGGATTTCTTGTACCATAACGATCTGCGTTGTTAATATTAACTTTTTATCTACGACCATGTCATAATGTATACATTACAGTTTCACAATTGATGCCAAAAGAGCTGTCTTTTCGAAATGCTTTTTGAAACCCGTTGCATAATGAGCTCATTATAGTGCAGGTTCTACATTATAACACGGGTTCTGGACCAATCAGAAGCATTTTTGATGGAGTCAATATCGTAATTCAATATTGTGAAACTATCAGCTGATTTGATCAAACTGCTACACCAGCTGCTTTAACCTAACAATCTACTATAACTTCTCATATTTGAGATGAGAGGTTAGGTATCTCTGACAGTCACAGGTAAAATGAAATTGTTTTAATTAAATGTATACTAGTGGTCGTAGATAAATTAGTGTATGCAACGATTTTATTTGGCCATTAAAGCACTCGTGAGATATAATAACACTCGCATTCGCTCGTGTTATAACTTACATCTAACTCGTGCCTTAATAAGGGTCAAAATAAAATCACTCGCATTCGCTCGTGTTATAACTTACATCTAACTCGTGCCTTAATAAGGGTCAAAATAAAATCGTTGCATAAACTACTATTATGGTAAGTTGACTGTAAATCGTTAAATTTACCATAAAAAGCTATAAAATATAGTTCTATGTTACTCCAACTGAATTCTATTGAGAGAGTAATTTTGGAAAGTATAAACTATTTATTTTATAGATTTGAAACTGACTTCGCAGTCACTTTTATGATTCAAATAACATTTACATTTAATAATTCATTTTACTATAAGAATTACAGCGATGGGACCTGATGACTTGATGTGGAAGCATACATTTTTTCTAGTTCAAAATATAATGTAGCAAAGTGTAAAGTACTCAGTGAACGGCCGTATGCAGAATATAACATAAGTGAACCACATTGTGGGTAGGACAATTCATTTCAACTCGCTCCACACTATAATCTCCTAGTCGCTCCTCAAGCCTTATAAATAAACATCTGCTATGACATTTCTATTTCGGCCAAGACTTTATTACATGCCTTTAACATATACAAACGCCCCAAACAGTTAATCTTCCTTTTCCGGAAATGCTCGCAAATTTTCCCAGAGAGAGAAAGTGAGGGAGAGAGGGAGAAAGATTTCACATTGCAGAAACATATGTGTATGAGAGAGAAAGTGAGTTTGAGTGTGCAGGAAAACGAGCTAACGGTCTTTGAGGGTAGCGACTTGTCTCTGGCTACAAATTCTTCCCCTTTCAAGCACTGTTTTAGTGGGTTCTGGGGACCATAATCGATCTTACCTATGTTTCCGTTTGTGCGCTCCAAAATATTCAGCCTATTCGCCCAACTATTCCAGTAGACTAGACCTCTTTGCTTGGTATCTCACAGTGGGAGGTATCGTTCTACTGAAGATGTTATGCGTAATATTCCAGATGATGTAACATGGGAATGAACCAACTCCTGGGCTGACTACTCGGGAAGATTACAAGATAGTGAAACTGTGTATCCTATTAAATGAGGGAATTGCTGTTGTACATTGTCATGAGCCTGTTTCAACATTGTAGAAGTCATCAACAACACAATAGTTTCATACAAGGAACTTCAAGCAAGTCAATTTCAATTGTCAATTATTCTAGAACTGTCTATTACAGTTGGGAATCTATTGAAGCTTTGTATTAGTAAGCATGGTTATAGTACAGCTGGGATCATTTTTGAGTAGTGTACTAAATTTCAAGAGTCTTGGGCTCGAAACTCTTGGGCCATCTAAGGGTGACCGATTGAATTGGCCAGCAAAAAAGACCTTGTTCTCTGCTGTAAAATCACTTCCCGGTGGTTCGAAACCCACCTAAAGCTGTAGGCCCAACTCATCAATCATCATCATCCAATTTATTACCCACACACGGGTGCCATTCTTTCCATACTCATAGCAGTGTCACGATTTCGATGACTACAGTAATTCTCGCGTCATCATCATCAGTGTTAACTAGTAGCATTGGAATAAACATTTTTTTTATACGGTAAAAAGTAAATTTGTATGGCTTTTCGTGGTGGGGAGACCCTTACGGGTAGTTCCACCTCGCGGTTTTTTAACGACTGCTTTTTTTTATATGCAACCGGGACCGACGGCTTAACGTGTCCTCCGAAACACGGTAATCACCCAGTACTGAACTATAAGAAACTACAAATTATGAATAATGGGATCTTACTCACAGTAAAATAAGGCACATGTGGTTGAAGCACTTGTCTGTGATTAGATAAGTTATGGCTGACTTCGTTTCCTGCAGTCTCGAGTTCGAATCTCATTCAGCCATTGTTATTTCTCATCAATCACCTATCATGTCATTACCCACGTACAAGTCTCAAGACTCTTATAGAAATCATCCGACACTGGCGGCTCTGGTGGCGCAGTTGTTTGGAGTGCTTGTTTGTGATTATGTAAAACTCTGGCTGGCTTCGTTTCTTGCAGTCTCGACTTCGAATCTCATTCAGCCATTGTTATTTCTCATCAATCGCCTATTATCACATCACCCACGCTCAAGTCTCAAAACTTATATAGGAATCATCCAACTAAAAAAACTTGTAAAATTTATACATATTACTGAAACTTTATTGAAAGAAAGAAAGCAACACACGTTGTTTTGGATTTACTTATTGTAATATTGTGAAACTTCTACTTTTGTATTTAATTTAACTATTGTTTATGTTTTTTTCAGGACACAACATGTTCGCAAACGGCGTGCCTTGCGAGTGTGATGAACACACAGATCCTGCGCAGTGGCACACCCCGAGCCAAGGAAGAAATTCTCAGACATGCCAAAGACTTCCTCGAACAGTATTTCGGATCAGTCAGAAGGTAGGACTTGAAAGCATCAAGTTTATTATTACTTTTAAACTATTTCTCATTTATGTAAGTTATACATCGATAGTTCATCTTATTCATTTCTTCTTTAGCTTCAAGAACATTTCTTCTTTAGCTTCAAATGAAATGAACATTTTCATTTGAAAGTTATCAATATTACTGAAAATCTTGATATTACTGAGCTAAAAAGACACTGTTCTCTGCTGTAAAATCACTTCCCGGTGGTTCGGAACCTACCTAAAACTGTAGGTCCAACTCATCAATCACCATCATCCGATTCATTACCCACGCACAGGTCTCAGACCTATGTGGGCTTCATCCTCAGAAAAAAAAATCTGTGCAAATTTCCCTCTTCTTCCTAAGCCTACTATGGTCTAAAAATTTCAAAGAGCATCTTTGTGATGCAAAATAAGAACTGACGAGTTCATATTGAACTGAGATATAGAATATTCTGATTGCTCTCTGTCTTTGATGTCTACAGCACTAGAAATTGTTTTAAATAACTTGAGCTAGTCGCGTAAAATCATTGAAAATTTGCAATCGAAAGGACCCGCTTGAAGAAGGCATAGAAAGCTATTAGTCTACGTTTTTAAAGGTGGTCGAATAGACCAATAGGTAATAGGATTAGATGATGATTTTAATTATTTGTAGGATGATATTTCAATATTTCTTTGTTTCGTTTTGAGTGAACTTTCAGATTAATTGCCTTCAAGTGAAAAGCAATCATTTTATTATTTTTCGAATGGAATATTTTAGTAAATCTAAATTTTCAGCATTAAAATTAACCTCAATGTTTTGGACAATATAACACATTAAAAATTTTTGAAGAGCAGTTTTGGACTTGAGTCTGTTGCGCATCCACATTCGTTGTAATTTTGTGACAATAAATCAATAATAATAATAATATCTAATAATAATAATAATATCTTTTTCACTGATAGGCCAAATGCAGAAGGCAGTTAGTTATCTTGGGCTCTCTCCGGCTGCTCAGAGCAAATGATTTGTGGATGACGGACCTGGCATGATTGCTTACCGCACGGATGTGTGGAGCAGTCTTGCCTTTAACCGCTTGTCAGGACTCCTTGGGTATCGGAGCCCAAGGTTGGACTGGTCAAGCACCCCTTTAAAAGGAAAAATAATAATATCTAAAAATATTGGAGCTCCAGCTTCAACCTATGCAATAACTAAAAATGGAGACTAAACAGGATATGAGAACAAAATCAACACACATTGTTTAGTCATTTTGGAGGGGGGTAATTACTTCAATAAATACCTTTAAATAACTTCCAAAGATGATAGGTAAGCAAAAATATTGATAGGCCTATTCATTGAATTAAAAATAGTAGCCATAGTTCACAGCCATGAAAGAATTGAACACAGCACATGAATCGAATAGAACCGTTAGCTGGATAATAATTATGCAAGACATTCAAAAGTATTCAAGACAATTATTGAATTAGCTGCTTTATTTAGATTCAGAATTTGATGGGCGAATTCCCATATAAACCATAATAATGATAGCCTAGTACAATCAACTGGATAATAATCGGGACAGGTATTGAGTAATGTAATGAATTGACTATATCTATACATATAACATATATATGTGAGTCAACGAAATAGTATATTACGTTACTAGGCTGGAAAATAACGTTTTGCCGGTCGAGCATATGATAGTTAATGCACGAGGCGCAGCCGAGTGCAGAAACGAGAATATGCGAGAACCGGCAAAAGTTTACAGCCGTGTAATGTACGATATTTTTTGTTACACTTGATAGAAAGGCAAGATACAAGCAGCTGGATAATATGCGAGACATTCAAAAGTATTCAAGACAAGTGAATCAGCTGCTTTATTTAGATTCAGAATTTGGTGGGCGAATTCCTAGATATAAACAAAAATAATGATAGCCTAGTGCAATCAGCTGGATAATATTCGAGACAGGTCAATACCGAGACAGGTCGAGTCTAGGTAATGAGTAATGTAATGAGTTGACTATATATATATATATGTGAGTCAACGGAAAAAAAATTTCCTACAACTGCTCCTAAAGTACTTCTTTACGTACTGAAAACTAATTGTAAAATACCTCTTTACTGCTCCACAAGCGGTAAAGTACTTTTCGCCACACTAGGACGTAATGAGCTGTTTTTCGTGCGTCATATGGAGGCCGAAAGTGTTTGGTTTCCGTCGAGGTCTGTAAACGTTTACCGCCCTAGGGCGGAAAAGAAAATGACCTTGAATGACAGCTGATCGTGTCTGGATACAGCAGTCATCATTGTAAAAATGAATCCTTCCAACTTTTATGTAAAACAAAAATATTTAAACCATCAATAAATGTTTATTTTTTATAATTTAATATGTACGTAGTATTTAAAATGTCAAAAATGATCACTTTTTATAACTTAATATGTATTATTTTGTAGTTTTGATATCAAACAATAGAACCTTTTTATACAACCTACAGAGCTCTGGGTGGGAATTTTGTCAACTATTACAAATGTTGGTAACCTCTCACCAAAAAGGTTGGTTGGTTAGGTTTTTTGTTTTTAGGAATTTTGACTACTACTGCAACTGTTGGTATAGAAAGGTTAGTTGGTTAGGTTTTTGGTTGTTTTATGCAGGTTTCGAATCAGGAACAGGAATAACAACAAAAAACCTAACCATCTAACCTTTTGGTGAACAGTTGTAGTAGTTGACAAAATGCCCACCCAGAGCGCTGTAGGTTGGATAAAAAGGTGATAGCCGTTCCTTGTATTCTTGCAAGTACCATAGCCTTAAAATTTCGCTTTCAAAATTTCCATCTTAACATTGTTGTTTTTTTTTCGTAGTGTGGCGAAAAATAGCGTTCGCAACACGGGCAAAAATGTTTTGCCGGCTCTCAAACGCTTCAAGTTCTCGACTTCGTCTCGAACTTGAAAACCGCGATCTCGAGCCGGCAAACACACATTTTCGGCCCTAGGTGCGAAATATACTATTACACTCGCCAGCTGTTTTCTTTACGCTTCTGTTTTGATTTTGATGCCTTCTCATTGGTGGATCACGGAATCCGTGAAATTCACATAACCTCAACAATGGCGAACACTAACCAAATCCGCGCATGGTCTGTGATGTTACAAACTACAAGCTTTTATTGTGTTGGAGTCCAGAACTGCAGTTTTAGGAAAAATATTGTATGTAATTCGCGCGTGAAGCTTCTTTATCGCTCTCACAAAATTACTGCGCTCCTCTACGCGTCGCGCAGTAAATGTTTTGGCTCGAGCGATAAAGTCGCGCTTCACGCTCTTAATACATAAATAACTATTGCCGCACGCCATATGTTTTTTCCTATCTTGTACGGCTATAAGGCCCTATTTGTCAGCTGATTTTTCCGATCTAGTACGGAAAAGAGGCACTTTCCATACGTGACAAACCTTCTATCAAGTGTAACAAAAACATTTTTGCCGCACGCCATATGTTTTTTCCTATCTTGTACGGCTATAAGGCCCTATTTGTCAGCTGATTTTTCAAAAGTTGCTTTGGCAAATAAATATATTTATTGTGGATCAATATTCATAATGGTACTATTTATATGTGGCCGTTTTTGATTAAATTTATTAAATATCTATAGAAAATGTTGTACATTGGTATTAAGTGTGTGTACAGTCCATCTTGAGCCAGCATTTGTGTTTGTTCAATTTGCATTTGTGTTACAAAAAATTGCAGTGAAATCGTAGAAGTGTGAAAGCGGCCTGAAGCGCATTACATAGGGTGGGGGGGGGGGGGCGACATAGTTGCGGGTGCGATTATCTCAATCTTGTTCTTAGCGATGTTGAACAGCAGCGTGAGATGCAAAGATAGGCCACGTGTTGATAAGTGGGCGGGTGGGTTGGGGAGTGTTGCAACGGTGGGAGGAAGGCTGTTGGTGGGCTGATTGTTCGCTGACGAGGCAATTGTGGCCACTGCCACTCATCACCTGGGCCCTTTTGTCACAGCCCTGTGGGCCCTTCTTGTCCCTAACCTACTACGCCCTACTAGCCCACATTCAAACCTTTCAAGGGAAAGATCGCTCACTCCAAGTATTTCTTAGATATGCCTATGACAGGGTGATTTTTTTTAAGGCTTTTACATGTGAGTCTATTTAAGTTCCAATCCTTCATGACCACGCTCAGGCTTTGCTTTTGTGGGTATTTCTTTCATTATAATACTTGGGTTTTTTCATGTTAAATGAAGAGGAAATAAAATTGATTTTGATTTGCTTTGATTCATTCAAGCAGTGGGTTGTGGTCTTCGTTGAACTTTGTTTCAACCCAAAAAATGTTATCGTTATTAACAACATCATCGTCTCTCTAGAAGGATATTGGGCTGTACTGAACATTTATCGAAGATGAATAATAAGACGAAATTGTCACAACCACATTTATTAAAACTTTGAGAAACTAGTTTTGGTTGTTACACAATTATCAATCTCAATCAAACTAAAAACTAAAGTACAGAGAAGCTTAATATATACTGAACATGAAATGATGCTATTGGCTAAGCAGGAAAGTCTTTCCAATAGCATCATTTCATGTTCATTATATATTAAGCTTCTCTGTACTTCAATTTTTAGTTTGATTGAGATCAATATCACATTCACCACTACAAAGAAAATCTATCAAAGAAAATAATGTTTATTCTAATTGAAGAAATAAACATTTCAGGGTAGATTTGGAATAAAACAACCATTCTTTGAAAACATGGAACTCCTAATGAATGATTACTTTTTATGTGAGTCCTATTCAAATTCCAGGATCCTATCTAGGATGTATAATGTATATCCAGGATTATTCTATCTATTGAAGTTGAGTTGTAGTTTTCGTTGTACTTCCATCATGGTTTCAACCTAAAACAGCTTATAATTTTCAAAGACGATTCCATCTTTCTACAAGAATATTTAATAATGCGGATATTTATTTATAAAGTAAAGGATTTATTAGTAAAGTATCTATTAGGATCTTTAACATTTATTAGTAAAGTTGGACAAATTCCAATTCTGTCTTCTAACGCCTTTTAACATTCTTGTTAAAGAGGGTTGCCTACACTACTCCTTCCAACAAGCTGATGTGATTGGGCTGCTCTTGGAATTCCTCCATCACTCCATCCTTTCTTTTGTTCTAGTTTTGCTCCAAATTTTCTTTGAAGTTTTGTTTATTCTCTTACATTTTCTGCCATACGTTGAGCTCCCTTCTAACTTCCGCATTTTGAATCCTACCTTCCCTGGTTAACCCCCGTTTTCGATAATAATTTTAGTTGAATTATTGAATATTATTAGAAATATTATTAATCTATTATTAGAAAAGCATCACCTATTGATTCTGTACCGTTGTAAGCCTGCTGTTGAGAATCTATGGGCTAATGAGCATAAAATTGCCTTCATAATAAGCATATACAGTACTTATGTTGTCTGAGAATTTCAAACTTTTTTATTCGATTGTATTCCATTGTCTATGTGTATGAGAATAGATATTTTAATAAGCATAAAATTGCCGCATAATAAGCAAATACCTATATATGTTGTAAAGAATTTTAAATTGTTTTTTCGACTGTATTCTATTGTCTGTGTTTATGAGGAGAATAAATGCAAAGTCGCTGACTATTAACTTTGATACTTGTTGATTTATTATAGATGTAATGACGACAAGTTACGGGTTAAAAACCCAATATTTATAAACATTACAAACTAGGAGTATTCTGAGGCACGTATTTATGAACGTGACTTACGTTGATCTAAGCACGACTTATCTAAGTTTGACTTGGAAAGGCTCTATTACATTGAACGTGGTCACAAGCTAACCTAAAATTGTGTCGTATTATCAGGCACTGATAAACATAAAATAACATGCATGAAAAGATAAAGATACTGCACTGCACGTAAATTTATAGTTACTGTTACATAATATTACCATGTCAACATCTTTAAAATCATTATTTTCTGTTTTCCGAATTTGAAAAATGATATCATTTGAGGCAGTGTAATGAACGCTATCTGCCAGCAGACCAAAGAACTTCATCCATTCTATCTTGTAGAAAGAGAATTCTTTTTTAGTGTCAAAGAAATGTATAGGTTAGAACTAGATTTATATAAAATAAGTAGAAATAATTTCAATAAGTCTAATTTACAGTGAATTAAATTGCAATGGTGCAAAAATTGAATATGATGATTTTATTTTATTATTATGAGCCACATCAGGAGTCAGATCTTTGTTGTTGGAGCTGGGTTTTAAGGTTACAGCTGCTCGCTGGCTTGAATCTGTTAGTGTAAGTAAGACTTATTGCCACTAAGTCTGACTTATCCAAGTCGATCTTTGATAAGTCACGTTCATAAATAAGGGCCTAAATCCTCCAATTTTAAAATCACTGTTGGGTTTATTTCGGTCCACTCAGAATTTGCAGATAATTTTTTTTTTCGTTTGTTATATTTTATTTCGTACGAGCGCCCTGGACTGCAGCTAAAACCCCCCCCCCCCCCACCAAGGACTACAATCCCCTCCTTCATTGCGGTATCTAGCGATTCATAGTGTAGACATCTACTAATCCAAGAACTTTCCCCATTTTCTTGTTTTTCTGTTAGTTAGTGTTCGTGGAACGACAGACGAAAACCTGTTAGACTTTTACAAGGCAAGCAGTAGCGCTAAGATTGTTACGACACTGTAATTAGTTGGCTTTGTGTAAGCTTTGGAGCCAGCTAGAGCCACAGGTGTAACCGAAAGGGGTGGAACACCCCACCTCCCCGACATCCCTTCGCAGAAAATCGTTTCAACCACCAGCTCTAGTAGTTAGAATCACAATAATTGGGGACTGCGTTCGCCTTCTAGAAAATCTGTTGTCTCGGAGGTGTTGCTCTGTTGTATGCACTCTGCTCTTTTAATGCTGAAATCGTAGCTAATAGGATTTTCTACATGGGCAAAGGAGCAAGTCGTATTAACAACGCTATGTCGCCGGGGTCACCTTCCCATTTTAAGCAAGTCACTTACACCCTACTAGAATGAATGAAACATCCATGACTGAATGTAATTCGTACCCAGGGCTGCAAAAATGCTGTTCTATAATGTTTTTATTAATGGTATCGTGACACCGTCACGTTAGCAATGAGTCGATTGAATTTGATCCATTAGCTTGTTTGACCGCCATATTTGCCAATTAACTCAGAGTTAAGTTATACAGGTGTTTTATCTTTAAATTTAAATTTTATCTTAAAATTTTATCTTTAGATCCAAATTTTTTGTTTTTTAACACTGTAGAAATTACACTTAATATTTTACTTGAAAGAGAAACACCTCTTGATTTTAATTCGTAGGAATTCCACATCTCCAAAAAGAAACGCATCGTAAGATCAAACTATGAATAACACTTAGGCCAGCATTTAGGAGCCCATATTGAGGCCTCCTTGACTCAAGGGACACTTTGAAAATCCTTTGGAAAAGTATACCTTTCATTAAGGAAGCCTCAAGATAAAATAAATAAATAATTTATTTTCCAATCAAAATTCAAAACAAACAAATAAAAACAGTATCAAAATACAATGGAGTTTGGAAAAATAAATTGATATGCTACTTTCAAATGATTTAGAGTACTTCAGATAGATAGATAGATGATGGACAAAGTAATTTAAGTTTAGGCAAGGCTGCAAGTAGCCCCATATCCAACTCCATCAAATACAATTCACAAACAAAAGATTAAAAAAATACTACAAAAGAAAAAGCATGAATAAGAGTTCAGTTTTCTAATATTTCAAAATAAAATATCCAAATTCAAATTAGAGGGCATGAAGCTGATATAACGTACAGAATAATTATCTGTCTATTGAGGTTTTTTTTTAGGATGAAGTCCAAGTAGGTTTGAGACCTGTGTGTAGGTAATGAGTTGGATGATGGTAATTAGTGAGTTGGACCTACAGTTTTAGGTGGGTTCCGAACCACCGGAATGTGATTTCACAGCAGAGAACAGTCTTTATCTGGTCAATCCAATCAGTCGCCCTTACAAAGAGGGCCCAGGTGTTAGTAGCTTATCTCTATCTCATTTAACAGATACCTGCTACGGCTCATGATGGTTTCAAGCACATCTGTAGATAGAGGCTGTGCCTTCGGTTTTCGGCCATGTCTGGCATTTGTTTCTCGGATCCACATTTATGAACTTACCTTGAGGCTTCCTTCGCTCGAAATATTATTTAAACACATTCACTCTAAAGACTTTTCAAGTCTTCCTTGACTGAAGAATACCTTAAGGTAGGTACATAAATATGGGTCCCTTAGTGTCGTCAGTTAATCATATTATGAACCTTACAATACGTTTCTATCAATTCGAATATTAGTTACATCGTCGGAGAATTGATAGCCGTGAGCCGTAGCAGGTATCTGTTCAATCAGATTAGATAAGCAACGATTTCTTGGGCCCTCTCTGTGAGGGTGACCGATTGGATTGGCCAGATAAAATACCCTGTTCTCTGTTGTAAAATCACTTCCCGGTGGTTCGGAACCCACCTAAAATTGAAGGTCCTCAATTTTTCCAATAACATGGCTCAAGCGGCGAAGTGGAACGACAAGGGTCTCTCCACCAATAAAAGCCATTGTTTACTTTACTTTTTTTGTTGAATCTAGCAATTATTGGCAAGGGTGGTACCAGGGGAGGTCGTGACCTACCCTCCCCCCCCCCCTAAAAAATTTGGAAATTTACTGAAGGAAGAATAATGTTTTTTTTGTGTTCCCCTCAAAATTTCCTTCAGTGGTTGAGTTCATGGGAGCCTTACCGGTTACTTATCGGTAGCCGGTAATGCTCCCATGAACTCAACCATTGTCTTGTGTTGGCAGTGTAAGATTGGTAGTTTTCAACTTTAGCAAAAACTCGAACACATATCATTCATACAAAGTATTACCAGCTTATGTAGATAATATGTAGAGAATATCAATTACGTAACAGTGATTCGATCCCATTCTGTAGCTTGATAGAATCGAAGTGTGAGAGAGATAGGGACAGTCTGTTTTAGCGAGAGAGAGAGAGAGAGAGAGTGAGAGAGTGTGTGTGAGCGCGGCATAGAATATCGCTTCAGAGTAACGCATGGGTTGTTCGATTAGATTAGACACTAATTTGCATGTCAATGCCACAAAGCCTATCCACTTTATTATTGTATTGTGCTTTACACTGTACGATAATATCCATTTTGTAGCCTATTAACGATATGCGTTGCTCAGTGGAACTTTGAAACTTATTGTTCGGTTTGCTGTAATTATTGAATAAAATAGGGAGTTGACATGAATGTAACTAGAATGCATACGTTTCAATTATTCAATACAGAATAAACTATAATCAACTATGAATATCATAATCAAATATCCAGTTGCATTATTAATCGACTGTTGCTCAGTCACAAGCGCTCGAGACTGTGCTTGGAAGGGTGACGGGCTGCGATGACATGATGTTATCAGCTATATTATCAATAAATTATCCTCTAGTTCGGAACCCACCTAAAACTTGTGGTGCACCATTCATAACAAGATTTAGTGGGCTTCAACAGCAAAAACATACTAGAGACAACTCAAATAAATAATTAATCACTAGTTAGCATTATGAATAAAATTCAATATTCAATTTATTGGATTTCTTGTTCCATAAGCGTTGTTAATATTAACTTTTTATTGTAAATTTAACGACTTGCAGTCAATTTTAATTGTGAATAAATAATATTGTGGCCAACAGTGAGTACAAATATAATTTATTCACAATTAAAATTGACTGCAAGTCGTTGAATCTATATATTATTTAAAAATGAATGTCTGTCTGTATGTATGTATGTTCCCTGTAGCCTTCAAAACTACTTGATAGATCGGCATGAAACTTTGGGAATATGTTGTGTGAATATTGGGGATGGTTTCTGACCATAAATTTTAATAGAGGGGCTAATAATTAATATTAACTAATCCATTTTACAGACCTAACCTACTGACCTTGCCGGCCAAACAGCTTAAAGGAACAGCTGATAGAAGTCAACAGTTTTTAATCATATGGCAGGCCCCTTAGCGGCGTTATTTACGTTGTCTGAAACGCAAAGACTTTGCATGTAAGCTACCGAGCAGTCGGAGTCTTGCAGTATGTAGGAAACATATGACTGGGTATGATGAAATGTAATTATGCCGGATTGATGACATCTGTTAACCAATGCAGCTACAAATTTGAAATGTAGTCTCAGTAGGAGGTGGCGAATAATAAAATCAAAAACCTGGCTTCTACCCTAATAGTCGTGGGAGGTTTAAATTTGAAATGTTCATTGAGAGGTTGTGAGTAAGGTCTTACTGTGAAAGAAAACAACGAAGGAGGCCTGATCAGCTGGAAGAGCCCTAGGACTAACTTCTTCCCTAATAGTCCTAGAAGGTTGAAATTTCAAATGTAACCTCAGTGGGAGGTGGCAAGTAATAAAATAAAGAATTTTTATGAGAACGCACCAACGGGCGTCAGGCTAGCTAGTTTGCAATAAAATTTAATATGTAAAATCTGAACAGATTTAAAATGCTCCATTAATATTTTTTAACTTTTTGCATTATCAAATACTTGTTTAATATAACTGATCTAATAATAGACCACTTATTGTAATTGATAATTTTTAAAAAGGACTGTAGGGTGGATGAAACCACTATGTAGTTGGCATTATAAACAAAATTCATTATTTAGAATCCTAATATACGGTACCAAATATTTCTTGTTGATTTTCTTTGGAATACCAATGACTCAATATGGGTTTTCCTAATCTCATTAAAGGTCCAAGACTTGATAGAGAAATTTCAACAGAATCATTGGCGATTTTTTCGGAGGATGAAACCCACATAGCTCTGAGACCTGTGCGTGGGTAATGAGTTAAATGATGATGGTTGATAAGTTAGACCTACAATTTTTGGTGGCTTCCGAACCTCCCGGAAGTTGTTTTACGGAAGAGAACAGAGTAACTGCACTAAAATATAGCTGTTTGTTATTCAAAAATGTAGAATTTCAAAAAAATGTTCTTGCATCTTGGATCAGTGAAGGAGATCAATAGGAGATTGCTTGAAAATCTTGAAAATCATTGCAGATCATAAAATAAAGCTATCGAGAAAACCTGAACACTATCCCAGAAAAGAAACACAATATATTTAACAAGTAATAATAATAATAAGCGTATGGCTTTTAATGGTGGGGAGACCCTTACGGGTAGTTCCACCTCGCCGTTTGTGCCATGTTACGGGGAACATGGTGGACCTACTATTTTAGGTGGGTTCCGAACAAGTAATACTAGACATGAAATTGGCAAGTTGATTGAATATATTCAATTATTTTCCATTATTGCACTTGGGACAGTGTTTTAACTCGAATTCGCCGTGATCATTTATTTTCCCTGGAGTCGGCGTAGCCGAGTTGGCTTATCGCTGGTCTGATAAGCCAAAGGTCCTGGGTTCGATCCCAGTTGAGTACAAGATATTTTTCTCGAGCAACTCCCATGTTTCGGAGGACACGTTAAGCCGTCGGTCCCGGTTGCATATAAAAAAAAGCAGTCGTTAAAAAAACGGCGAGTTGGAACTACCCGTAAAGGTCTCCCCACCACGAAAAGCCATACGAATTAAAAAATTCATTTTCCTACAGTGACCCAAAAAAGTGCCTATTTCACCAGTGCGGGAAAGTAAATTACAGTACGGGAATGTACTTTTCCGCACTCCAAATTTGCAACCTAACAACACAAAATAGTGAGCATGTAATACGCAGGTTCCCTATTCTGCATTCAAAAAAAGGTTGGCTACTCTGCTTCAGCTGTGAATAGTTGTTGTAGTTGTTGATGAAATCGATTTGATTCAAAGATAGGTTATGTGAGGAATTTTCAGGTTATGTATGTCCTGTTTTGTTCTGTTTAAATTACTTTATACATTACTGTAGGAAAAATTTAATGTGTAATTCGAGTGCAAAGTATTTTTTCTGCACTCGAGAAACTTTTTTCACTCGCCTTCAGCTCGTGAAAAAAACTGTTTCTCTCGATGCAGAAAAACGGTGCTTTGCACTCTAGTTACACAAATAGCTATTTCCCTTCTCTTGTTCTCCTCCCAAAACCTCTTCATTCTTATGTCCGTGTTTCCTTTGCTCTGTCCATACTTTTTCCAGTTCTTTCTCTTTTATTTCAAATTTCATTTTATCAATCCTACTTCTGAGTATGACCTTCGAACCAATTATTTTTCATTGATTCAGGCTTGTTTCAAGTCATCTATCATATATATTATTATAGTCATCTATTATATTTTCATTCAGTTATAATCATATTAACTTGAATCCATTAATTTCCAAGTTAATGGATTACGAATCCCATCTACATCAATTCAGCAATTGTTAATAATTGTAATATCCTTGGATTATTTTCATCATTATATTTATGTTTATTATTTAATTATTTTTTCTGTGAAAATCAATTACTTAAATTTATATAAAACACCTATTCTAAACGCCATTTTTTTTAAGCAAAATAATATGATAGAAGTTTAAGAAAAATGTCAATAGAATGAAAATAATAAATGAGTGGGAAGAATGAACACAAATAAAATGAAACGAAAAAAGATAAAAAACAAATTTAAACAAATAATCATGATTGGATTGATGTTCAAGTTTTAATTTGAACTTTTGAAGAATCCTACAGTGAAGTGAATATACATTACGACCATTCCTCTGAATGTTTAAGTTGGAAAAAGTTGAAGTGCATCAAAGTGCATCACTTTTATTTACTCCACAAAGGTAACGCCGGTGAAACTTTCAACTTAATTTCATTTTGAGATCAAAGAGACTCGAAGAAGGATGAAAAGAGACGGATGGCTGCGTCAAAGAGAAGACGTCACAGAAAGACAAACAACAACAAGAAGGGTCCAGGCTGCTATCCTTCAGGTTTCCTAACTAAATCGAAGCGAATCAACCAATAAATTAGAAGTCCATCGATTCGTGATTCTTATGTACTGTACATGACTGAGTTCTTGACTGAGTCCCCAGTATTTAGTTTTCCATTAAGGTGATACAGTATTCCAATTTAACTCAAAGAAATAGTAGGAGAAATCACAAAATGAGATAAATTTAGAGTAATTATCATTGAAATTGAAATAAATTTGAAGAAAGAGTAAATTTTTTCTGGTAATTCAATTTGACACTACCAATCACAAGATGTTAGTAAAAATTGAATAATTTTCATGAAATTGTATCTTTTTCTAGCATTTTCATTTGGTCAATAGCAATGGAACTAGAAGTCACTAGATGTAAGCATTACTTTTTGAGTAATAATAATAATGAAATACATTTTTAATAAATTGTATCTTTTTCCAGAATTTTTATTTGATCAATAGCAATGGAACTAGAAGTCACAAGATGCAAGAATTTTTGAGTAATAATCAAGAAAAATAGAATAGATTTTGAAGAAAGAGTATATATTTGCTAGTATTTCAATCAAACGTAGCATGATTGGGACTTATAGTAAAGAGGCTTTGGAACAATTATAATTATTAACTTCTAAGCCGGTTTTGTATGCTTGCAATGTACTGGAAGAAGATGCGGTTACTGGTAATAAATTTACGGAATTTGTAGCCAAAAAAGCTGGGGAAGAAGGTGCAAAACATGTTATTATTTCATCAAAAATTGAAGCGGATATTGCAATTTTAGAAAGTCACAAAGAGAAATCTGAATTCTTAAATAGTATGGGTCTTGTGGGAACTGGTCTAAGTAAAATTATCAAAGAAATGTATAACTTATTAGACCTAAGAAGCTTTTTTACTGTAGGTCCAAAAGAAACACATGGTTGGAAGAAAGAGTAACTTATGCACTAAGTAATTTGGTAATATATAGAAATAATTCTAGTTATCACAAGGTGTAAGTATTTCTGAGCGATTATCATAAAAATGTCACTTTTATTTTTTTAATTTCATTCAACTAAGGAAGGAGTCTTTTCACTCACCTATAGGTAGATCGCCACGAGAATGGTATTGGTCCCCATGAGAATGACATGTAGTATTCGTATCTCGTATGGGAAGGCAATGCCCATTCTCGTAGGGATCCACCTTTAATAACCTTTCCCACTAAATATTATTAATCACAAGAAGTGGTCTGTATTAAATTAAACCATTGTTATATTAAAAATCTATTTGACATTTAGGACCAAAAAGAAAGAATTGGCCAGAGACTATTATTTACTGGTAAAATGATCATTTATCACTCTGAAAAAATGAGACATTCTTGACTCAAACGGAAAAGTCACCCTTTTAGGGAGCAAAGAATGCTTAAAAAATCTTCTCCATTGTTATGTAAATAATTTAAAAGCCTAAATGAGAACCTTGAACTCCCTTCACGGAGAAAGGGATAACAAAATTTCGCGGCTGTTAAATCATTACCATAAAAACGTGGATGGCGGGTAGGGTGGGGGTGTGTCTGTAATGGTGTTGGTCTCCGAGACGAGCAACAAGAGTTCTTGAAAAGTAGTATGAGGGGTAAGGGTTATGACCTCTTTTAGTGGGTTTCATTGACCAAGTAATGATGATTCACTCTAAGCTCTGCACTAATGTGCATTATAATTTTGCTTGAAATTAGTTGTCTGTTTTGTTTTCGGATCACTTATAAGGATCATTATTTAAACATAGTTCATTCAAATAGAGTGTTGTATTGCAGTTCACAATTCAGAGTTCAGTATACTATACTACTACACAGTATATAAATTATAATTATAGTAGATTAGCTAAGTTTATCTATATATATAAAAATGAATGTCTGTCTGTATGTATGTATGTATGTATGTATGTATGTATGATCCCTATAGACTTCAAAACTACTTGACAGATCGGCATGAAACTTTGGGAATATGTTGTGTGAATATTGGTGATGGTTTCTGCCCATAAATTTTAATAGGGGAGCTAATAATTATTATTAATTAATCCATTTTACAGACCTAACCTACCGGAACTTGCCGGCCAAACAGCTTAAAGGAACAGCTGATAGAAGTCAACAGTTTTTAATAATATGGCAGGCCCCTTAGCAGCGTTATTTACGCTGTCTGGAATGCAAAGACTTTGCATGTAGGCTACCTTACAGTCAGATCTTTGCAATATGTGGGAAACATACGACTGGGTATGATGAAATGTAATTATTATGCCAGGTTGATGACATCTGTTAACCAATGCAGCCTCAGCGGGAGGTGGCGAATAATAAAATAAAAAACCTAGCTTCTACCCTTAGTCGTAGGAGGATTAAATTTGAAATGTTTCTTCATTCAGAGGTGGTGGTTAAGAAAACAGCGAAGCCTCTATGATCAGCTGGAAGAGCCCTAGGACTAACTTCTTCCCTAATTTGAAATGTAACCTCAGTGGGAGGTGGCAAATAATAAAATCAAGGAGAATTTTTATGAGAATGCAGCAACGCGCGTCTGGCCAGCTAGTAATTTATATTTTCAATACTCCAGAACATGGCATGTCATAGTGGGGTAGGATGATTTCCTACACATATGTTCTTTATCTATATTTATATAAGAATGAATGTCTGTCTGTATGTATGTATGTATGTTCCATATAGACTTCAAAACTACTTGACAGATCGGCATGAAACTTTGGGAATATGTTGTGTGAATATTGGGGATGGTTTCTGACCATAAATTTTAATATGGGGGCTAATATCTATTATTAATTAATCCATTTTACAGACCTAACCTACTGAACTTGCTGGCCAAACAGCTTAAAAGAACAGCTGATAGAAGTCAATAGTTTTTTATCATATGTTAGGCCCCTTAGCGGCGTTATTTACGCTGTCTGGAACGCAAAGACTTTGCATGTAGGCTACCGCACAGTCGGAGCCTTGCAGTATGTAGGAAACATATGACTGGGATCATACCCATATACTGGGAAATGTAATCATGCCAGGTTGATGACATCTGCCTCAGTAGGAGGTGGCGAATAACAAAATACAAAACCTAGCTTCTACCCTAATAGTCGTAGGAGGTTTAAATTTCAAATGTTCATTGAGAGGTGGTGAGTATGGTTTTACTGTGTAAGAAAACAACGAAGGAGGCCTCTCTGATCAGCTGGAAAAGCCCTAGGACTAACTTCTTCCCTAATAGTCCTAGAAGGTTGAAATTTGAAATGTAACCTCAGTGGGAGGTGGCAAATAATAAAATCAAGAATTTCTTATGAGAATGCAGCAACGTGCGTCGTGCCAGCTAGTAATTTATATTTTCAATACTCCACAAAATGGCATACCATAGTGGGTTGAATCATTCTCTAAATAATATAAACTTGAAAAAACACTTTTAAATGGAAATTAACTCAAGTTATGGCGCGACGGCCGTTTCTAGAGCATCGTCAGACGACCCACAGTACACTCTGACGATGCTCTAGACAACAGAGCGAAACGGCCGTCACGCCATAACGTGAGTTAATTTCCATTTAAAAGTGGTTTTTTAAAGTTTATATTACATATTAGTGGAAACAAGATGGATCTTCAACATCATATTTTCTAAATAATTATTTGTTATTACAAATAAATGTTATTATAACTACTTCTTCTTCTTCTTCTTCTTCTTCTTCTTCTTCTTCTTCATCTTCTTCTTCTTCTTCTTCTTCTTCTTCTTCTTCTTCTTCTTCTTCTTCTTCTTCATCTTCATCTTCTTCTTCTTCTTCTTCTTCTTCTTCTTCTTCTTCATCTTCATCTTCTTCTTCTTCTTCTTCTTCTTCTTCTTCTTCTTCTTCTTCTTCTTCTTCTTCATCTTCTTCTTCTTCTTCTTCTTCTTCTTCTTCTTCTTCTTCTTCTTCTTCTTCTTCTTCTTCTTCTTCTTCTTCTTCTTCTTCTTCTTCTTCTTCTTCTTCTTCTTCTTCTTCTTCTTCTTCTTCTTCTTCTTCTTCTTCTTCTTCTTCTTCTTCACTTCTTCTTCTTTTCTTTCAACCCTTGAGTTGGTTGGCAGGAGACCTCCCCCATTCCTCTCTCCTTTCAGCCTTCCGTTTCAGTTCGTGGTATGCTCTGCATTTCATATTCTCCAAAATTTGTGTCATGTAGTCGAGTCGTGGTCTTCCTCTGCAATTTGCACCCTCGCTCTTTCCCTCAGTTATTCTTTTAATCTTATTATAACTAACTTTGTTATTGTAACTAACGTTATTATAACTAACTTTGTAAATTTCACATTTTTGTAATAGCTTGTAGTGTAGTATTAGTCTTGAAAGAAATAACATTATTATTTATTATCATTTATTTAATTGAAGGAACTTGCTACATAATAGTGTAACATATTATGGTTATTAATATATATTCTATACATATCTATACATTAATACATACTTTATTTGTGTATGAATGGACACATGTATAAATAAATAAATTAGCTGATACAATATATTTTCAAGTGAAGGAATTAGGGCATAATAATGCGATAGGTTATGATTATTTAGTTGCCTTATTGTTGCTTGAGCTGTATTATGTTTTGTTCATCTCAGATTCAAAAAAGGCTACATCAATTGTGTAGCCGAATATCAAATGTTACGTTTCTGTTGAATAATGGCTTGGACGCAGGAAGTAGCTCAGAGGTGTGCTAGATAGTATACACAGTCACCTGTGCAACCAGACTGCCTAAAGGTGATAGTGGACTGTTAAGCATAGAGCTTCAGAATTTGTTCCAGTAGGCTTGGCATAGATACAACTCTGTTAGCTCAGTGAGGAAAGTAATCGCAACCTACCTCACTCCTCGTTTGCGTAGTACGCTCTTCGGACCAAAACATAATGTTGAGGTCTGAAAAGTCACTTACAGTCGAAATTGGCTATGGTACTGTACATACATTATTATTTATGAGAGAATTTTATAACTATTTATTAACTCAGCTATGTTTATGTGAAAAGACACTGTTCTCTGCTGAAAATCACTTCCCGGTGGTTCGGTACCCACCTAAAACTGTAGGTCCAATTTGAAAGTGATTCCATGGTGTGAACTGAGTTTAACATATTTAAATGTTCATTGTAAACAAATTAAGTTTCACAAGTTTTATAATTTAAAAAATGCAAGGTTAAGGATAATGTTAATTGGGAACAGTAGAAAAGTCAGGTTAATCGTTAGTATCAAAGAGAATATAAGTGAGGATGAATAAAGGCAAGACAGATAGCAGTTGCGGTGCGGGGGGATGCTTGGTGAGGGGTGGGGAGTTATTCCAATTTAGATGTGTCACCAGATATCTCTATCCTTATTCAAAGAAAATTGTCATCCGACAACATCGGTTCTTTATGAGAGTAAGAGAGACAAAAAATAGAGAGTGTAGTGAGTGGAAGAGAGAGGGTGATAGAGCGGGAGTAAGAGAGAGATAGAGAGTATGTGTGAGAGAGAGGTTGGAGAAGAGAGCAGAGAATCAGAAAAAGTCGTCAGAAAGGCAGTCTATTTTATCTCAAATGGAAAAGCGTGTTCATCTTGTTCATGCGCCGCTTTATTTCTTATGTTTAGCAATGAGCTGCAATAACTTGGAACAGCTAATCCTATTTTATCAGGGTCTTTACCGCTGTACAGATCAAATCCTTAAATTCTAGTTCCATTTTAGGAATTTCAAAGATAAGTTTATACTTCTAACGAATGATAGGAGTAAGTTTCTATTGATTATCGAAGATTTCTTTAGAAGACCAATGAATTTTAACTATTGATAACAAAGATTTTCTTTGTTGAAAGATTTGTTTTCTAAATTAAAACCGTGAATTATAACTGAAAATTGATTGAAATTTACACTGACACTGAAATCTATTATTTCTGTGATGTTTTCTTGACGAAATACTTGATGAACAAACTAATATCAAAACTGACACTGTATTTCTATTTAAACTATGTTTTTTACTCACTTATACTGGAGGAATGCATTTTACTTATAAAAAAAGCCTGCCACAGGCTGATCAAGCTCCCGTTTAGAAGCGAAATGCATCCTTCCAGTATAAGTAAGTAAAAAAATAAATAAAAATCATAGTTTGAATAGAAATATAGTGTAAATTTTTATATTAGACATCTATTTATAGAATAAGCAAGCAGAAAACTGGTATGTATCAACATATTCATCCATATTCATGAATGTGGGTATGTATCAACAGAATTTATTAATTTCAAATTCCTTTAAGTGATATTAATTTATACTGAAGACTTCCTCAATGGCGGATATTGAAAACAATATTAAATAGCTGATGGAAATCGATTAATGCCACTGTACAAAAATATCAGTCACCACCGGGAATCGAACCATGGACCTCCCAATTGCCGGTCGGCAGCCATCAGCTGTTCAATGCTGTCAAAATCCACCATTGCGAAATTAATAAATTATGTTTCTGTATGTTTGTCAGTTTGTTTAATTGTCAGTCACTTCAAACTAACTTATGTATCAACATTGAACTGAACGCAAAAATAATAAATCAATAAATTATAAATTTATTCAACATGCTTCAACATCAGCGGAAGTAGAACATCAAAAATAATTGAAAATTCAACAATATTGTAAATATAAAATCAAATAAATCTATTCCATGATAAACTAGATTAGTAGTGTTATTAAATTTTTGTCAGCAATCTAAAACAATTACAGAATAAATCCCTGATTTATTGTTATTTTATCAGAAATGAATCATAAATCATTACAATTTTTATTCATGGCCCTCTCATATTCTCGTTGAATATTCAATGTACTACATCATAGACTCTTTCAGAGATAAAATACAGGTAAATATTAATGTTTCGGTCGGAAAAATGGAATTTATAATCAAGACTTGTGGTTAATTTGTGGGACACCCTATAACAAAAACAATAAGTTCCAAAATATGTCATATAAAATAAGACATGACATAATCAAGAATTTCTTATTTGTTTTCCTTTTGTAATCTTTGTTATTAAATTGTTGAATGTTCTAGATCGTTATGTTGAACTGATTATTGATGTTGAAATAAAAAGTGTAACAGACGGAATCATAGAATATTTTTTTGTCTTTTTTCAGATCAATCAGTACGAGTATGGAGACCCGTTGGACTCAAGTGCAGCACGAGGTGGAGACTACTGGCACTTATCAGCTTACTGAGACAGAACTAGTTTATGGTGCAAAACTGGCCTGGAGAAACTCAGCCCGGTGTATTGGACGTATTCAGTGGTCGAAATTACAGGTAAATTTCCTCAAAATAACAGGTTAATTTTCTTGAAATTACAAGTGGATTTCCTCAAATTTGCAGGTGAATTTCCTCAAAATTACAAGTTGATTTCCTTAAAAATTGCAGGTGAATTTTCTAAAATTACAGGTGAATTCCCTAAAACTAAAGGATAATTCCCTAAAATTGCAGGTGAATTCCCTAAAATTACAGGTGAATTTCCTCAAAATTGTAGGTGAATTCTCTCAAAATTACTGCAATTTTTCCTTACATAACAGAATTTTCTCAAGACAGTTGAATTATTAATAGCATTTGTGACACTGGCGGCCGGTTGCACGAAAGCCAATTAAATAAGGAGTAGAATGTCAGTTAACTAACCGTCGTAAGTGTAACGGGTTTATTTCTGTTTCACAAAGATCCATTAGTTATTTTTTTATTAACCGAATGGGTACAATCTGGCAGCACTGTAATTTGATCAACAGCTGATTCTGAAGTTGAGAAAAAATATGAATTAGAATCATTTTATTGTGAACTATTATTCAACTATCTCAATATAATTCTATTCTTAATAGATTTTATTCATTTTTAAAGGTTTTTAACACCTATGACCTAATTTGCAGTTCCATGTTCTGGTACAATGAACATAACCTATAAAATATAAATTAATGAGCATTAGTGAGATTTAATCTTCGGTTATCAGGCGTTTAAATATATTTTACGCTAGTTGGCCTGATCGGCGTTGTCGCTTGTAATATTGTCCTCTGTGCAACTTAATTCTCTCCATTAAGTTTAATCTCCGTAGAGTGACGTCATTAAATTTAATTGGCTTTTGTGCAACTGGACCTGAGAGAATTTTCTTTTTGAGAATAGAAAAGAATACCATCTCGAGACATTGAAAATGGATATGATCTTGTTTATTAGATTCAGATGACTTTATTTGTGCAAATTCAAAAGTTACATGAATGATAACAGTATTTTTAAGATTAGCAACTCTCAGATCCCCTAGTTGAAGTGATGTGCAGTGATTTTGGAAAATTAAACATAATGAAATTAATGAAAATCACACGTCTATCGTGTATCCAGTAACCAAATCAGATACTTTTTAAAGATTTAGCAGCAGAAACAGATTTCTCATTCACTAAAATGATATCCTTCATTGTGCAATTTCTTTGAAATCTAAGGCCGTCTGCTCAC
The DNA here is from genome assembly GCA_948455865.1 of Conomelus anceps. NCBI lineage: Eukaryota > Metazoa > Arthropoda > Insecta > Hemiptera > Delphacidae > Conomelus > Conomelus anceps. Next base: position 8,688,416 of record OX418221.1, read on the forward strand.
AGAACCTTCACCAAGCGTCACAGGCGTCATGAATCATTGCATTGCAATGGTTGATTGGCTGTGCTAGCCCATGCCGTATGACGCCTGCGACGCTTGGCGAACGTTCTGTGAGCAGACGGCCTTAGATTTCAAAGAAATTGCACAATGAAGGATATCATTTTAGTGAATGAGAAATCTATTTCTGCTGCTAAATCTTTAGAAAGTATCTGATTCGAACTGTGATTCTGATTCTGAGTGAGGACTGCCCAAGTAATCCAAATCAAATACTTTATAGTCATCTGCATTATACATTATTGGTCTGCAAACATCAGAGGAGCTTCACGACCTCATACTCGCTCATGCTAAAACTAGGAATTTTTCCTCTTGGAAAATTGCATAAAATAGTCATTTTTAGTTCAGTTTTTTTTTTATTTTTAGTTCAGAAATAATCCAGTTCTTTTAGTTTCAGTTCAGAAATAATTTAGTTCTTTAGTAGCTTAATTTGAAGTGGAGAAGTAAAGTGAGGCTCCTGTATAGGCTATTGTATTGAGAAAGCCAACTAATTCATCTCAGTTTTCCATGTCTGGAATGCTGAATAGGCTTCCTGAATTCCCTGTTGAATAGGAACTTTCCTCTTAGAAAATTGTACAAAATGGTCATTTTGAATTCAGTTCTTTTAGTTTCAGTTCAGAAATATTTCAGTTCTTTAGTAGCCTAATTGGAGAAGTAAAGTAGAGCCTACTGTATTGAGAAAGCCAATTAACCCATCTCAGTTGTCTATGTCTGGAATGTTTACCTGTTGAATAGGAATTTTTCCTCTTGGAAAATTGTACAAAATAGTCATATTTAGTTCAGTTCTTTTAGTTTCGGTTCTTTAGTAGCCTAATTGGAGAAGTAGAGTGGAGCTTACTGTATTGAGAAATCCATCTCAGTTTTCCATGTCTGGAATGTTGAATAGGCTCCCTGAATTCATGACAATTTCCTCAATTTTGACCTTATTAAAAGGACCTGACAGGGTCCTTATTGAAATCGTCCGTCCGTTCGGCCTGTTGATAAAACGTAAGGAAGATTCTGGACTCGTGCAACTTGATAGATTGTCCTAGTAATCGCTATCAGTTTTTAACTTTGGGTGTCAAATATAAAAATAATTATTATGAAAAATAGATTGTCCCTGTAGTACCTGGGTTAGTTTGGGGAACTTCAACTCAATTGAGAATGATCGCATCTGTCTGACCAAGCGAACTAGTAAACGGTATGTTGTTAACAGCATGTTAAGGGCAGTTCAATTGAATATGATCTCATTATCCAACTGAGCAAGTAACTAGTAAACGGCATGTTAACATACAGTTAACAGCGTGTTTAGTGCAGTTACCGGATGTTGTTAACAGCATGTTAAGTGTAGTTAACTGCATGTTGTTATGCAGTTCAACCGCTCGTATTATAGTTTCAACCTATATACGTCTGTGATGGAGCTCGGTAAGGAGCTCGGCTTTCAAACAAGCATATCAATATTTTTATTGTTCGAATCTGGACAGCAACAAGATCTTTGTCAACAATTTACAGCTTTAACTTAATTTTCAATATTACTCCTTATTATTGTTCGAATCAGAAATGAATGAAAATAGCTATTAGTATAACTAGAGCGAAAAGTTGGAGATTTCTGCACCGAGAGAAACAGTTTTTTTCACAAGCCGAAGGCGAGTGAAAAAAGTTTCTCGAGTGCAGAAACAATACTTTGCGCTCCAATTACACATTCAATTTTTCCAACAGTAATGTATAAAGCAATTTAAACAGAACTAAACAGGACATACATAAAATGTTACATAAAATTTTATGTATGTCCTGTTTTGTTCTGTTTAAATTGCTTTATACATTACTGTTGGAAAAATTGAATGTGTAATTGGAGTGCAAAGTATTGTTTCTGCACTCAAGAAACTTTTTTCACTTGTATGTAACATAACCTGACAATTCCTCACATAACCTATCTTCAAATCAAATAGATTTCAACAACAACTACAGCTCACTTTTTGTGTGACTGAAGCAGGGTAGCCAACTTATTTTTTAATGCAGAATAGGGAACCTGCGTATTACATGCTCACTATTTTGTGTTGTTAGGTTGCAAATCTGAAGTGCCAAAAGTACTTTTTCACACTGGAATTTCCTTTCCTGCACTGGTGCAGGAATAGACTATTTTGTGCTCTACAGCTAGTGAAGAAATGGGCACTTTTTCAGGTTAATGTAGGAAATAGCTATTTGTGTAACTAGAGCATTTTTCTGTGTTTTTCATACTTTGCACTCATATTACACATTAAATTTTTCCTACAGTAAGGTATAAATTAATTTAAACAGAACAAAACAGGACATACATAACCTGACAATTCTTCACATAACCTTCAAATCAAATCGATTTCAAAAACTACAACGACTATTTCACAGCTGAAGCAGAGTAGCCAACCTATTTTTGAATGCAGAATAGAGAACCTGCGTATTACATGTTCATTATTTTGTATGTCTGGGTTAGGTTGTATGTCTGTTGTTTATTTGTATTTGTATTATTTTGTATGTCTGTTGTTAGGTTGCAAATCTGAAGTGCCAAAAGTACTTTCTCGCACTGGAATTTACTTTCCTGCACTGGTGCAGGAATAGACTACTTTACATTCTACAGTTAGTGCAAAAATGGGAACTTTTTCGGGTTAATGTAGGAAAAATTCTTTATCAGGCAGAGATAAGACTATATTGAAGTCTTACAGCAACAAGATTATAAATCTGGACTATAAAATCCAGACTATAAATCTGGACAGCAACAAGATTTTTTCAACAATTTTCAGCTTTAATTTCATTTTTAATATTATTTTCCATTGTTGCCCTTAGAACTGAGTTTTAATTCAAATTCATCGTGATCATTTAGGTATTTTCCCTTCTCTTCTTCACCACCAAAAACCTTTAGATTCTTTGGCTATGTTTCTATATCCCTTGCTCTGTGCATATTTTTCCAGTTTTTTCTCTTTAATTTCAAATTTCATGTTATTAATCCTACTTCTGAATATGTCCCTCGACCTTATTATTTTCTAATTGAATCTGGCTTGTTTCAAGTCATCTTCTGCTTCTTGAAACCAGTTGGTTTGTTTTATTGAACTCTTTACTTTATCATAAATTTTCTTTTCCTTCGGTTACCCAACAAAGCAGCTATTTAGTACACAAAACAGCTGCTTCCTGCACTACTTTACTTTGCAGCACTCATTTTACTTTGTCGCACTCCAGGTGTGCTAACTGCAGGAAAAATTTAACATGTAGCTCTTGCTGAAAGTATCTTTTCTGCACTCGAGAAACTATTCCGCACTCGCCTTCAGCTCATGCATAATGCATTTCTCTTGTGCAGTAAATAGCTACTTTGCGCACTAGTTACACAAATAACTAATGTGAGGCTGCTTTGTTCAAGTCTATGCATGTGTCCATAAAATCTCATATGCTATATAATTTATAATAATAAAATAGTTTTTTGACATTTTACTATGATTTTTATGTCGGGCGTCTACTTGGAATCGGTTAATTTAAATTGGAGAACGTGATTTTGTGTAGTGTGTGTGTGTGGGGGGAGTGTGTGTGTGTGTTGTACGTTTGACGATCCTCCATTATTGCCTGAGCCTTTAGATCAAGATAATGCAATTGAGATGTAGCTTTGCCAACAACTATTTGAACTCGGGAGAGGTTTCATGGCGAGCTTGAACGCGCCTTGTTGTAGTTGTTGTTATTATTACGTGCCTTGGCAAGCTTTGACGTGAATCTCGCCAAACCACGCAGTATGCTGCCATGTTGGGCATGTGTCTATAATATCTCTATCATCTCTGCGATCGCACGCACCTCTGTTCAAGGGAAGCGATGTCTAGGGATTAAAGCCTGTTTTGACGTATTAACTTGTCTGCATGCAGAGGTTATGTGAATCGTCAGGATTGATTGAAGAGATTAGAGATGTAGTATTTTCTAATTGGAAATTACTTGAGGAAAAAATATGTTCAGCATCAATAGATGGCATGATGATTTCATTCTTCATTGAAATAAATAATAATAATAATAATAAAGATAATGAAAATGATAATAGTAATAACTAGTACTGTAGTTTTCATATAACTTGGCAGCAGTATGCTGGGTTCAGATGTAGCATGTTCCATCTGCTACACGCTGCCAAGTTATATGAATACTACAGTAGTTCTGTGAACAGTAGACCTCACTCGCTCAACACACTCAAAAGGGGATGATATTTTCGAAAAAAGTTGAAGAGCGTTTTTGACACGATTTTAATTCCTTAATCTTTTATTGATAACACAAACTGTAAATATCAATATTTAAAGACCAAAGTTTTTGACGCCCCCTCGAAATCACCCCGTATACCTAATAAAAGGTTCTCATGCATTTTTAGCAGCTTTTAATATCAATAAATCTCCAAAAAAAACATAAAAAACAGAAATTATTCATCAAAAAATGATGAATTATTTTTTTTTTCATCCATCTTTGATTCCCGTTTTTCACGAACTAAAATTATAATTTTCTTTCACATGTGATGATCAACATATACTATCTGGTTCTTCTTTTCAGCTTTATATTTTTAATCATAATATTGTCTGCCCTGAAAAATATTTTGGAACATCTAATACTAAAAATTGAATAAGACTATTCAAGTCTAATTAAAAGTATGTTTGTTAAATAATAGTTATCCATTTATGTATTGAGACAAAATTGCAAATAAATGTGAAGATGTTAGGATATTTATTAATGATTAATCATTGGGAAAAAATAAATAGGTTAGATTAAAGAAAGATTAATAGATCAGTAGAAATCATTATCACTTACCCAGTGATTTGGAACTCACCTCAAATAGTAGGTCCACCATGTTTCCCGAAACATGGCTCAAACGGTGAGGTGGAACTACCTATAAAGGTCTCCCCACCAATAAAAGCCATTCACTTATTACTATTATTATTAGGAATCAATTCAATTGACTCTGGAGATGCTTCTAGACCTATTCATTTGTCAATCTATGAAACTTTTTTGAGGATGTAACCCACATAGGTTTGAGACCTGTGCGTGGGTAATGAATTTTTTAATTTAATTTTGAAATTGAATTATGTTGATTGAACCTACAGTCTTAGGTGGGTTCCGAACCGCGAGGAAGTGATTTTACAGTAGAGAAAAGTTTTTTTTCTGGCTAATCTAATCGATCACCATTACAAAGAGGGCCCAAGAGCTTATTGATTGAACAGATACCTGCTACGGCTTACGGCTACCACTTTTCCATTCATATTGTTGTAGGATTTTTCTACAGTTTTTTTTCAAGTTCTCCAAACAGCAATAAGCCCAATCATGTCTATCCGGTTTTATTTCCGGTTACGGTTAGCTGCGAAGTAGCAAGTTTTCCTTCCCCACATTTTAACTGGGATTAGTAGGCGAGGAAGAGCATTTGTGGTGGGTGAATGGTAGCTACATATTTCCATTAACCCCTGTGGGATTCTATGTGAATCCCAGAAGGCCTTGCGTCGCCAAGTCGGAAAGCAGCAACTTTTGACAGTAATTCCAGGTTAACGTGCTCCCTTGGAGCCAAAGTTTTGCCACTCGGCAATTGATTATAATGTATACGGTGATGTGAGATGATAGCTTTTCACAAGTTTTGTAAGCTGCCTTGTGGTAACTTGAGTCACGGTGAAACTCAAGGAAAAGTGATTCCTTGTTGGGGGGGGGGGGGAGGTTCAGAAGGAGGAGGAAGAGGAGGAGCAGACATTTTTATTCTAATCCCTTCAACATTGCTGTACAAAAACAAGCGTGTAAACGGATTAATAATATTTTTCCAATGATTGGGATGTATATAACAATTGTTGATGATATATTATATTGGGATAGTATAATTGGATTAATTGGGATGATATATTGTTGAACATCCCTTTTTACAGAGGTGGGGGTGAGTCCAGTTGAGAAAATCGCCGGTTTTCATCAAAGCCAATCTTTTTAAAATAATTTTTTCAGCATATTCCTCCGTTTTATTAATTAATCTCCTTATTAACTTTCTTAATTAAACCCTTTATTTCTCATAAGTAAATTGGAAGTAGAATACCTTTACATCTTCCTTGGAGAACAAAAACCGAATAAAACTCATAAATTAAAAAAAGACCGGCTCCAAGGTTAACTTGGCGAAAAAATAAAATTCAGATTTTTACAAATTTCTTTTTTTGCGTGTGTTTAAATAGGAAATTGTCTAATTAATATTACCACCATCATAATAATTATTTATCATTATAAGAATAATTGCTTTTTTTCTCTTGAAATGGCACCTCTAGTGGCGCAGTTGGTTGAAGTGCTTGTCTGTGGTTAGGTAAGACTCTGGTTGGCTTTGTATCCTGCAGCCTTGGGTTCGGTGTTGGGTCCTTGATGTTTCTCATCATTCACCCAGTTACCTCATCACTCACGCACAAGTCTCAAGACTCATATAAGCACTATACAAAAGAGTAAAATAGTTTTATACTTGATATACAATTATTTTTTTAAATTGCTTTTTAGAATTTTCCTGCCGTTAATGCTAAAATAAATGCAAAAATTAAAAACACATATCCTAATATATATATATATACACATCTATATCACACTCAATTTGATCAATATATGATATTACCATGATTGATAATTGATAAAGCTTCAATTAAAAATTAATAATAAATGTCTATATACTGCATTATACTCAATTTGATCAATATTTACCATGATTGATAAAACTAAATCAATAATTAGGTGCAGTTTAATAATATTTACAAGTTTTAAAATTTACAATATTCAATCTTCCAAATAAATAATATTGTGAGGATTTTATAACTGTGGAAGTATATATGTTGTGGAAGATCAATGAACTAAAAATTATTCAATTATATAAATTGATTATTAAATTCAACTAAATAAAAGTATTGGAATGGAAAATTGAATGAAAATGTTTGAGTTTCGAATCTCCGTTGGAAACTCTTATTGAAAATGACGGAAAACTATAAGTGTTGAGCTGCTTTAAGGGACATTGGAGAGCAATTGATTGGCGGGGCAGGGTAGAAACTACTAGTACATGAGTATAAAATGTAGTGAGGTATGGCAACGCGAGCGAAAAGCGTTCTGTAATAAAATGTGTTGCACCACAAAATCGGAATTGGTTGTTCGATTTTATCGTTCGATACAATTCTTGAAGCAATAACGGCAACCGTGTTTCAAATGCCGTGAAAGATGTATAAAATTTAGTACTGACCCGGGGTCATGTGATTTCTCCTCGGGGTGTAAGTGACACCGCGTTATGGTTCTCTCACTCATTCTCTCTCACTCACTCTCTCTCTCTCTCTCACTCTCTCTTTCTCTCTCGCTCTCTCATCGACACCTTATTACACAGAAGTGGGGTACTTTCATCGACTTTCCATCATTACATTCTGATTTAATGCGTCGAGTTGTAAACGTGGTATTAGCCTGCAATCGCTCTATTACGGAAATTTATTTGAGTTTGGTTCAATTGAATTTTTGCGATATTGATCAGTGAGGAAAACTTGGGAGATGTAAGGTCAAGAGCTTGTTCTGGAGTCATTCAATGTTTTTTTTTTTTAGATTACGCCTTGGAGACTCCAGTTAAGGAGTAAAGTCAAGTCAGATCAACAATTATACAATATTGTACACTAGTTACCATAATTACTATATCAATTAGTTAAGGTGAGGCTTAATTTTGATGTGAAAGCAGCTCTTGTACACTATAAAAAGCTTTATCAACGGAATATGTTTTCCAATTATTTTTTGAATATTTATATTATTTTGAAGACTCTTCAATGTGTATCAGTAAGTGAATTATGAGGGTGTTGAGAGCAGTCACCCCCCCCCCCCCCCCAAATTTTTGGAATTTCATCTAGTCTGGAAAATGTTAGTGGAAGTAGAATCAAGTATGTTTACTGAAGTTTCCATTAAAATATTAAATCAGACCCGTGGATAAAATGTTAATATTTTAAGTAACAGGAAATCAAGCTTTTTCAAAAGTATTCAGAGAAATATTTCTGTGTCTTCGAGCCTAGTGCTTAAGAAACGCATGGTGAAATCTTCTGATAAATTGGCGGCACTGGTAGCTCAGTTGGTTGGAGCGCTTGTCTGTGATTAGATAAGACTCTGGCTGGCTTTGTTTCATGCAGCCTTGAGTTCGAATCTCATTCAGCCATGGATGTTTATTTCCACTATTATTAACATAAGTGCAAAAAATATTTCATTAGAAAAACTACCTCTATTTTGTTGATCCGTTTTAATCACCGCATTTTTACTGTTACTTTCCATCATTCACTCATTCACCTCATTACCCACGCACAGGTCTCAAGGTTCATGTGGGCATCATCTGCAATAATGTTTTTAAAGTCCCACAACGAGATTGAAACTAGCTAGAATAGAATACTTTATTGTCATTCGTGAAAAACAAAATTCAAGTAACAAAAAATATACTCAATCTTCATAATCAAACACTCTAGTAAAATATAGATACATTTTTAGCTTAAATATGGTACTACTAGCAGAAGTGGAACTTGATCGCCAGCAGTGAGTTCAAGGTAATTATTTTAAAAAGAATCATAAATTTTAACATAGTATCACAACAGACAAGCTCAAATAAATTTAAAGAAAATTATTGTATAGAAGTTAAAAAAGAAGCAATTTTGAGAAACCACGAATTCAGAGTTCCAATGACAAAACAAGTATTTCAGATAAAGTTTCAGTCTATTTTATCGTACATGTTAGCTAGTATCCATTCATCTATATCCTTATCAAGTTTTTTTGTAAATCTATTATTTATGAAATGACTGGGAATTTCGTTGGCTAAATAGTCCATATAGTATAAGAACTGGTGATCCTATTGATCCTAAGTTCCATCCTAGTTCCCAACTATTGATCCCAAGTTCCATCCTAGTTCCCAACTATTGATCCTATGTTCTATTCTAATTCTAATTGTAATTCCTGTAGTCCAATTAATTCATTAATAATGGTAATGGATAGTAGGATAATGCTAACCTCTAATACTCAACACTCAATTCTTCTGCCTGCACTAAAATCAATATGCTATAGAGCAGGCAGATTCATAGACTGTTCAGGTTAGCAATATCGTTATTTTAAATTTAGTTTTGAGCAAACTCTAATAAGTTTATTACCCCTTTAAGTTTGAGAGTAGAGTCATCAATAAAATTAAGTTATTAAAGAAAATTGCAATTAAAAGAAACTTCCCAATTAAAAGATATTAAAAGAAACTAATAGAAATCTTTTGTCAATTAAAAGAAATTAATAGAGTGTATTCCCAATAGATAACTATAATGCTAACCTCTAATACTCAACACTCAATTCTTCTGCCTGCACTAAAATCAATAAAGAGCAGGCAGATGCATAGACTGTTTAGGTAAGCAATATCGTTATTTTAAATGTAGTTTTGCGCAAACTCTAATAAGTTTATTCAAGATACGTCAATTATTGGAGTTAACAATTTTTTACTTGAAAATTTGATTAAAAATGGATCACAACGAATAAATAAATTTTATTTCACATCAAATAAATAAATAAAATAGTCAACGAACACTTGTGATTCTAACTCATATTGCAAATTTTATATTCTTATCTCCACTTTGCTTCTTATAAGTGTCTGAGTTTGTTGCTGAAATATCAAAGCTCTGTGCTCAATCAATTTTTTATTCAATAAAATACATCACGGGTGCCACTAAACCGGCAGGTTTTTCAGTAGGTGCCCATACAAAATTGGTACATCAAAAACCCAAATTTTTCAATAAATACATGAAAGTATTAACTAATAAAAATATAAAAAATAAATATAAGATATAAAAATATAAAAAATAAATATAAGATATAAAAATATAAAAAATAAATATAAGATATAAAAATATAAAAAATAAATATAAGATATAAAAATATAAAAAATAAATATAAGATATAAAAATATAAAAAATAAATATAAGATATAAAAATATAAAATATAAAAATAAATTTATAAAATATAATAATAATTGTATAGTATGGAAAGTAGTAAAGTATTACAGTAAAAACAGAGTTATAAGAAAACTAGAAAGTTATGAGCAAGAAGAAAAATAATAGCATAAAATACAAGAAAAAAATAATAGCAGATAAAAAAGACAAGAAAATAAATAAAAAAGGATCTTACAAAAAAATTTTTTTTTTTTTAGGATGAAGCCCACATAGGTCTGAGACCTGTGCGTGGGTTATGAGTTCGATGATGATGATTGATGAGTTGGACCTACAGTTTTAGGTGGGTTCCGAACCACCGGGAAGTGATTTCACAGCAGAGAATAGTGTCCTTTTTGCTGGCCGATCTAATCGGTCACCGTTACGAACAGGACCTACGAGAACGCAGCTTATCTCTCTGATTGAACAGATACCTGCTACGGCTTGCGGCCGTAGTAATAGTCGCTCTGGCTGGTGGCAGTGATATATTCAGAATTTTTTTTTATTTTACCAGCAAAAATGAAAACAGATACATCATAATAAAAATATGTGTTTCCATTATTCAATCTTCCAGTTTATAATCAGATTATTGTTGATTATGTAAAACATAACATCACTCTTTGAATATTCACGTATGTTGATTGTGAATATGTGAGAAATTCTTTTAGATAATAATTGTCTTATAAAAAATAATGGTGAACGGCAGTAAGAGTTTAAGGTAAATTAGATTAATTTGAAAAAAATTCCATTTCTAATAATAATAATAATAAGCGTATGGCTTTTAATGGTGGGGAGACCCTTACGGGTAGTTCCACCTCGCCGTTTGTGCCATGTTACGGGGAACATGGTGGACCTACTATTTTAGGTGGGTTCCGAACCACTGGGTAAGTGATGATAAAGTAACTTGTGATAAAGTGACTTGTAACATCAAGTCATTGAAGCACGGTCACCCATCCAAGCGCAGTCCTGAGCGGTCGTGACTGAACATCACGATCACTCAAACACCACGCTCACCGCATGACCAATCACCACCCTTGTATCCATTTCTAATGTTTTTGAGCAATGAATAATATTGATTGTTTTTGTTTGAGTAGAAAAAGAATGTAATATTGAGTTGATTATAAAGCCAGACGCAGAGAGATCTCTGATTCTTGATCCTCGGAATTCCATACACCGTAGTAAATGATCTCAGTTGATGTAGCACACGTGAAAGATTTTCCGAGCGATAAAATTCCCGACGGTGCGGAAAATTTGACAAGTTGCCCATGTCGAAGAGGAAATCTGATCGATGATGTAGTGGCATGCGGGAAAACCAACATGTGAAAAGCTCTAAATTTGATTCAGTCTCTTCCGTTTCGCCACCTTTCATCGTAAACAGCATTATTCGGTTCATACGCGTGCGAGAGCTGCAAATAATAATTATTAGCAACCGCAGAATAATTACATGGAAGCTGAGATTGGGAAACTTTGTTATTTGTGATGAATGAAGACTGTTTCTAACAAGAGAAAAACGGATTCTGACTTTTGACGCGACTTTGAAAATTGAGAGCGTAGTAGACTGGAAGCAATTGCAAAAATACTGACAGCGGTATTAGGTTTCTTGGGTTGACTAAAAAATAAATTTCAGCCCACGGATTCTGGAAAATACAATTCTACTTGAATAAAGAATTTAGTCCAATTAGGCGAGTTTCCAATTTAGTTGATTTTTTGACTGGAATAATTTTGAAGATCGCAGATCGCAATAATGGAGAGCCCACTTCCAAGTTATCTAATTGAATTATTTGTTTTAAAAGAATTAATTGTCGTCCTTTCGCTTTAGTCAATCACTTTCTTGGAGTAATAGAGATTTTATTGTCAGTTTAATATATTTTCTGTTCAATCAGAAAGATAAGCTGCGTTCTCGTAGGTCCTGTTTGTAACGGTGACCGATTAGATCGGCCAGCAAAAAATACACTGTTCTCTGCTGTAAAATCAATTCCCGGTGGTCTCAAACATCTCCAATATATGTGAGTAAAATATTATATAAAAGTGAAATACAGTGTCAGTTTTATTATTAGATAGATGTATCATTTGGGAAGTGTTAGCCGCGAGCCGTAGCAGGTATCTGTTCAATCAGATAGAGATAAGCTGCGTTCTCGTTGATCTTGTTTGTAACGGTGACCGATTAGATTGGCCAGCAAAAAAGGCACGTTCTCTGCTGTAAAATCACTTCCCGGTGGTTCGGAACCCACCTAAAACTGTAGGTCCAACTCATCAATCATCATCATCCAACTCATTACCCACGCACAGGTCTCAGACCTATGTGGGCTTCATCCTCAAAAAAAAATTCGTGTTTTCAATGCTTTTTCAGTGCTTCAAGTTTCTTCTGCTAAGTTCACTGAAGTCCGTATTTATGAGGTTTTCTTAACTCGAAGAATAAATAAATAAATAATTCATCTCCAATAAATCCAAAACTAAATAATATGCATAATTAGACTAAATCTACAGTCATAAATTGCAAGTCTAAATATTTCATTTTCAATGGAAATTAACCTGCCCAACTATGGCAAGCCATGTTCTAGAATAGGGTTGAAAGTGTGCAATTAATACTTCCCGGTGGTTTGGAACCCACCTAAAACTATAGGTCCAACTCATCAATCACTATCATCCAACTCATTACCCACGCACAGGTCTCAAACCCTTGTGGGCTTCATCCATCCTTCAAAAAGAAATATTGGGTAATTGAGCTCACGTATTATCGGGATTATGTTTTTCTATAATATGTTGTTTTCCTTTAGTAAATATCCAACCATGTATTGTGCATACTTGAGTGAATGCTTTTATATAATTCACCAATATTGTTGAACAATACCAAGGCTAAATCAAGGCTGATCCACTTAACGGTCTTTCAAAAAAAAAAACACATTAATTTCGACATGCACTATGCATTACACTAATAATGACATGCATTTGGAGAACGGCTATATTTATCTACTATAACTAGATGGCATCAAGTTGCAAAAAAATCTCAATAGCATTGTGCGGGGTCAAGAGACCTATAATTGATTGCTTATCCAAATCCAAGCAAGCATATCCTACATTGTTTAAAGTTTTTCATAATAATAATAATAAGCGTATGGCTTTTAATGGTGGGGAGACCCTTACGGGTAGTTCCACCTCGCCGTTTGTGCCATGTTACGGGGAACATGGTGGACCTACTATTTTAGGTGGGTTCCGAACCACCGGGTAAGTGATAATAAAGTTTTTCATATTAATTAATTATATTAGTTACTTTTTCATTGCTGTTTGCTATGAATCCAGTTATTAGTGAAGGAAGTTACCATTAAGATTGCAGTTAGTCATGGATCATCTCATACTAAGTTTTAAGCAGTGATAAAATATTTTCAATTTTTCATTATCATATTCTCTGAAATTTTCTGTTTCCATTGATATTGTTACAGGTTCTAATGTCTAAAATAAGGCTAGCAACACTAAAGTTCACACTTGCACTTTATTCACACAAATTAGTCTATTTAAACACACTAATTGTAAGTTCAATTACTAAATAAAAACAGATTAACAAATGACAAGCTAATACTTATTTTTATGAATTATTTACAAGAATTAATGAATAATTAATTACAGGCTGATCAATAACAAAAGAAACTAGAGTCAAAAAAACTGTACAATAATGTAGAAAGAAATGATAAAAAGAGCAACTAATCACTTACAAAACACAGTCCAATTCGTTATTTGACAGTCCCAAATAGTATCACTTAACACAACGTCTTTAAACTATTAGTAAGCTGCACAAACAGTAAACACTTGTCTCTGCACTTGACACTGGAATCAAGCACTGTTTACTCCACTGGCACTGGATTGTCTCTCTCACGAGATCTGTAACACAATCTGTCACGCAGGTTTGTAAACTAACTAGCTTGTTCACGTGGACTTCTTTATATAGCTGTTGTAGTTGTATAATTCCAAGAATTGGCGGCTTCTCGAATCTTCAAGAATGCTTGGAAGGTCACAGAATAAATACCTCGATTGTTCAGGAAGTCTGAAGAAATCTCAAGAAATTCAATTGAGTGAGAGAGTTGCACACTTGAAAACGCAGATTGGGTTTCAAGTCACGTTCGACCATGAATGGAACAATCTACATAGAACAAGTGCATAAATAACTGCTGAAAATTGAAAGTGCTTGAAAAAAATTATTAGTATCTTGTGTTTGGGGTTGTTTTTAAAGGAAGTGTAAGTGTAAGTAATTGAAAAACTGGTTAGTAATACTGTAATTAGTAAAGGGCCGTCTTTAAAGGAGTAGAAAAAACTTGGCAGATGATTTTCCAAAAATCTATTTTTCAAATATTCTTTGAAAAACATTCTTCTCGTACTACAAGACTTCACTGACATATAAATGACTGAAATCTTTTGTAATCTTTCTATACCATTACATTGGTGTACAGCTCTAGAATTATAACTGCATGATTCTCCAAAAAAATTTAAAATATTTTTTAGATGAAAACTTTTTTAATTTTTACCTTTTTTTCTATTTTGAGGCCACATATAGGACCACTTTAGTCAATATTTCAGTCATTTGTACGTCCTCGCATCAGCCTAGATTCTAATTTCTTTCTCCAATATTCCTTCATTCTATCAGATCGTTGTTTTCTGTTCTCCTCTAAAACCTCCACTGTCCTTTGTCTTTCTGGTCTTTCAATGTTAAACTTATTTGTTCGTAAAATTTTGTTAATTTTTTTTATCTGGAGCATCTTTAATTCTCAGACCAATTTCTTGAAGATCCTTTAAAATTTGTGAAACATAAATTCCTTGGGTTTTTCTATTAATATTCCTCATGACTAATTGTTTTAAGGTTCTGCTATCGGGCATCCTGAGTATGTGGAAAAAATGGGAAATTCTTCGTTTCTTCATGACGCTGATAATTGGCTCTATATTACTGTAAACTGTTTCATTTGTAGCGATTCAATTGATAGCGATTTGATAGCAATTTTTACCTTTAATATTAGAAATTCAACGTTTTTTATTCTTATACTGAAATTGATCATTCTAGTGTCATATGCTCATAATCAGTTGAAAAATATGATCCAAAATTCAAATAAAATATGCCTCCATTACTTTTTGAGTAGAATGTACATAAAGTTGCTTTTTTTCTCAATTTCTTTGTATAATATATTCCAATGTCCTATTTATTGTGTTGTAAGGTACAACATAGTATTTTTGTGTTATATCTGAAATGTTTACAAGAAAATAAATTTCTTTCTTTCTAATTTAACATTGCTGGTGTAGGGCTCGTCCAGCTTCCCTTAATGATATTCTATTGTCTCTGAATGCACTACCTTCATGAACAGGCGTTTATGCCAATACAGAGGTACCCACCTCTGAGAGGTATGCTATTATTCAGAGGTAGGTGTTTACGGAGCCAGTATCTGAAGCGGCATTTTTGCATATTCGCTATTGAATGCAATAAACATTGTTATGCATCTGATCATCATCCGTTGTCCACTATGCAAACCGATCCATGACACTCATCAATGTTCATATGCTTACCGAAGCGTGGTCACTCGATGCGCAGGTAGGACAAATTTTAGAACCACTGCTTATGACAGGTTTCTGCGCAGAACTAGCCAGCTGTTCCTTATGGATGGTATCCATAATTAATCGGGAGATGGCATTTGGGACCCTCCAACTACCTCCACCAGCACACACAAACGAGTTTAATCAAATTCGGAATGCGGACGACGCATTGTTTTGTTTTGGACCGACTCGTAGACAATGGCGCTACCGGAAATGACAGCAAGCTTGTGAGATTTCCCGCCGGCGCCAAGTTTTGGCGTGCAAATCGACAACGCCCAAGAACAACAGTAATAGGACAGTGTCCAGCATTCTTGGTTAATGCTGAGTGTTGTCTCAGATATTAAGTGTTTGATGCGATGAATTATTGTTGTTGTAGTTTGTGTTGTTATGTTGGAGTCATTAATAAAGCTGGAAGTTCCTAGCTGCACGATGTTGTGTAAGCAGACCCGTAGTTTTCTGGAAGCCCCAGGGCAGGATGTAAATTTGAGGCCCTCTTTTACAAGTTTATGACCTTTTTTAAGTCTGTCTGGGGGCCTTGAGGTAGAAATTAATTCTGGAGCCCCTTTTAAAAGTGTAGGACCTGTTTTTTGAGTATAGGCCTTAAGGTAGGAGTGAATTTTGGAGTCCTTTCTTTCAAGATTATAATTTTTTGCGAGCTCTTTCGGGCCATTTGAAAACTATCTATTGTATACAATTTGCACATCATTTCAGGATCTATATCTTCAACAAAAGTAAACTTTCAATGAAGTGGAACTTGTGAAAAACCTTTAAAAACTATTTATTATATACAGAATGTCTGTAAAGCTTGAGGAAGGAGACAAGAAGTTCTTCTATGTTTTTTTAATGTTTATTTATTGAATTCGACTGTTGTTTGTCAAAATTTTATAAATGTAGTTATTGAAGCTATTGTCTCTTCCTACAAGCATATGAAAAGAGGGTACAGCACTTCTTTTCGTAGAGCATCAATATTGTTACATAATGATACTCAGGTTAAGATGTTCTCTTCAAGAATGGGACAAAATGGTTGTAGGGAATTCACTATTATTCTAAATATTGGCTATGTCACATTTTATTTATGTATCAAAATAATATTATGAAAGGCCCGTTCAGAATTATTGACGATTAGTCAATATGAGATCATTGGGTCTCTTGTTTTGATTGGCAGCCGCAATAGTTTAATCGATTAGGGCGCTTATAAATGACTGCTACTCTTGCGTTTTCGGGTTCGATTTTTGTTCAGCCTGGTATATTTGGTGCCATCAATTACCTTTATCACCCCTACACAAGTCTTGGACTCATTTGGGCATTATCAGTACAAAATGTTTTCATATGATCTTTTTCAATATTTTGAACATCTTTCGAGAAATTCTAGAATGAATTTGACTAAGCTATAAAAGACAATCAAGATAAAATGTGTTATTGAAATAGCAGCTTAACAACTACAGTAGGGTAGAGGCGGAAACTTCTAAAAATTCAATCAATCAATTTTCTTTATTCAAGACACACCCATTTTTTTATTTATTTATTATTTTTTGTTTTGTTTTTTTAATATTAAGTCTTGGAGATTTCAGTTACGGAGTATTAGACAAGTCAGATCAATAATTATTATATGCTTACAATCTTCTTATACTCTAGGAGCCATAATTACTATATCAATTAGTTGAGGTGAGGCTTAATTATTAATTTTGATGTGGAAGGAGCTGTTGTACACTATAAAAAGCTTTATCAACTAAATGTTTTTCAATTGTATTTTAAATAGTTCTATATTTTCAAGACACTTTAAAAACCGTGACAGCTTGTTGTAGAGTTTCCTAGTTTTCTACCAATATAACTAGGTTTTTTTAATAAGCTACTATTGTTGCTCACCAAGTGATAATCTCCTCGGTTTCTTGTATTATAAAATTATAATCGTGTACGTCAAGTTTAATTAATATCACTCTTTTTTACATATAGAGTATCTTCATACACATACATATAAGCAAGCAGGGTACAAGTCTTTTGAGCAACGGTCTACATGAATCTAATTTACTCTTTCCATACACCTAACAGCTTTCTTTTGGATCTTTAACACCCTATCAAGGTTTTGATATCAATTCAGTTCAATTTCAATTCAATTTTCTCCAAACATTTGTCCAATATTCAGAGGAGTTTATTCTTTTTTTATACAAGAGAAATACAATTAGTAAAATGGAAGAGAATTCTCTGATACAATTTTGAAAAGCAAAATAAAACCACTATAAAAATTCCACTACAACTAACTGTTGACATTATTCCAATTTGTAAAATCACAATCCTGTAACACTTCTACCGTAAAAAAAACAAAATAAAATACTAATATCCTATGAAAATACTATATTTTTCTATCCAATTACAAACAAATAAATAAAGATGTTCTCACTACTGATCTTTAGTTCAAATGTTATAAAAGTTCTCAGTTCTGTATTTTTAGGTTCAGATGAGAGTGTTCTTTATCTCTTTATTCATTCATTAATGGATGACATATTTGTGTACCTGTTGACTTTTTCAACAACTCTCATGTTGAACAAGAGCATCATGACAAGGTGAGAAGTTTGCCGACGGAATGACCTCAGTGCGGTCTATAAATCTCAATTACTGAAAATCTGTTAGTGTCTGATGTGTGTGTGCACGCGTGCGCTAGTGGCAGATGAATGTGTACGATGGACAGGATCAGGGCAGCGATTACAGGTGGGTGCTTAAACACTGGAGCGGGAGGATTTCGTTGGATTTGATTCATTGCAACGCGCTTCAAGATTAATTACTTGTTTTGCCACATGTAAACACACTAGCCAACTCAAACGCTAGAGTGTATCTCTATCATGTGGTCACTGATTAAGCTGCATGCGCGGCCATGAATTTCTCTTGCTTCAAATTGCTTTGGAATTTAGTTTTACAACTTGTAAGATGGCGTAATGTTGGCAGAACTTCTTGCGAGGGGAACTGTAATTTTCAAAATTAAGCTGTACTCGTTAACGGATTACTCTCACTCAAGGGAGTTGTTCCTTTTTAGAGGAACAAAGATACTCTCACTAGATTTACACCTGGTTTGTTAATTTTATAGGCTTTTGAGGATGTGGTTGCAGTGACGTAGCCAGGGGGGCCCGGGGGGTCCGGACCCCCCTCCCGGTCCTAAATTTTATATAATTTTCTATTAAATTAAATGTAAAATTATATAACTATAATGTTCCTTATTTCTTATTATTAAGATTACAAGTTGGTAGGCTAATAATTGTTTATTCAGATTCATATTTATATATACCAACTACTAACTAATCCATGGTTTGGTATGAAAATGCAGAAGTGCACAATCTGGCAACTATATCGGTGAAGTTTGTGAACTTGTGACTTACTATGTGTATAATAATTGTGACCTGTATTTGACTTGGCCTGTTTACTGTAATATTGTATTTTTGGCTTAAATAAATCATTGAATCATAGAAACTTATTATGAAAATTACGTCCTCAGACGTCATTGAAACTTACAGCATTGATGAGTTCGCAACAATCTGAATTCTACACTACGGTACTTAGATTAATAATTTATAACATTACCATCTTTTTACAGCAATTAATTTTAAGCACATAGCCACTTAGTAATAAGAAACAAAATGTCCACCAAAATCTTTAAATTCTTCATTCAATTAACTAAACATATTAGAAAGGCGCCTGGACATACTAAGACATAGCACTGACGTTAATTTTCAATGCCAGGAGAGCTAAAAATGACAGTTCTATGCATCTATTTTTCAAATTTCCGGGAAGCACCCCCGGACCCCCCCCCCCCCCATTTCAAAATCTTGGCTACGTCACTGTGTGGTTGATGCAATTGGTTCCTGCTGACTATTGCTTTTCTGCTGTTAAATATACTCTTCACTGTCAAATTTGTATATGTCATGACAAATATTAATCATATGAAAATCTAATATGTCATAATTACAAAAATTATTTTAGAATTTAAGCCAAAATAGAGAGTACTGCTTGTTAAATTGGAACAATTTGCTCGTGAGGAGTATATCATATATTTTGTAAATTCTTTGAATCGGTGGGGTCGGCAGAGAATTAATGAATCAATGGATGAATAAATAAACCATGAAAATATCTGTGATGTTTTCTATGTCGAAATACTTGCTGAAGTATTTTAGTATAAGTACTTTTGATCTAATATCAAAATTGACTCTGTATTTCTATTTAATATATGAGCTTCACTCAAACATACAGAGATACTTGAGGGATGCATTTCACTTCTAAAGAGAAGCTTCTCTTTAGAAGGGGAATGCATCTCTCCAGTATCTCTAGTATAAGTGAGTGAAAATCATGTATAAAATAGGAACGCAGTGTCAGTTTTGATATTATATTGATCTCAATATATCACTTTATTATATATAAATATAATAAAGATGAATGACTGGGTAAAGTAGACTGCAGAATTCAGTCAAGAATATATAGAATGAAAAATGAAGAATATAGTAGAGAAACGAAAAGAAAAAAGAAGCTCTGGATTTCTTGTTCCATGACGAACTGCGTTGTTAATATTAACTTTTCATGTGAAATTTAACGACATGCAGTCAAATATTTGTTAAGAATAAGTATAATAACTCCTCTGAAGATGGATCTCATAGATTCGAAAGTACTCGGCCAGTTTAAGTGAGTTATTATACTTATTCTTAACAAATATTTGACTGCATGTCGTTAAATTTCACATGAAAAGTTAATAAAAAAGAAGCTTACAGAATGATAGTCATACATTGCGAATATTGCATTATTTGTGATTTGTACGCAGTGTGCACACAAAAAAATGTCCCCAGCGAATATAACAAGTTGGTAATTAGTTTGTTGAGTTTTTGTGGTGAGAATCGACCCAACCAACATGGCGGACGACATGAGATAATACAGATTTATGGAGCGCGCTATCCACTGTTTATCCTTTGCGCTTGGGAGATGAGTTACATAGAAATTAGTTCCATGGAGCAGTTGCAGTTGAATATATCGTACAACGTTTATTCGCCAGTCGCTGTGAATGCAGCATTCTACATCTAGATATGGCCGACCTCACCAACCAAACATGTGAAACAATATTCTGTGATTGCTCCTGTACAATCACAGTGTTGTTATAGTGTTAGCTGGTTGTTGACATGATTATTTTGAATGAGATACAATAATAAAACAGTTGAAGATAACATTTTTAAATATTATTTTTAAGAGTTAAATGTTAAATTTGAGATTAACTAGTATTAATGATAACCATAAATCATGTCAATAAAATTATGAAATATTATTTAAGAGTGAAATGAAAACACTTGAGAACTAGTAGTATTAAGAGGCAGTATTAAGGCAATATTAAGAATACTATAATAAGCAATATTAAGTCAGTCGCTAATTTAGACATATTGAATATGTTAATAGTGTATTTACAGTTTCCTGTACAATCATAGTGTTCACTATTAAAAAAAAAGCTTAAAATGATTTTAAAGGCTGAGAAGTTGAATAGGAATCCTTTAGATTGCAATGACATTCTTCAATTTTTTTTCAATAAATAGTTAAAAAAGGAGACCATAGTTACAAACAACCGATCAGAAATAGGTTGCCTAAATTTATGTAATGTGATAAAGTAAAATATTCTGTTGTAAGTAAATAAATTGTGTTGGAGCAATATAATGGTGCTGTGGTGCCTTTCCATACTTAAAATTAATTATTTATCCTCTCAGAATTGAAAGCCGTTTTTTCTTTTTTGGCTTCTTGAGTATTTCACATCAATTCGTTTTTGTTTTTTCCTTTTTCATACATTTTTTTCGTTTTTTTATTCTTCTTTCAATAATTTTCCTACAATTACAAGTCCAGACTCTTCTCCAAACACAGGCTTTGGCCCATCTGGGGAATATTTATTTGTCATTTTTCTGTTGATATTGGATGGATGCTATGTTTGAAGGAGAAATAAATTTCATTCATTTATTTTATATTTATTTATTGATTTAATTAAGATTTTAATTGAGATTTAATAAGATTTTAATTAAGATTTATTGATTTTATTGAATTCTTTTTATAAAAGAAAAATTAATTAAATGGTTGTTAATTCCACTAGATCATTAACATTAACCTCTTAGCAAAGCCAATATAATGTAATTGCATTGTCTTTGCTCTTACTTAAGTTGTATTATAATATGTATTTAATAATTTGCTATTTAAAATTATATAAATACTGTTTATCCCTTCTAAACTATAGCCATACTTAACTCGAGATAAACTGCAATAAATAATCAATTTTCAATTAATTAATTTCGAATTCTTCAAAGTGCTATCAGTTATTGAATTCGAAATTAATAAATTATGTTCTATATATTTTGCAGTTTGATAAATTGTCAGTTCCTTTAAAACCGACTTGTAATCATATTCATTCTTATCAAGTAGTCTTTTCGTTAGAAGAATAAAATTATAGAACAAACAAATAACATGACTTTCTTCTTTTTTGTCAAGATAGGTCCGCCTCCGCCAATCATAAAATGTCAATCATTGCTCAGAAACCAGTCAGGCAGTAAATTTGTGTGATATTTTAAAAAATAATTAAAATTTTCATTCTCCATATTATGAACATAAAAAAAGACTCCTCATTAGAGAAAATTATTGTACAAACTGCATAACTTTATACTTCACTGTCAAGATTTATCCAGCAGTCTCACAGGATGGCTAAGAAACCAACAAAGTAATAAAGTTAAGTGGTGTCTTTATTCAGGAAGGGAAGCTCAAAAACTGTGATAATGATTTTGTCGATGGTAGAAATTAAGATGATATTGTTGATGATCAAGATGATGTTACTGTTGATAATAATGGTGGTGGTGATGATGATAATCAAGATGATGTTAATGTTGATAATAACGGTGATGCTGATGATGATCAAGATGATGTTATTGTAGATAATAATGGTGATGATGATAAGATCGTATCATCATCATCAAGATGATGTTCCTGATGATGCTGTTGATCTCCTGAAGATTGAATCGCAAAGAGCGGCGATTTTTAAACGTGCAGCGCTGCAGTCAATCAAACGTCTGCCCAGATTTGGTGGCCGTTTTAACAAGCAATCTCAGTGTCTGTATTTTATCCTTCTCCTCGGCAGGGAAAGAGCATTAGCCGAGAGCTGCTAATTGTCTAATGTCTATTTGTCTAATGGATGAGCCGAACACTGTTGCACCTGTCTCTCTTCTGCTTCTTGCCTCTGTGTCTACACGGCGAACGAGTAATTAACGAAATGAATTTTCGAAATTGTGAAGTTGCCCTTGTAGGGTTTTGAAGTGTGGTCGGGGGGTGGGGGGTGGTTCAGGTAGGTAACGCCCGTGAAAAAGACAAAAGCGAATTGTGATTGACATGTGATTGTAATTGTCGCTAGCTCGGGAACGTTGTAGGGAACTTGTTTTGGTGTAAATTAAATAGAGGCTTCTTGAAGTTAGGTTGTTTAGGCTAAATATCTTTATTGAATCTATTATTAAAAATGGCAAACTGTTTCCCATATTTATAAACGTTCCTTCAGTGACTCTTGACTCGAGGAAATCTTGAAATGCCTATTGGTTAGCAACTGTTTTGATAAGGAGTGTTTTTATGTTGTTAGATATGAGTATGTTCATGGGAAGTGATAGCCGTGAGCCGTAGCAGGTATCTGTTCAATCAGATAGAGATAAGCTGCGTTCTTCTGGGTCCTCTTTGTAACGGTGACCGATTAGATTGGGTAGCAAAAAAGGCACTGTTCTCTGCTGTAAAATCACTTCTCGGTGGTTCGGAATCCACCTAAAACTGTAGGTCCAACTCATCAATCACCATCATCCAACTCATTACCCACGCACAGGTCTCAGACCTATGAGTGGGCTTCATCCTCCCAAAAAAATCTATTGTTGTGACTTCTTACTTTTGATTATGATTCAATTTATTTGATAATGCAATTGATGTTCTCAATAGCTTCTTCAATAAAATATTTTGACTTTTGGCTTTATTAAATACATTACTTTTCAAAAGTATCTTGAGTCAATACAATGAAGGAACGTTCATAAATACAGCCCTGTATTTCTTCAGGGGTGAACCCAGAATATTTTGTTTCGGAGGGACATCAACTAAAAAAATATTTTAGTGGGATGTGTGTTTAGTGCCATAGCTGATTTTGACAGTAGATGACTTCATATCCCAGCATTATTTGGTAGGTTACGGCCTTAAAAAGGTCTTATCTACCCTTGAAAACCCAAAACATAGTTTTTTCTAGTATTGTTCATGTTAAAGGGAGGTATATCCCTCTTTTATCACCCTTCTATTTGCGCTTGTATTTCTCATAAATTTTTGTTTCTACTACCATAAATTTTGATCTTTTATGTTGTTCATGGTGCCTACTTAAGTCTGAAATTATTGTGTAATGAGGTGAATGATGATTCAAAATATCCCATTTGCGTTCCAAACATTCCATTCTTTCTATAAATCATTTTAAAGTACTTTTATTTATTTTATAAATAATCTGTGCTGTCCATGGAACTCTCCCCCACACGCAGACGATTGGTCTTTGTGGAGGAATTCCTTGTATGGTATTTTGTGTAAAATTATGTAATTTATCATGTTTTTTTGGAATAAAAATTATTTGAATTTGAATTCTAGTTTCTATAGAAATTTCAATTTATTGTGATTTGGTTATGTGAGACGTGCTTATAATAGAATTTGAAAAGATAATTTAGAATTTGGTGGAGCACTCTCTTAATAAAAGACAAACAAAAAAATATACCATAACCAACTTTTCTGGTTACAATATTTAAAAGTTTTGCCAAATAATTTAGTAATTACTGTACTAATGACTGTTCCTTAATACTAACGGCGAGGGAGTAGTAGTCAAGAAAACTACAGTTCTTGCCTTACTTGAATTCATTATTACATCTTTCAAAAAATTGACACTTTACAAAAAAAAAATATATATGTTTTAAAAGGTTACATCTTTATATAGATTAGCCTACTTCTTATGATTCCTGGCCAGGATATCCCCTCTTAAAGTAAAATAAAATTTAAATACTCATTACAAAAAATTTAGAGTCCCTACTACAAAAATCCTTAATGAAGGTTAATTAAATGAGTCCATTTTCGATTAACAGGCTAACTTGCCATTGTTAACAGTACAAATTCAGGATTGACTTTCGCGCACTATCCTCACAGGGTCATAAGATGAAAAGTTCTTTTTGTTACCTGGTTAGCAGAGATTCAATGAATACTTGCGCTTGTCCCTGGATAATCACAGGGTGACCGCAGCCTTAGTTTGCCGGACATAAACCCGCATTATGCGCGACGGCCAGGATCGCCACTGTGAGAAACGACAGGAAACGTTCCAGTCATAAAGGCACCCTTCTTAGCAGTTATAGGCTGCCTCAACTACCCATGGCTCGTAAATATCATATCAGGAACATGAATACTCCGGAACAAGAACCGCACTGAAAGATTCAAAGTAGCTAATAATATATGGCCTAATTAAGTATAGAACATGGTTAAATAGTTACAAAAGTAAATAATATTTACGGTTCTCAAAAAGTTGGCAACATAGATAATCACACTAATTCCCTAACTTTAGTTTCGGATTCATTTTTAAACAGTTACAAAAATATATTTCAATGAACTGACTAAATGAATTCATGTATTATCTTTCCTACAATTTCAGAAAAACTTCAAATTATTTCTTGAGTAGATCTCTACTCCTAGCTTTAGTATCAGAATAGTAACATGATCCTTCCAAGATCTTCAACAATTTGTTAATTTTCAATCTATCAATTTATTAGCTTGAGTAACGCAATACATAACCTCTTTCCAATATTCTATTAATTCACAGGCATCACGCCGAATGAAATTGTTACATAATTAAGCTTATTCATGAATTACACAAAGGAAAATTACCTATTATCAACTTCAAGAATATATACGCATTAGAATAAGATATCATACCTGGGCGGATGGAAGAATTTCAGTTACATCAAGTATAGAATTAACGAATTCAAGTTAGGCGAAGCACACATCTATTATAAGAAACTTTCACATATTTAAAGTAAGGCAAAAAGGTAGAAAAGTAAGGAAGAGTTAATTTCTTATGGATCCTAACTCTTCATATTTTTAAATTAAAACGGCTTCCTTTAGCCACAAAGCAAATACAACACCGAGTACGCCATATTCAATCTTCAACTCATAGAGTAAGGAGAACGAATGAATCTTTGGTCATCTCCAGATGAACACGAAGGCGCAAAAGTACCCACGCGTCCCAGCAGAGTACGCCACCGGTCAAGAAAAACGTAATACCATCTGTGATTAGCTAAAACAGGGAATAGTAGAAAGGTTTCCACCAATCCCGGCGAGTCTTACAAAACCGTCAAGGCAGAGCATTTTTATAATAATTCCTCCAATCAGAGCTCGGCGCTTCCCAGAGGTAAGTTTCACATGGTTTTCAAAAAAAAAAAAAAACTAGACTAGCGACATCCAGCCGAGACTGATGCAATCGCACATATTAACAACGAACAAGGAAAGAGATAAAACCAAGCTGGCGACATGACGTCGCATATAATTCTCTCAGGCATGAACGGTGACAATAATCCTACACATTGAACCATGACAAAGCAAGTTCATAAGTTCAATCATAGTCCAAGGCTGAGAATATAATAATCAAGTCGTCATCAGATTGACAATCGACTAGGACAATGAGAAAAAAAAAATTAAATCAGCACAACTCACCCCCCCCTTTAACTGAGAAAAACTCCCAGGGGAAAAGACAAAAGGTCAACTTTCAATTCTAAGTTAAAAAAAAATTATGGAAAAAAAAAACAGAGACCAAAATGTCAAATGTAGCAAACAAACTAATGTCCAAAAGGATCCAAAGCCACAGAGCAATCAATGGTGTAGGTAAGGAAAACTCAGGAAAGATTTTTGCTAAAGATCGTTCACATATCAGAGTGGCCATCCCTAATACAGTAAAGTACCCTAGCAAGAACTAAAGAGTCTTAACAGAAGTATAAGTCTAACAGGATCACGAGTCTACGTTGCGCACACGCAGACAAGGTCACACAAAAAAATTGGGAACACGACGACTTTTCAAAGTTATTATCTAGTTATTAAAAAAAAAAATTTTCTATCACACTATTCTTAATAATATTATGTTTAGTTACTTATCCTATCACAAAGATAATTGAGTTATACGTTTGAATAATTCCTAATCTAAGTTATGCATAAGTAATTTCGGAGCTCCTAAGTACAATTACAATAAGTTTACAGGACACTATCAAGGGTACATATTATTCAACAAATTAATATTAGTTAAAACTCGAGTAATTAATGATACTAATTGCATACATAAAAAAATTAATAGCAGCAACTTGCTTTAGTGAAAGAATCACCATAAATAAAAAAATTATCTATCCTTCCAGAAAACGAATGCAGTTACAAAGTTAAACAGTTACAAGGTCATTTCATTATTAATAGACTATTATTCTCAATATTTAAAATCGCAACAATTAAGTTTTCAAAATTGAGTAGGGTTACTACATTCAATTATATTGTCATTTACTTTTTTAAGTAGGGTTCATTTTGAGTAGGGTATCTAATTATCAGACTGCGCGCATAGTCTAGAATAACAGACAAATTTCCCAAACTCTAATAGTTACATTCGAGTCTACAATAGACCGATACTACTGTCACAAAGACCTATTAAATACAAGAACAGAGAAAGACTCTAGTCATTCTTGATTTATTCAATCCCCATCGTCGTCGATACGAGGGTGAAATTTCTTGAGATGAGAAACGTGTGCTTTTTGAAAAAATACACCAGTTTCGGGATCATGTAAACCGGCTGTCACAGGACTAAGCCATCTTTCTATCACATATGGACCTCGCCATCTATAACTAAGTTTATGTGAAATTTTATTGGCTTTACTACTCAGTATATGAGTTTTTAACCATACCAAGTCACCTATTTTGAAAGGAATGGGAGACCTATTTCTGTCATACTTAGCTTTGACTTTATCATGAGCTTTAGTTAAATTTTGTCTAGCCTTTTGCCAAATTCTTAACGTATCTTCAGTATACTTAGCAGGCAAAATTTCGTCAATTTTCCATGCATTAAGCAATGGATGATTGGGTTCAAAACGGAACATCAATGAAAAAGGAGTACATCCAGTACTATCATGTTCAGCTAAATTGAATGCTAAGGGAAGCCAAGACAAGCTTTCATCCCACTTAGTTTGTGAATCTCCGTGAAAAGCAATGAGAGCACTTCTTAGATTTCTATGTAATCTTTCTACCTGATTAGGATTTGGATAGAAGGGAGACGTCGTGATATGCTGAATTCCTAATTGGAAGCAAAAATTTTTGAACCTATTACTTGTGAAAATTGAGCCGTTGTCGCTTACAATTTTTTTTGGACAACTGTAATTTTGAAAAATAGTTTTTAAGCATTTTATAATAGAATTAGAATTAGCCTTCCTAATAGGAAACAAAAAGGAGAATTTAGAAAATCCATCTACACAACTAAAAATATGTGTGTTACCTTGAGTACTTCTTAAAAGTGGGCCTACCACATCACAATAGAATTTATCCATAGGGGCTTGTTCTACTTTAGAAGCAAGGAAACCGAAATTTAATTTTTGAGCTGGCTTGCTTTTTCCGCATATCTCACAGGACTTTACAAGCAATGAAATATCTTTACCTAGTCCAGGCCAGTAGAAACTTTCTAGAATTTTTTTTATAGTCTTAGAAATGCCTAAGTGTCCACCTACAGTGGTTTCATGAAAATATTTGAAAACTAAAGGTACTAAAAATTTTGGAACTACAATTTTGAGATTTTCTTGATTTCTGTGCTTATAGACTAACACGCCTTTAGACACAGAATATGGGAATTGGTCTATTCCATCTGTAATCTTTTTTACAATTTCACTACAAAAAGGATCGTTTTCTTGATGAGTTTTGATATCAGTAAACACTAAAGGAAAATCGCTAAGTTTTAGAGTGTTGACAAAATTAAGTAAAGGATTCACTTCAATTTCAGGATTACTTGCTTGTTCAATACAATTGTCTTCATCCTGATACATGCGCGAGAGACAGTCGGCAATGACATTATCTTTCCCGGCAATATGTTTCACATCAAATTGAAAACCTAATAATCTGAGTGTCCAACGTCCTATCCTACCGGTTTGACGAGGGTTATTCAACACATAAGACAGGGCTGAATTATCAGTCATTAATAAAAACTTATTGTGGGATAAATAGAAGCTAAAGCGTTCGATCGACCAAATCGCAGCATAGGCCTCACGTTCATAAGCCGAAAAACAAGATTCCTGCTGAGTAAGCTTCTTAGAGGCATAAGCAATAGGTTGCAGTAGGCCGTCTACTTCTTGACAGAGTACACCAGCAATGGCGGTGGAAGACGCGTCAGTTTGAAGAACAAATTGTTTAGAAAAGTCCGCCGTCCTCAATATAGGAGGGGAAGAAATTGCTTTTTTCAACTTTAGAAACGCCTCTTCATGTTCTTTGGTCCAGATAAATTTTACATTTTTCTTTCTTAAAGCATTAATAGGAGCAGCAATTTCGGCAAATTTAGGAATGAACTTACTAAAGTATCCTATCATCCCAATAAAACGAGCTACAGCTTTAGGATTCTTTGGGGAAGGAAAATCTCTAATTTTTTGTGTTCTACTTGGATCTATTGAAACACCATGTTGATCTACAAGATGACCTAGAAATGAAATGCGTTCTTTAGCAAATTGAGCCTTTTCAGGGTTTACTGTGAAACCTGCATTCCTTAATTTGGATAAAACGACTTCTACATGCCGTAGATGAGAGTCGAAATCATTAGAATAAATTACTATGTCGTCAAGATAGTGATATACAAATTTAAATTTTTCTTCCTCAAATAATGAGTCTAGGACAGAAGACAGTGCTTGTGCACCTACTGATAATCCGAAAGGGACCCTAGTAAACTCATAAGTATTGTTCATGGTACAAAAACTAGTTATATGTCTACATTCTTTAGTTAAAGGAATTTGATAATAGGATTGATTGAGATCCAGGCAAGTATAGTACTTAGCGCCATGAAACCAATGAAAAGCTGTTTCAATTTTTGGTAGTGGGACAGAATCTAAACTAATATTTTTGTTGAGAGACCGGTAGTCAATAACTACACGGTGACCTCCATTTGCTTTGGGTACTAGAAAACAGGGACTAGCATAATTACTTTGTGATTTTTGTATAATGCCTTCTTTCAACATTTTCTTTACCAAATCATTCAAGATGTTCATTCTTTCAGGATCAAGTTGGTAGGGAGCTTTCCTAACTGGTTTATCTGAAATCAACTTGATTTCGTATTCAGTTAAATTTGTTAAACCTAGTTTAAGAGTCAAAACGTCGTCATACCTTTCCAAAACTTGAGCTAACCTTTCCTGTTCTTCATTTCCCAAATTACTACCTTGGTGGTCAAGCATGATATTATTCTGCAACTTTCCTACCAGTCCATCAACATTACAGTCCAAGTTAAATTTGAAACAAGGTCTGAAACCGAAAAAGTATTTTTTATTAAACAAATCAAGCACTAATTGAGAATGGTCAATAAAATCACAGCCCAAAATTACAGGGACAGAAAGAGTTTCACAAATAAAAAATTTAAATTTCCAACTGAAGTTCTCAATTTTGATTTTCAGTACTACTGACTGAGTTACTAAAAGTTTGCCCTTGTTAGCAGTAGTACATTGTAAGTTTTCAGATTCAAACTCTAAATTTACATTTTTCTTTTGAAGCTCATTTATTAGAGTTTTAGAAATAAGGGTTCTTACGGCGCCTGAATCTATCAGAGCAACCGACGAAATTGTAGATACCGTTCCTAAAGTACACTCAATAAAAGGAATAACACCATTAGATAGGGCTTTAATTTTGTAATTGGCGGGATGTTTTTTGTCTCGTTTTTTATGGCCTTTGACTTTCTTGTGACTAAATGTTTTACTGTACTTACAAGAATCAGAGGTAGACAATTTAGTTTGGTTAATACCAGTCACACCATTAACAAGCCTTTTATGGAAATAAAAATTATTTTTGCTTCTTTTATTCTTTAATAGTCAGGTTTTCCTATCTTTACAATCTCGCTGGTAATGCCCGAATTTCTGGCAGTTGAAGCACTTAACATTTACATCTGGTTTTCGTAAAATGTTAGTTTGAACAGGAGTTTTATTAAACTGATTACTAGTTTGACCGCGAAAATTCGCACTAGCTGGATTTTTGAAACAATGTTTGGCAATGTGACCCAATTTTGAACAATGATAGCAACTTCTAGCAACTGGTTTAGTATTAACTACTGAAGTACGAGAATTATTAGACCTAGTGGTCTCAAAGCGTTCTCTCTCTACATCAGCAAATCTTAAGTTTTGTGCCTGTACAGTAATCAAATTCAAATCAGAAAAGGTACAAGGTCTATTTTGAAAAACTAACCTAGACCGTTCGGCCTGATTAAGTCCAGAACATATATTGTTAACAATTTCAGCTTCTGACTTATTTAGTCTTAGTAGACTGGCCGATTCTTTTATTGAAACAATATAGCTTGCTAACGGTTCAGAAGATCCTTGAAGCCTATAAAATTTTTCTTTTTCTATCACCGAAAGCAGTCGTTGTGGAATGAAATAGTTTAATACTTCAGCATGAAAATCATCAAACGACCAACTATTGTCAATAGCAAAGGTCAAACGATCGCCTAATGGACCAATAGCATGAGAATGAATCAAATTTAATAGTTGAACATCATTTAAGTTTGAGCGCTCTTTTATTTTTAAGGTGACAGCCAAAAATTTTAGTAAGATTTCAATTTCTAATCCATCTGTCACTGGCAGATCTTGAATAAGGTACTCTATCGGATTTGGTAACTTATTATACAAACTATTGAATGCAAGTGACATCGCACCAACTTGGCGATTAGGTTGTGAACCAGGAATAGGAATGTTTTGACTAGGGCAATACCTAGGAACCACTGGTGGAGCTCTCAAAGAATTAGTGTCTAGCACTGGTCTCAAATTCGGTTCAGTAAAGCTCACTTGTCTAGGAACTTCTTCAATACTTAATGATTCTTGAAACATTTGATCAAACGGATTTTCATCAATATCTAAATTTGATTCCCTAACCTCAGGCACTACACTAGGAGAAGGAGGCCTTGTTTTCACAATTTCCTGATTTTCTAAAATCAAGGAGAAATTTTCCTGCAGTTTTTCAATGATGACAGAAAATTTGTCAAGCATTGTTTGGTTCTGCGCGATTTTAACACTAAGATATAATTGAACAATTCTATTTATAGTGTGCAAGAAATATGTGGTAGCTTTTTGGACTTCAGTCTTCCTCTCACTTAGCAGTTTGGTCTCATCTTCCTTAATTTTCACCAATGATGCTCTTTCCCTTTCTATCAAATATTCTATATTTGCAAATGCCTGTTCAAAATTACTTTCATTATAGAGTAGTCTATGTACTTTGCTTTCAGACTCAGCCTTAGCTGATCTATACTGTTGTCTCAAAATATCTACATTTACATCCTTGGACGTTTCAGGAGGAAAGCCTAAGGTTTGCAACTCAAAAATCAATATTTCCTTAACCAAGTGGTTAGGATTTATTTTCTGTGATTTCAAAAGATTCAATTCAAAATTGGATTCAATAGTCTTTTTACAATCCCAATAATTAATATTTGGATGTGCACTAGAGCCCGAAGAAGGCTGCCTAACTGGGGAGTGAAGCATTTTGATGAATGACCTTACTGAAGGTTTTCACAGAATTTAAACAGAATTATTAGGCATCTAATAATTACTAATTTGACTCGAATCTACACTCTTGACAACTAACCCACACATAGTAAAGGAATCAGTCATAAAAAAAAATTTTAAAGAACAAAACTCATTCAAATTAAGGGGTTAATTCATCCCTAAAAGAGCAGAGTTGCGCAGGAATTGAGACGTGCTTATAATAGAATTTGAAAAGATAATTTAGAATTTGGTGGAGCACTCTCTTAATAAAAGACAAACAAAAAAATATACCATAACCAACTTTTCTGGTTACAATATTTAAAAGTTTTGCCAAATAATTTAGTAATTACTGTACTAATGACTGTTCCTTAATACTAACGGCGAGGGAGTAGTAGTCAAGAAAACTACAGTTCTTGCCTTACTTGAATTCATTATTACATCTTTCAAAAAATTGACACTTTACAAAAAAAAAATATATATGTTTTAAAAGGTTACATCTTTATATAGATTAGCCTACTTCTTATGATTCCTGGCCAGGATATCCCCTCTTAAAGTAAAATAAAATTTAAATACTCATTACAAAAAATTTAGAGTCCCTACTACAAAAATCCTTAATGAAGGTTAATTAAATGAGTCCATTTTCGATTAACAGGCTAACTTGCCATTGTTAACAGTACAAATTCAGGATTGACTTTCGCGCACTATCCTCACAGGGTCATAAGATGAAAAGTTCTTTTTGTTACCTGGTTAGCAGAGATTCAATGAATACTTGCGCTTGTCCCTGGATAATCACAGGGTGACCGCAGCCTTAGTTTGCCGGACATAAACCCGCATTATGCGCGACGGCCAGGATCGCCACTGTGAGAAACGACAGGAAACGTTCCAGTCATAAAGGCACCCTTCTTAGCAGTTATAGGCTGCCTCAACTACCCATGGCTCGTAAATATCATATCAGGAACATGAATACTCCGGAACAAGAACCGCACTGAAAGATTCAAAGTAGCTAATAATATATGGCCTAATTAAGTATAGAACATGGTTAAATAGTTACAAAAGTAAATAATATTTACGGTTCTCAAAAAGTTGGCAACATAGATAATCACACTAATTCCCTAACTTTAGTTTCGGATTCATTTTTAAACAGTTACAAAAATATATTTCAATGAACTGACTAAATGAATTCATGTATTATCTTTCCTACAATTTCAGAAAAACTTCAAATTATTTCTTGAGTAGATCTCTACTCCTAGCTTTAGTATCAGAATAGTAACATGATCCTTCCAAGATCTTCAACAATTTGTTAATTTTCAATCTATCAATTTATTAGCTTGAGTAACGCAATACATAACCTCTTTCCAATATTCTATTAATTCACAGGCATCACGCCGAATGAAATTGTTACATAATTAAGCTTATTCATGAATTACACAAAGGAAAATTACCTATTATCAACTTCAAGAATATATACGCATTAGAATAAGATATCATACCTGGGCGGATGGAAGAATTTCAGTTACATCAAGTATAGAATTAACGAATTCAAGTTAGGCGAAGCACACATCTATTATAAGAAACTTTCACATATTTAAAGTAAGGCAAAAAGGTAGAAAAGTAAGGAAGAGTTAATTTCTTATGGATCCTAACTCTTCATATTTTTAAATTAAAACGGCTTCCTTTAGCCACAAAGCAAATACAACACCGAGTACGCCATATTCAATCTTCAACTCATAGAGTAAGGAGAACGAATGAATCTTTGGTCATCTCCAGATGAACACGAAGGCGCAAAAGTACCCACGCGTCCCAGCAGAGTACGCCACCGGTCAAGAAAAACGTAATACCATCTGTGATTAGCTAAAACAGGGAATAGTAGAAAGGTTTCCACCAATCCCGGCGAGTCTTACAAAACCGTCAAGGCAGAGCATTTTTATAATAATTCCTCCAATCAGAGCTCGGCGCTTCCCAGAGGTAAGTTTCACATGGTTTTCAAAAAAAAAAAAAAACTAGACTAGCGACATCCAGCCGAGACTGATGCAATCGCACATATTAACAACGAACAAGGAAAGAGATAAAACCAAGCTGGCGACATGACGTCGCATATAATTCTCTCAGGCATGAACGGTGACAATAATCCTACACATTGAACCATGACAAAGCAAGTTCATAAGTTCAATCATAGTCCAAGGCTGAGAATATAATAATCAAGTCGTCATCAGATTGACAATCGACTACGACAATGAGAAAAAAAAAATTAAATCAGCACATATGTTGGATCTGTAGATTGTGACAACTGTAAAATATTACCTCTTTTGGACTATCACGAGCATATATTCTTAGAAATCTAATCACAGGCTAAACCCATTCTATTTTGTGGTTCATTAACCACAAGACAGACGCCAGACCGCCTGACTGGGTGGTCCGTGGTTCAATTCCACGGCGGTGGCTACATATTTTTTTCCTACAGTGATCCGAAAAAGTGCCTAATTTTGCACTAACTGTAGCTCGCAAAATAGTCTATTCCTGCACCAGTGCGGGAAAGTACTTTTCCGCACTCCAGATTTGCAACCCAACAACACAAAATAGTGAGCATGTAATACGCAGGTTCCCTATTCTGCATTCAAAAATAGGTTGGCTACTCTGCTTCAACTGCGAAATAGTCGTTGTAGTTGTTGTTGTTGAAATCGATTTGATTCAAAGATAGGTTATGTGAGGAATTGTCAGGTTATATATGTCCTGTTTTGTTTTGTTTAAATTACTTTATACATTACTGTAGGAAAAATTTAATGTGTAATACAAGTGCAAAGTATTGTTTCTGCACTCGAGAAACTTTTTTCACTCGCCTTTGGCTCTTGAAAAGAACTGTTTCTCTCGATGCAGAAAAACGCTATTTTGCACTCTAGTTACACAAATAGCTATACATATTATAGCTATATATTACACAAATAGTAGTATCCGCCATTGAGGAAGTCTTCAGTATATTTTATAGCACTTTAAAGAATTTGAATTTTTTTAAAATAATTGATAAATTATGCTCTACAGCAGGGGTTCTCAACCTGTGAGGCGTAGATAATTTTCGAAGGATGCGTCAGTTGTACCAGAATAGTTGAAAAAACTGTTATTAACACAGATTCGTGGCTGCTTTTATATTCCATTACACCATTATTTTATTGTACAACACTAAAAGTTGGAGAAAATAAACTCAACAATAATAGGCAACACCAATGTATAATATAGTACAATATTGAGTTGTGTGTGATATGGTTAGCTGCTTTGTAGCTAAGCATATCATCAACCAGCAGCTCCATTCAAGCATTGACTGATATAATAGTGTCTTTTTAAAGAACTCTACAATCTTTTGAAGATTTTATAAACAATTTAGTTCTATATTCATTTTTGATTTATTGATTTTTATTTATTTCCTTCGTGAAAAAATAGGCACAATTGTACAATAAATTTAGAAGAAATTCCTATTTCCCCACACAGACAGTGGCGTAACTAGATTTGACTTATGGGGGGGGGGGGGTTACCCCCCCCGTCAACCACTTTTACATATTACTCTCATCAAAAAAATCTCACAATATAGATATAATATAATTTTTTTATACAATAATCATGTAGGGTAAAGGAACCAGAAGCTTACACCCCCTCTCCTGCACTGCTGACACATCTTCATATTTTTTCTTATTATTAAGGCCATAGTGGGTAGTTTTGAAATTCAAACCATTGTGAATTAAACTGGTATTTTATGCATAAACTGGTACCATTGAATCATGTGCTGGGCATCATTTTTGATGGGGAAAAATACTTTAAGGATAAGCTGTCAGACAAGAATCCTTTATTACTAGGTGAAAATTTTTAGGAAATATGGAAGTAAGAGTGTTTGAAAATCTCCAAATACTGTAAAAATAATAATTACAGTATTTGAAATTAACTATTGCTTAGAATGCTAGATTTAGAATATATGTTGATTATTAGGGTTGATATATGCTGCTGAGTTCACTTATTTAGGGGATGATTTTCATATTTTTTGTTAATTGGGGGGATGACTACGTATTGGGTATATTTTTCAACTCATACACAAGTAGCTGACATGGTATGAAATTTTATTTGAAATTATTGTTGATATTTCCAGTATGTGTAGTATATGTTTTATATGTATGATTACCATTTGATATATGAAATCAAATTAGCTCATTCCTTACCTGACACGGATGTCAGCTACTGGAGTTGACAAAAATAGGGGTGTCAGCTATTGGTATAATGCCCAGTGATTTTAAAATCAAATCAAAATTAAATTAGAATCCAAATTGATTCCAATTTCAATTAGCCCTTTAAATTACTTGAATAAATAGATTCTGAAAACTTTTTTATTAATCCAGACAATAGTTTCAAAGTTGATAGATAATATTCATGAATTGACTTACTAAGGAGGTGTCAGCTACAGGTTCCTTTACACTTGCTTCAAATTAAATAAATAATCTTTCTAATTTTTACTTTTTCTAATTGTTTTTTAACAATTTTTTTTTAATTTCTTCCAAGCAATGGGGGGGTTACGACCCCAAACCCCCCCCCCCCACCTCGATACGCCTATGCACACAGGCAACAGACTCTTCGAATGAAATCGAACTACTGTAGTTGAATACAGTCATGTTCAATTCCCACTTTCAGCCTGGTATTTTTGTCTAATCATTCACTTTATTGTGACTGTATGTTAAAAAAATTGAGTCGATATTGATCATTGAAAGTTGTCAAATATTTCATTTTAAAACCAGCAAATCTAACCTATATCCTGACTCAAAGCTCGCTTTAGAACACTATACACATTGAAGTTCTACTACTTGTGCTGACCACATAACACATAAGGTGATGGTGATGATAGTTGAGGGAGGCGTGAACATATGTAAGTCTAATACGGAAGGCACAGAGCCTGAAAGGTTGAGAACTCCTGATCTAAAGATTTAATTCTGAGGAATTTCCAAAGGAGGTTATCCCATCACATTTTGTTCCAATAATTTTATACATTAATCTTTTTTACTATTCATATGAATAAACTTCTTGCTGTATAGAACTGACCTTTTTGAGTCGCGGCGGACGCGTTTCGAACGATGTCGTTCTTCTTCGGCGCTTGGTTGCAGACTGACTGGTTTTCTAGTATGTAAGGTCTGGTGGTTGTGGGAAGGTAGTGGGAGGAGTGGTTGAGGTGGGGGAAGTAGGTGTGGTGGGGAAAGTATCTTTTGTTAGTAATCTTTTTTCATTTTTAAAAGAAAATAATATATTCATTTACACATCTCTTTAATTCATAGATTAACAAACACATTAAATTATTACATAGAATAGTGTTAATAATAAGAACTCGTTTTTACAATAATTTTAATTTCAGTTTATTTCGAAAAATTACAATTTTAAATATAAACAAATACCTGTACATACATTATTTCAAAAATCACATTGTTAAATAAAAACAAATACATTATTTTCAAAAATTACATTGTTAAATAAAAACAGATACTTACATTGTTAAATAAAAACAAATACATTGTTAAAAATACAAATACATTGTTAAAAAATACAAATACATTTATTCACTCAATTAAAAAATAAAGTGCATTTGCTGGTTACTGTAGCTGGAAAAGTATAAATAGAGAAAAAAATACTTAACATAAAGAGAAATAACAGAGCTGATGGAAGGAATCACCCATTTGGAACTCAGGGGTCAGATTTCAATTTTACAATTTTCTGTTGCTACTCACTACTTAGTAGGTATTTACGTTTTCAACAAAATCACAAGTTTATTTTCAATACATTTTTTTACTCAAATTATAACAGAAAATTAAATAAAATTTAAAAAAAAATTCTTAAGAAAAATAGATACTAATAATTGAAGATGCTCCAGATAAAATAAAAATGAAAAAAAATTTACGAACAAATAAGTTTAACATTGAAAGACCAGAAAGACAAAGGACAGTGGAGGTTTCAGAGGAGAACAGAAAACAACGATCTGATAGAATGAAGGAATATTGGAGAAAGAAATTAGAATCTAGGCTGATGAGAGGACGTAGAAATGACTGAAATATTGACTAAAGTGGTCCTATGTGGCCTCAAAATAGAAAAAAAATTAGATACTACGGTATCTAAAATAATATTATAGTCAGTATCATTCACTTAAACTAACTAATTATGGGACAACAGTAAACTCCAGCACTTAATTACTATCCCAGCTCTGAAGGAAGTCTTTGGACTTTGTTGAGCATTCAGGATCTTGGCTGCAGTTCCCTGGAGAGATACAGGCGTCGAGTGAAGCCTTGAAATTCGATACAGCTTTCCCAGAGCTTTTCTGTCCGAGCTTTCCCGGCTCTTGGACACGATTCCGGTCATTTCTTTCGCCTTCCATTTCCTGCATTGTGCGTCCACGTGACCTCCTGTCCATTTGACCTCCATCCTACTCCTTTCCTCTTCACTCACCAATTTCCTCAGCACGTCGTGTTTTATTCGCGTTACACTTTTCTTCTACAGGCGACGCTACTTTTCTCTGGGGACCGCCTTCTCCATTTACCGCTTGTTCTTTTGCTCCATTATATGGCCCCTCTCTTACTCAGTCTCACTCTCTCTCTCTCTCACTCACTCTCTCCCTCTTTTGTTGTTAGCGCTTGTCGTGCTTGGAATCTACTCCCATTTTCAATTAGGAATCATGAGAGCCGAGTGGGCTTCTCCCTGTCTCTGAGGAGACATCTATTGGAGAAAATGGCAGCGTCTGTCCGGCCTTGAGGCAACTGCATGATCAATGATACTATAATCCTTTAAGTTAGGTTAGGTTATTATCTATAATCTAAATTATTTATCTATTCATTCTTATAATACTTTTTTTAATCCACAAATTATTTTCAATAAGCTTTCATTTTTTGTTTTAATGTATAAATGTAATGTTTTATAATTTTAATTTATCTCATTTGAATTGATTTATCTTACTTAGATAATCCGTGTTAGACAATTTCATCTAAATCAATGTAAACTAGTAGGACATGTTGAGGTAAAAGGTTAAGTGTAAGAATGGCCTCAATAGCCAAGACTTCGCCTCTTTGTGTAATTCATCTCTCAGATCCAAGCTCTATTTTTGTTATGTTTTTTTTATTTTTTAAACAATTGCATCCATAATTTCTGCTGTACTATACCTTAAAATATATATTTGTTGTATTTATAATCTTTTCTACTCAAACTATTCAACCATTACGTTTACTTTTCAAAAACAACTGTACTTGACTTCAACTAGGGGATCTGAGAGTTGCTAATATTAATAATACTTTTATCATTCATATACATTGTAAATTTACACAAATAAAGTCATCTGAATCTGAGTCCCTCGCATAGGTAAGTGTAAGAGATTCCCTAACTTCGCCTTTTCATGCAAATGTATCACCAAGATTTTATATACTATTTTAATATCATTATCAGTCGAAATTTCATGTTTGTTTGTATATAGATAAGCCGTTCCAAGTAATAATATAATTTTTTATATAATAATACTTGGCGATGGTATTTTATACTTGTAACTGTCTAATTATTACTTGTATGAATAAAGTAATTAATCAATCAATCTCTCTCGAATTGATTCATCTTACTTAGATAAACTATATAAGTCAGTTTCATTCTTACCAATATTGATATGCAAAGTAAGAATGATATGCAAAGTGAGTGTAAGAATGGCCTCAATGGCCAAGACTTCGCCATTTTGTTCAATTCATCTCTCAGATCCAAGCTCTCATTCTTTTTCACCCATCTCAACAATAACTTCTGTTGTACAATACGTTAAAATATATATATGTTGTAATGATAATCTTTCCTATTCCAACCATTATGTTAACTTTTCCAAAATCACTGTATTGGATCTGTGAGTTGCTGATCTTAATAATGCTGTAATCATTCATATACATTTTTATTTATTTATTTATTGCGGATGATGCCACATGAGTTTGAATGAGGTGAATGGGTGAATGATGAGAAACATGCATGACTGAATGAGATTCGAACCCAAGACTGCAGGAAACGAAGCCAGTCAACGCCTTATCTTATCACAGACAAACGCTCCAACCAACTGTGCTACCTGTGCAATTTGCACAAATAAAGTCATCTGAATCTGGGTTTCTTCCTCTAAGAGGAAACAATTTTATAAATAGAAACAAATTTGGAAGAAAGTTTGGGTAACTCATATGGAATTTTTAATGAGATTTCGGAAATTATAAAAAGCTGCTTCCCTTTATATTTTTGTCAATGTTGTTAAACTGAATCATCTATGTGGTAATAAGAGAGAGTAGGTGTGTGTGTATGTGTGAGATTGATTGATTGATTTCTTTATTCATGCAAATAATAGTTGGACAGTTACTAGTATAAAATACAATATATAGGCATCACCAAGTATTATTACATAAAACATTATCAGTTACTTATTACATAAACTTTTTAACTATCTACAAACATGAAATTATTACTGAAAATGATATTAATATGATATATAGAAAAAAAAAGGAAAAAAGCTTGGTGATACATTTGTATGAAAAGGCGAAGTTAGGGACGGTGTCCCTCTCTTACACTTAACCTATTGAGAGAGAGAGAGAGATAGAGAGAGAGAGAGATTGATTGATTACTTTATTACAAATAATAATTCAACATAAATACAACATATTATAGGCATCGCCAAGTATTATTACATAAAAATTTATAGTTGCTTATTACTTAAACGGTTTATCTATATACAAACATGACAGTATGTCTGAAAATGATATTAATATGGTATATAAAAAACTTTGTGATATATTTGCATGAAAAGACGAAGTGAGGGACGGTTGCTTTTTTTCTCATTTTTATTTTATACTTTTATACTAAGATCATTTCGTTATGAAATTGTATTTTATTTTATAGTACGGTATAATATGTTCACATATTGTTTTGTTGAAACTGATTTTAAAATGTGAAGGTATGTATGTGATAAGTTGATTGATGAATTGTATAATAATCACAGCAAGTTACCAAAGACGATGACATTGAATGTTCGTCTGTGGCAATAGGTAATTAATATTTACGCGGACGTTATTTCAAGATGTGAAGTTGAAATCCGCTATGGTTACACCACCCAGATGAAGGTAAAACAGCTTAGATGCTAATAAAATTTTACATCTAAGATTGAAATGAAAAATGTTTTTTCTTCATTGCCTAATTTTTGTGTTAAATAATATAACACAATTATAATATTGAGTATAATAATATACTACTCAATTGTAATATTTATATTTTCTTTTTTTTAGTATTTCATCTCATCATTTGTAGTAAATTTCTGTTTGTAGAGCAACTTTTTCAATTACACTTCTACTACAGTTTTCGTTGGAAGCCTATTTATTATCTATCAAAGAAGTCCTACAATATTATTATAATCCTATTCACTATGTAAATTACCCAATAAACCATAATGTAAATCACAAGAGTAAGGTACAATATATGGAACAATCGCAAAAATCTTATAAATAAAGAAAAATTCGGTTCCTTCCTTCGGACACAATTTGGCATATGTTTGTTTGAGAGAAAAAGAATGAGGGTGAAAGAGAGTGATATAGCGGAAAGGAAATGTGAGTGCTACTGGAGACGTGTCATTCAAAGCAATTATTTTTGTCGATCGCATAATTATTCAAGAACTGCAAATAAAATCCATCCGGTAGACAGGCGAGTGCCGGTGTTGCGCGTGAGGGAGCATTGATAAGGGCGAGTGAGTGATGAACGAATATGATTCAAACTGGCAACATAGCAAGTCCTTGCATATGTGTGAGTGAACGTGCTTGCGCATTCGCATGAGGAAGTTGACTCTGTAAAACTGAAGAGAATCCAAGAAAACTTTGGGGCAACGTAGCTACCCAACGATTCAATTTGGATTTACAATAATTTCTCTATTACTAGAAGGGATATCAGGGATTTCAATGACATATTTTGTATTTCAATCGGGAATAAAGTTTTTCTGTAATTAAGGTTTCAAAAAAATGATTTTTAAAAAAAATGAAAATTTTGAAAAATGAGATACCTCATTACAAAAACAATAATTTGTTACATTGATCCTGGAAATTACACTTTTCTATTCACAACCGTTCATGATACTGGTTGCCCCCAAAAATTAACTTTAAGTGCTCATATCTCAGAAAATAATTGATGAATTTTTTTTTTATTTATTGCAATAGACTACATTTCAGTAGCCTAATAATCTCCAGTCAAAGAGACTTTGAAAAAAAAAATATGACCAAAACCCTATTGCACAGCCTTAACCTAGAGAGAGAGAGAGAAAGAGAGAGTGTGAGTGTGTGTGTGTTAGTCTTATGGATTTCACAAAACCGGTATGGTTTGGAACACCAAATTTGGCACAAAGCTTCCTTTAAACTCAATTCAGTGTACCTTAAAGTCCGATTTCTTATTTTCTATTTTACTTTTTCAACATTAATTTTTAAATTTCAGCATTTTTGTAAAATTGGTTATATACAGGAAACTCATTTATACCTGATACATGATATGTCACTATTATGCTGATATAGATGATACGCCGATATGTCACAAGCCAAAGCAAAAGTTATTTGTTTATAGTAACAAAAATAATAATAATTTATTTACAAAATACAAAACATATATACAAAAGTCATGCAAAAAATGTAAATGCAATAACTGAAATCCAATATTGTGCAAAAGTAAAATCTATAAAATATTTTAAAATAATAGTACTGTTCTTTATGTGGAGATAGAAACCCCTTCCAACTATGGTTTCTCGTACTAGGGAGGGGTTCTCATAATATTAAGGTAGGAGGAAGCAGGAGAAGAAAAGAAACAGGTATCAATATTGCAGCTGCTAATTACCCAGCGTTAAAAACACAGATTATTTGTGCACTTCTCTTTTCAAACAGTACTGTTTGGCTAGCAACATTGCAATTTCATTTCACTCACCCTTACCAATTTCTTAATTTTGTAACCGCTATCATAAGTTATCAAACAGAAAACAGAAACTTGAAACTGGATACCTGGGCAAGACCGGGTAAAATACTAGTCATCAATAATCAAGTTTTGTTTTCCTAGAAAAAACTATCTTTCATCCAAAATCATCAAACAGTGTTTGAATAAAGCCGCGTCTCCACCAACCAAACATGCTCGGCGAACAGTGTTTGCTGGAATTATCGGATATCGCCAAACATTTTTTGGTGTTGGTTCGATGTGGATGCCTTCTCGAATTCTCGAACATCGGTGTGGTGGGAGTAGTGGCGGGAACCTGTTGTTGGTCGTCACTGTTCGCTCACAGACCGAACATCTCAATTGAACTCACAAACATGTTTGGTGGCCCATATGTTTAATATTTGTCCGTTTTTTGTATTCGCCAACAATGTTTGGCAGACATGTTCGTTTGGTGGAGACGCGGCTTTACTGTTATTCTAGTTATCATTCCAATTCAGACTCCTGGAAGACAATTTGCAAATTCCAAGGACGTTATTATTCTGTTCCCTATTTGATGATTATTTGTCAGCAATAATTAATTGTCTCTTGAACTTTTACTAATTTGTTTTTTATCGATAAGAGACATTCA
Organism: Conomelus anceps; assembly: GCA_948455865.1. Classification (NCBI taxonomy): domain Eukaryota; kingdom Metazoa; phylum Arthropoda; class Insecta; order Hemiptera; family Delphacidae; genus Conomelus; species Conomelus anceps. The sequence continues at coordinate 8,732,327 of OX418221.1, forward strand.
ATTGAAACTTCACTTACAGTAATGCACTAACTTATATTTTTTATACTATAAACTTATATTACTTTGAAATAGCAGAGTTATCGAAACTGTTGCATTGCTTGTTCCAGGTTTTCGACTGCAGATCAGTGACAACGACGACAGGAATGTTTGAAGCCATCTGTAATCACATTAAATATAGCACAAATAGAGGAAACATTAGGTGAGAACTATTTCCAGAAATTCATTACCTGACTTTGCGAAAAAAATATAACTTTAATCTAAAATGAAAGAATTTATTAATTTAGAACTCCTTCAAGTGCTATTAATTGCTAAGTCCTTTAAGTGCTATTAAAAGGCGCCCGACCGACATTTGGGAGGTCCGTGGTTTGATTCCCAGTGGCGACTGATATTTTTGTACAGTAGCATTCATCGATTTCCATCAGCTATTCAATGCTGTTGGCAATATCCGCCATTGCGGAAGTCTTCACTATAAATTAATAGCACTTGAAGGAATTTGAAATTAATAAATTCTTTCTGTAAATTTGTCAGTTTGTTATATTGTCAATTACTTCAAACTAACTTGTAAAAAAAATCAATATACCACGGTACAGAAAACGTTGTGGGAAATTCCTGAGAGAACTATTAGTCTCGTCACATAAGAATAGAAACGCGGGCTTGGTGATGTGATGCGGGATGACTTTTTGTAGAACATAGAGATGAATTGGACTTCGCAAATAATGGAATTGAAAACTGCAATTCATTTTTTTGTTTCACCAAAGTCACTCTGAGCCATTGCACCAAGTTTGCGGATGTTTATCAGGTGTTACCTTTACTCATTAGCTTTTGAACCAAGTAGCTGAAAAATTTATTTATTTATTTCTTAATTTATTACAAAAACAGAATCAAGTAGAGACACAACACACTACTGCTGCTTTCTTTAAAAAATGTCAATTGAAAAATCCAAATTTTAGGTTATGACCAATTTTAAGTAGAAATTTCACTTTGAAGTACAATTACTGATTCTTTCCAAAATATGAATATTGGATATTACAATCCAATCTATTTCCATCCTTCTAATAATGTAATTTTACAATAAATTTAGATGTTCACTTTAAAAACGACGCACTAAAACTGTCAAATGGTCTTTAATAAACTTTCCAAAAATTCTATCAATTAGTTTATCAGTTCCGCTAATTCTAAGCATTAAAAAATCTATCAATTCCAGTAATTACTTTAGATTTAAAATTAGCTACAATACAAGAACATCTGTAAATTTGTTTGCTCAGAAAAAATAAAGTCGATTATTATAATCCAACCACAGACAAAAGAACATTCAAAATATGAACTCTACTGCACAGAGAGAGAGCATGTTATGCAGTTTATCTCACTCGCTCACTAGAGTAGTGGAGTGGGTCAGTCAACGCTTGGCTGTCCTACAGTGAACATCGGTACTAATAATGTATGAATTTGAAAAGAACGCACCAGTATGATGTCATCGGTCGAGCAAGTGAGTGAGAGGGCAATAAAGCTGTCGCTCTCACTCGCACAAGAGTGGGTGCTGTGGGGGAGTGGTAACTATAGTGGTACAATGCGCGTAGGTTCTTTTGATTGTGGTCTGATTATATGAAAGTTCATTTGAATTTTCTACTTTTCTCATGAGTTCACAAACAATATTATGGAGCTGTCACACTGTCACACATACTATAACATTATTCTTGGATTTCTTGTTCCATAACGATGTGCGTTGTTAATATTGACTTTTATTTAAATTTACAATAAAAAGTCAATAATATTATTCTTTCAGCAGCGATCAACAATATTCAGAATCGATATTTCACTCGATATTTGACTTGTTTCAGATCAGCAATAACGATATTTCCACAACGAACGGACGGAAAGCATGACTTCAGGGTCTGGAATAATCAGCTGATCTCCTATGCTGGATACAAGAATCCGGATGGCACAATCACAGGAGATCCTATCAACGTTGAGTTCACAGATGTCAGTTGGTTAACAATCTATTTTATCGTCCTGATTATCTTACAATTTAATATTATTATCATCATCCTTCCTTCTAATAATGTAATTTGACTATATAAATATTTTCAAATTAATCTTTAAAAACTTCCACGCATTTTAATCCATCACACTTTTGTACAAGATTGCTTCATAATATTTAAAAAATAAGTTTTGATTGTTCAACCATAAAACAACCATCAATTGAATTACTTAGTCTATGCCAATACTTACCTTTTGAAAAATATTGCAATCCTTTCAAGGCAGCATTATTGAAATTATTGTTTACTATAATAATATTTTATTATTATTATTATTATTGTTGTTGTTGTTGTTGTTTTGTTGTTGTTGAATTTTGAAAGAATTTTGAAACTATGCCTTTTGTATTTTAAGCATTTGTGAACTTATTAGATACCTTAATTTCCTTGTCTTAGAAAAAGTAAGTTTAGTATTTGAATTGTACTTTATTTTTAGAAGAAAAATAAAACATTTATTATTATTATTATTATTATTATTATTATTATTATTATTGTTGTTGTTGTTGTTGTTTACCATCGCAACAAGATTTTTTATCTACTTTTTTATAACGTTTTTTTTCGGCTAGAAAGTTTCCATCAAAATTTGATATTATTTACGGTTTTCAGTGTTTCGTATTAAACTTTAAAATTAATTGCCTTCAAGTGAAAAGGAATCATTTTTTGAGTGGAGTATTTTGATAAATCGAAATTTTAAGCATTAAAATCAACCTCAATGTTTTGGACAATATAACGTATTCAAAATTTGTGAAAAGAGCAGTTTTGGACTTGGTTCTGTTGCGCTTTCACATTCATTGTAGTTTTGTCACAATAAATGAATAAACATTATTATGCTAGAGTAGCAGTATAGGCTCAGTATCATAATTCATTATGTGATGAATTAAATGAAATGTCTAATTCAACTGAACTTAATTTATATTAACAAAAGTCAAGTTTCAATGCTCTTGGCATCATTCTCAGTTGATACTAAAACAATTGTTGATTGTTTATAATAATTAGAATGAATTGATTGTTCTAGTTACGGCTCCAGCACCAATTGTAAAGATATATCATGAATATTGTATTCAAGTAGCCAACCTATTTATTGATTTATTCATATTCCAACGGATTGCACCATTATTACATAGAAACAGAATATAAAAATAGCAATTTAAAATATTGATGAATAAATATTCAAATATTACCTAGTAGAATTTGGCATTTCAATGCATTTATCGCATAATTTAAGAGTTCTAGAACTCTCATTATATGTTCTCTTATTAGATTTTCTATTGAATAACTTAGTATGTATAAGTTTATTTTATTTATTTTGTATAGTATGTAACAATTTTCATGTTTCCAACAGGAAAAAGGCCCTTTTCAGGGCCAATACAAATACATTGATTTTGAAGGAGAAATAAAACCATTTTTGATTTGATTTTTTCTAAACGCTTATTTCAGATTCTCGAAAATTTCAAGTAAGGGCATGCCCATGTGGTTATGTGTGGTGATTCTTATTATCTTGTTCAAAATTAACTAAAACATGTAGGTACTGATTACCAGTGCTTGATGGAAATTAAGAAAGATACGAAAAACATAAGTTTTCTATTCAAATGCTTCAAATTCTGATTTCAGGTGTGCATCAAACTCGGATGGAAACCGAAGTTTGGTAACTTTGACATTCTTCCACTTGTTCTATCGGCAAATGGCCATGATCCTGACTATTTTGATGTGCCTCTCGAATTGGTGATGCAAGTCGACATCGTGCATCCAACGTGAGTCAATTTAATACCATGATAAAGCAAATAAATATGAGAAATGTAATAAGTATATGCCGAATAAATGAATACAAATGTGTGTAATAAATATAAGTTATGTAGCACAATCACACTATATTATACCCTGACTTAATTAAGTTGCAGTTGACTTCAGTTAAGTTGCTAACTTAATTAAGAATAATTGAGTTGCTTAAAGAAAGCAGAATAATTATTGTCAATAGGGTCTAGCCTACATTAATATGAATATAGCGCGGTGCAATTCCACTCTAGAAACTCATAAACCTAAAAAAAAAAAACTTAAAATTTGTGGGAACCAGACTGAAGACAAGTCAAGCTGATACAATGTTTTGACAGATTGGTTTCTACTTTCTTGCAGAATGTATTATGTACTTTTCGACTGTAAAAAAGGAATGGATTAAATTTAAATCTAATATCAAAACTGCCACTGTATTTTTATTGAAATATTATTTTCACTCACTTATACTGGAGATGCTGGAGGGATGCATTTCACTTCTGAAGAGAAGCTTCGTCAGCCTAAATTTAAATATTGAAAACTATAACATAGATATAGCTTAGATGCATTTAATAATTTGGTATTGGTATAGGTGAATCGCCACGAGAATGACATATCAGCTAACGTGTATTCTTATGAGGGCCAATGCCATTCTCGTGGCGATCCACCTTACTACTCATCGATAAAATAGGAACATTACATACTGTGCTAATTTATAACCTGTAACCTGTCAATATTTTGCAAGGGGTTTGATATAGACGTAGTTTACATAGATATTTTTTTTATTAATTTCGAAATTAATAAATTCTATTTCTGTATATTTGTCAGTTTGTTAAATTGTCAGTCATTTCAAACTAACCTGTGATATTTTGTTCTTTCAACATAGATACTAGATCTTGTATAATATGATCTTATATAATATGAGATATATGTTCAAAGATTTTAAAGTTGTATGAGTCATATGCAAAGAATAGTACTAAATTGATGTTTTTGAGACATTGTGGAAATGACACATTGGATAACAGTACAATTGCTTTACAATGCAGGTCCTTTTTGTGCAAAATTCCATAAATATAATAAAGCAGTCTTTTTTTAACTTTCAAATGATTACGGTACCCTGTGTTTTGAAGAAGCATTTTATTCATAGTGCAATAATTTGTATTATTTCAGGTACGAATGGTTTGGAGGTCTGGGCCTGAAGTGGTACGTGCTGCCAGCGGTGTCAGGCATGATGTTCGACTGCGGAGGTCTCCAGTTCACTGCGGCTCCCTTCAACGGATGGTACATGAGCACTGAGATTGGATGTCGGAATCTGTGTGACACACATCGATACAATATGCTAGAGGTAGGTGGGAACTTGGGTCATTCATCTATTACAGTCAGTATATGAAATAGAAGATTAACTCGCAAAATTGAGAGTTTCAATGATTATCCCTTGTAGACTTTCTAATGTATCCACTTAAAATTACAAATCAAATGTGAATTTGATGACGAAATGTAGAAATTAATGTAGTAACGTAAAAAATTGAATAATGTTTAATAATTTAAATAGAATAATGTAGAAACTGAATCAAATCATAAAAGCAACTTGAAATTCAATCAAATTACTATCCAACTCCATATTATTATTAATAATAAAAACAATAAAAATAATTATAATAATAATTATAACTAGAAGAAGAACAGTAGTCTCGGAGGAACAGAGAAGGGCAACATCGGTGAGAATGCGGGAGTATTGGAGGAAGCGCAAGGAAGCATCCACAAAAAAATGATTGATTCCACGTACCGGTACCCCAAAGTGGGTGATTCGAAAAAATAATAATTATAATATTGATGATGATAAGAATAATAAGTGTATGGCTTTTAATTATGGGGAGACCCTTATGGGTAGTTACACCTCGCCTTTTAAGCGATGTTATAGGGAACATGATGGACCTATACTATTTTAGGTGAGTTCTGAACCACCAGTAGTGACAATAAAGCTTGTAACATCAAATCATTGAAGCGCAGTCATTTTAATTTTTATTATGGAGTTCCACTTCCACAATATCAATCTAAAATCTACTGATAAGATAAAAAACATATTTTTTATGGAGTCACGACCGCTCAAGCCTGCGCTTGGATGGGTCGTGACTCCATTAAAAATATGTTTTTTTATCTTATCAGTACTATATTGATATTTTGGAACTCCATAATAAAAGTGAAAACGGTTTATATTTATTTGTCGATTCCATTTCGTTTTCATTACATTCGTTTTCATTTTAGTTTTTTATTTTAGATATGATATATGACCTAAGTTATATTTCACTAATTTTTAAAATTGGATAGTACAAAATACTTAGTTTCCTGCCGTCTCACTCAGTCATGGATGTTTCTCATCATTCACCCATTCATCTCACTCCCCACGCACAAGTCTCAAGACTCATGTGAGGGTATCATCCGACTTAAATTTTTAAAAAAATAATAATAATAAGAATAGTATCAAACACCTTTCTTGGTCCATCTGCATGCGCAAAGCCAACTCATAAATTAGCCACTACATTATCATAAGGTCTGTTTCTTAACCCACCAGCACACGCACGGTGTCAAGTTACACGCGCGCGGACTGAGAGTCCGCTTTAATAATTTTCATATTTTTGTTAGTGATTATTCCTTTCTTTGAATAGTTGTATGTGGGCAAAGCTTGTGAAATCAACTTATTACTTTTTAATCGTTTATAATTATTTATATTGTATAGTTTCATTTGAGGGAAATTCAGATTGAACGATTTTCAATTTGTTAAAAAAAATTATTTATACATTTAATATGAAAAAGGTAAAAAAATCATGAGTAGAACTAGAATATGCTTTGGTAATACATTAGTGTTTGAAGAATAATAACAAAGAATATTTTACACAATTATATATTACATAAGGTTATTGCTCAGACATTTCCCCATTGCTGACTTGGTTTACACACTCACACGAGGGTATGCACGCGGACTGCAGGGTTTACGCACTCACTGCAGGGTGCAGAATGCTAGTCTAGTGCTCAAGTCTGTCAGAACCGGTTCTAGACATGGTGATGATACGGTAGACGGAGTGGTATTAAAATCCTAGCAGTCTTGAAATAGAAAAACTCAAAATACAAGTGCGGACTCACACTCAAGCGCATGTGCTGGTGGGTTAATTTCGAATTCCTCAAAGTAAGTTTCTGTATATTTGTCAGTTTGTTAAATTGGCAGTTACTTCAAACTAACGTGTTTCTGAAGTACAACCAAAATTATTTAGCTTTTTGTTGTAAACTTAACGACTTGCAGTCAGTGTTAGATTGTGAATATATAATAAATGTACTCACACTTGGCCAAACGTTTTCGAGTTGTTGAAACTCATCTTCAAGGCCTGAAACTGACTGCAAGTCGTTAAAGTTACAACAAAACGTTAATATTAACAACGCAGATCGTTATGGAACAAGAAATCCAAGAATTATTTTGCGTTAAATTCATCATCAGTTAGCCTTGTTAGACGCTCTAGTCTCTTACAGGGCCGCTTTATACTGTACTCTCAAATTCCAGGGTCAGGAATCAGGGCGACACATGCATTGCTTTTTCAACATGCCCTAAAATGACCAAATTGTATGAAAGTTTCTCAAATCAAGTTCCGGTTATGCAGAACGTGTACTTGTATTATAATTCATGATGTTGAAGATCCATCTTGTTTCCACTAATATGTAATATAAACTTGAAAAAACCACTTTTAAATGGAAATTAACTCACGTTATGGCGTGACGGCCGTTTCGCTCTGTTGTCTAGAGCATCGTCAGACGACCCACAGTCGGTCGTCTGACGATGCTCTAGACAACAGAGCGAAACGGCCGTCACGCCATAACGTGAGTTAATTTCCATTTAAAAGTGGTTTTTTCAAGTTTATATTATTATAATTCAAATAATATCAGTGGGACAGTATTTTTTTATTGCTGATGATGCCCACATGAGTTTGAGACTTGTGCTTGGGTAATGAGTTGAATGATTACACATAAATTCCTGGCGGTGGGCGGGATTCGAACCCACGATCACTTAAAACGACAGCAAGCTGAAGTTGCGACCTAACCCAACCAACTGCGCTAAGCGGCCCGCCGTATGTAACATGAAACCTGGACATAAGTCGCTTCTTTGCGGTATCATTTTGATTTTCAGCATGTATGATGAGTAGTCTACAATACTACAAGACACTGATTATAGACACTCTTGATTCTTCAAGAGACATTCTTGACCCCTTCTCATTTCCATGAAAGGAACCGTAAACAAGAGTTTTCTGCGTAAAAATATGTGCAGTTTGATGAATCAGCATTCTCTAGTTCAGTTGAATCACAATTTGAATTCATCTAGAACTAAATCACAACACTTTGCATAATATTATGTGATTTTCACTCACTTATACTGGAGATACTAGAGGGATGCATTTCACTTCTAAAGAGAAAAGACTGATTTATTTTCTCTTTAGACGTGAAATTCATCCCTCCAGTATCTCCAGTATAAGTGAGTGAAAATCATATATTAAATAGAAATACAGTGTGTCAGTTTTGATATTTGATTGTTCATCAAGTATTCCATCATGGAAAACATCACAAATATATTATGTACGGTATTTCACATAAACGACAAATGTATTACTTTCTTGGAACAGTGAATTTAAATGAGCGCATTTAATAGCACATTTAAAAGCGCATTTAATAGCGCATTTAAATAGCAATTTAATTTAGCGCATTTGCATCTCAGAGTCATGATTCATATGTACAGTAGGAACAATTAGTCTGGGCGCGTGGCTCTGGTTTCACTACTAGCCGTCCTGTTAAAAGTTGACTAGTTGACCTTGAAGACATCTGCAGCGTCGCACGGGCCACATATTTTTAGAAATGAGCGATAAACACTCCCCTCGCCATGGCTGACTACCAAACGGCCGTGCGCCCAGACTAATTGGTCCTGCTGTAGTATAAGGGACAGTCCGGTTTCCCATTTTCTATTCATGTACTGTTGTCCCCACCATCCTTGTCGGGACACCCATTTGTCCCGTTTTGGCAATATTAGTTACTAATATTCATACTTCATGAATAGGTTTATATACTTTATATATATTTTTTTTTATTGCTGATGATGCCCACATGAGTCCAAGACTTGTGCGTTGGTAATGAGGTGAATGATTACACATAAATGCCTGACGGTGGAGCGGGATTCGAACCCACGACCACTTAAACGACAGCAAGCTGAAGTTACGACGCCCCAACCAACTGCGCTAAACGGTTTTTTCATTTATTGATAATTATTATTGTTCTAAATGTTCTAAAATCTAAAATCAAGTTCTAATTACAATTGAACCTTAGCTCCAAAATCCCTCGTTATTATGAGCGGACTTTTATTATTCTTCGGTCGTCTTCGGATGGTGAACATTGATGGCATTAAAATCTTCGGTCTCGTTTTAATATAAGATGTGTGAAAATCACTACAAAATATCTTTGTATAGAGAAGAAATGAAGTTTTTTTTTTCAATTTTCTGTGATGTTTTCCATGACGAAATGCTTTATGAATAAATAAACAAAATAATCAACAATAACCAATTTGGCTTCCAAAATTGTAAAAGCACATCAGATGCTCTAATAAAATTCACTAACACCCTATCCGATAGAATAAATTCCAACATGAAAACTATTGCTGTCTTTCTTGATATCCGCAAAGCTTTTGATACAATACCGCATAATACCTTGTTCCATAAACTAGAGTCCTATGGTTTTAGGGGTGTCTCCCTTGACTTATTTAAAAGCTACCTTAGTAATAGAACTCAGTCGCTAACCATTAATGGTCAAACTAGTGTCAAAAATCTAACTGCATATGGTCTTCCTCAAGGTACTGTGCTATCTCCCATCCTTTTTATACTCTATGTCAATGATCTCTTGAAATTAAGACTTATTAACTCAACTCTGATATCCTTCGCAGATGACACTGCAGCTATTTTCCACGGTAAATCTTGGAACGAAGTTCATACCATAGCTGAAGAAAACATGTTAACCATCAAAAATTGGTTAGATAAAAATACTTTATGTTTAAATGTTGATAAAACTAATTACATAACGTTTTCAGTGAATAGAATAGGGCAACCCATCGATAATCAGGCATTGAAAATCCACTCCAGGTGCAATTCTAACTCCAATAATTGTGATTGTCCCTCAATAAAAAAAGTCACTAATATTAAATACTTGGGAATTATAATTGATGATCACCTTAAGTGGGATGTTCATATTAAATCCGTCTGTAAAAGAATCAGATACTTATCTTTCAAGTTTTACCAACTAAATAGAATTCTTAATAAAAAACACTTAAAAATGATATATCATGCTCTGGTGAAATCAATTCTGCAGTACGGCATAATTGTTTGGGGGGGCTGTTTCAATTGTCACATTAATGAATTATTTGTAACGCAAAAACTGATAATTAAAATCATTCTAAATAAACCTAGATTGTACCCAACCGATATGGTTTTTAGCGATTTTGAGGTAATGACAATAAGACAATTGTATATAAAAGATGTAATTAAATACATAATAAAATATAAATCCGAATTTCCGCTTACTTTGAACTCCATAAGTAATAACTATAATTTAAGGGGCACTGCTAACAAATATTTAACCTACAACACTAATATTGAATGTATAAGGAGGCAGTTGATATTCATTAGTACTAAATTAATAAACCTTATCCCGGACCACTTCCTCATCAACTCAAAAATTAGTAAAAAAACAAAACTTGATATAAAAAACTGGACCTACAGTAATTTTTTCTTCTATATAGATATGTGAGACCTAGGATTTCTGCTCTTACTTTGAATGCTATGTTTTCTGTAGCTTTGTGTTTTTCAAGTTTCAGTGGACTCGCTTACCATTTTTTATTTTTTCTTCCTTTTTCGCTTGCTTATCTTCTCTTTCTCCTCCTTGCTTTCCCCGTTTTTTACACCCTTTCACTCCTTTCTTATTGCCCTCTACCTGCCTATTACATGGGAAACCATAGTTGGCTAGGTATTTCTCCTCCTTTCTTTTTTTTCAGCACACCCCACCATATAGCCATTTGTTTTTGTATTTGTGTTTCTGTTTTGTATATTATACTATTGTACTGTTGTATTGTAAATTTGTTTTCTGTTGTATTTTGTGTGTGTTTGAATAAAATTTGAAATTTGAAATTTGAAAAAAAATCTAATCTAATATCAAAACTGACACTGTATTTCTATTTAAATTATGAATTTCACTCACTTATACTGAAGATAGTGGAGGGCTGCATTTCACTTCTAAAGAGAAGCTTCATCAGCCTCTTTAATATCAAAACTCACACTGTATTTCCATTTATTATATGATTTTCACTCACTTATACTGGAAATATTGCAATTTTTCCATAATTTTTGCTTTAAAGTTATTTGGACTGAATAAAAATTTGAAATATATTTTAACAAACTCTTTAGAAGTGAAATGCATCCAGTATAAGTGAGAAAGTCATATACGGTATTGAATAGAAATACTGTGTCAGTTTTGATATTAGATTGTTCGCCAAGTATTTCGTCATGGAAAACATCACAAATAATCTAATATCAAAACTGGCACTGTATTTCCATTAAAATTATGATTTTTCACTCACTTATACTGGAAGGATGCATTTCACTTCTAAAGAGAAGCTTCATCAGCCTCTATTCTCTTCATCAGGCTGATCCATTGTCAGTTTTGATATTAGATTAGATTGGTTCTTTTTTTAATGAATTCAGCGCTATATAAGCGTCTCAATTTGGAATGTGACAATAGTTACAAATTCAAAACAATCTTGTCATAAATGCAGTAATATTATTGTGTTGTTTCAGCCAGTTGCACTGAAAATGGGCCTTGATACCAGAACACCAGTCACCCTATGGAAAGATCGAGCTCTAGTGGAAGTCAATCTTGCAGTGCTTCATAGCTTTCAGGTAGGCTTCAATCACAATATGATCATTTTTATCCATTTTATCCTACATATCTTTTTTCGCTTTCCTCGATTCCCTGGTATCATCTATTATGCTATCCTTTTGTTCAAAGTTTTTTATTACAGTGTACATTTTCATACTCCTCTCTTTCATCAAGTGAAATTGTATATTTTTCTCAATTTCAATTGTTCTGCCTGCAAGTGGACGCCTGAGGTTATAACTCAAAACTTCTGAGGCCGAAACACATCTATTTTTCTATTTATTTATTACAAAACCACAATCAAGTACAGAAACAACAGGCACAGCCCACTCTACTGCTTTCTTTACAAATGTTCAATTAAAGCATCCAAATTTTAGGTTATGACCAAGTTCTTTTATTATTTCTGATGATGCCCACATGAGTCCGAGACTTGTGCGTGGGTAATGAGGTGAATGATTATACATAAATGCCTGACGGTGGAGCGGGATTCGAACCCGCGACAGCAAGCTGAAGTTGCGACGCCACAATTAGGTATAATCTCTGTGATGTTTTCCATGACGAAATACTTAATGAACAATCTAATATTAAAATTGACACTGTATTTCACTTTTAAATAATATTTTACTCACATATATTGGAGATGTTTGAGGAATGCATTTCACTTCTGAAAAGGCTGACAAAGCTTCTTTTCAGAAGTGAAATGCATTCCTCAAACATCTCCAATATATTTGAGTAAAATATTATATAAAAGTGCAATACAGTGTCAGTTTTAATATTAGATAGATATATCATTTTGGGAAGTGATAGCCGCGAGCCGTAGCAGGTATATGTTCAATCAGATAGAGATAAGCTGCGTTCTCGTTGATCCTGTTTGTAACGGTGACCGATTAGATTTGCCAGCAAAAAAGGCACGATCTCTGCTGTAAAATCACTTCCCGGTGGTTCGGAATCCACCTAAAAGTGTAGGTCCAACTCATCAATCACCATCATCCAACTCATTACCCACGCACAGGTCTCAGACCTATGAGTGGGCTTCATCCTCCCAAAAAAATCTATTGTTGTGACTTCTTACTTGTGATTATGATTCAATTTATTTGATAATGCAATCTATGTTCTCAATAGCTTCTTCAATAAAATATTTTGACTTTTGGCTTTATTAAATACATTACTTTTCAAAAGTATCTTGAGTCAATACAATGAAGGAACGTTCATAAATACAGCCCTGTATTTCTTCAGGGGTGAACCCAGAATATTTTGTTTCGGAGGGACATCAACTAAAAAAATATTTTAGTGGGATGTGTGTTTAGTACCATAGCTGATTTTGACAGTAGATGACTTCATATCCCAGCATTATTTGGTAGGTTACGACCTTAAAAAGGTCTTATCTACCCTTGAAAACCCAAAACATAGTTTTTTCTAGTATTGTTCATGTTAAAGGTGGTAAACATGCTATGTGGGCTTCATCCTCCAAAAAAAAATTGAAGTACAATTCCTGATTCTTTCCAAAACTAATTTAAAACTAATTAAAATATTAATTTAGATGTTCACTTTAAAAGCGAAGCACTACAACTGTCCAATAGTCCAAAGAAAGTGAACATAATTTTTAATTTAAAATTGAAGACATACAGATATTTGGAGCCCTTGGTTAGTTGATAGTATGTATAATATGGCTCATGTCTCAGCTGAGGGTACCAAACATGTTTTGATTTTTGACTCCTGATTTGATTTTTGACTCATGACCTGAGGCTTCCACTTGCAGGCGGGGTCTGACTGCAATGTGCATTAGCCTTTACACTTTCATTCTAATATTTCCTTCTTTTCTATGTGAACACATCAATTGATTTGTATGTTATTGTAGATGCATAACGCGACAATAGTGGACCATCACACGGCGTCCGAGTCGTTCATGAAGCACTACGAGAACGAGCAGAAGTTGCGTCGCGGCTGCCCGGCCGACTGGGTGTGGATCGTGCCTCCCATGTCCGGCTCCATCACGCCCGTCTTCCACCAGGAAATGGCCCTCTATACCATTCACCCCGGGTATGAGTATCAGGTACTCGTAGCTAAATGCATTCAAAATTTCATATCACTCAAAATATCCTTCATTCGTGTACTATAATGTGATGATCTTCATGTAGTCAATTAATAAAAACTTAAAAAACACTTTTAAATGGAAATTATGACTCACGTTATGCCGTGACGGCCATCTTACTCTGATGTTAAGAGCATTTTGTCAGACAACCCACAGTACCCTGACTCAGTGGGAGATCAAGATGGATCTTCAACATCATTATTAGTCAATTAGATATTGAGAAGTTATTTAAGAAATACTTGAGTACCTATATATTTTTTAATATATATATTACATTTTGATGATAATGTTTTTTTGGAAATATCTGTATCTAGTATGAAAATAAAATTATAGTGCTGTCTTATAACAGAATCATGTATTGTAATAATGTCTGAACTCGTGGCTAGAGCACAAGATTTCTTTTTCTAGCCACGCCAATTATCTTATAAAAGTTATATATTTTTCGTTGTAACAATGTTGAAAATTGGTGAATAAATTTGATTTGATTTGATATTGAAAGTAAACTTTACTAGTTAATGGTCATTTCGCATTATTGGAATGCTTCCTCAGATACGCAGCTGGAGGCCTACTACTAAGTAGTAGTACCTAGTAGAGAGAGAGTAGGTCTCTCTCAGACCTACAAAGTAGGCCTCTGGCCTTGTCCGAGGAAGCATTCCAACAATGTAGTAGTATGTACCTAGTAGAGAGAGAGTAGGTCTCTCTCAGACCTACAAAGTAGGCCTCTGGCCTTGTCTGAGGAAGCATTCCAACAATGCGAAATGTCCATCACACAAATAAGTGAATGTTTAATTCACTAGAAAAGTTTATTTTCAATAATTATTTATGCTTGAATATCAATTGAAAAAGCAATATGGAACTACAATATCAAATAGATTCAAAATATCTCATAAGATAAAGATGAGATAAGACAAAATTGAGGATAAGATAAAGATAATGCTTGATAAGTAGAGAGGAATATAAGAATATGAAAATTTTTGCAAGCCTTTGCAATGAAAACATAGACACTTTAACTACTTTCAAAATTATGCTTGCAAATTTGATCAAGCAAATTTTCTGCAATGATTGGAGAAAATCTGTAAAAGCAAGTTTATCATCTATTGTAGAAAGAATCAAGATAAAAATACGCTTTCCATTTCCATTAGAATAGAATAATAAAGCAAAGAGTGCATGAAGTAACCTGTATATAATAGTACACAGTAGAGTTGATTCAATAAATATAGAAATTAGCTTACTAAAGTCTGTGAGAAAATACTTCCAACACAGACTAAGGGTACGCACATGTTGAGGAGGTGTAGCTGGAGGTGTAGGTGAAGGTGTAGCTCGCCATGACCACTAGGTAAAACAAATACATTATCTGTTATGAGTGTGCGCATAGCGAGCAAGTCGAGGTGGAGGTGTAGGTCGCCACTTACAAGGAGGTCTAGCTGGATGATTTTTAAGAACAAAATTATTTTTTTACCTCACCGCTTAGCGCGCTGCTTCTTTGTGATTGGTCCATTCAAGGCCACTTCTACCCAGTGAGCACGCTACTACCTAGCAAGTACGTGGCTTGATAGTGTTTTTAAGTGTTTTAGTATTAAAATAGAGGAAAAAGTTATTATTGCCATGCACTGTTGCCCACCATTGTGGGATAAAAAACACAAGCAGTACCACAAAAAAAATAATAATAATCAATAATAATAAAACAATGATAAACAAGAAGAACAAGTCCAAAAAATGAACCATCTTTACTCAGCGTCTTCCACTTTCGGAGTTTTATGTCTAATAATAATAAAGCAATAGTAAAACAATAATAATCATTATTCAGTGGTACTTATGGCTGAATTTATGTACTGTATTTTATCAATAGACTAATCGTTATTTATTACCTGATTTTTACATAATATAACTGAATTGAGAATTCGAAATTTTTAATTGGGAATTCAAATTTTTTAAAACAATTGTAAAATTGCTTCTTGCATTGATTTTAAGTTCAATAAATATTTTCTCAAATAAATCACTGTAATTATCTTTATCTGAAATAAATTACTTCATTTCACTATCATAGCTTTTTGGTTTATTCTCCTTGTTTAATATACTTTTATAAGTAATATAGCATTGTATAATCGATGAAAAAGCAGCATAGTAAACTTCCTTAATATGCGATACCTACCTCCACCTACACCTAAACTCAAAAAAAGTATATTCCAATAAAACACCTCCTCAACATGCGCTTACCCTAAGACAGCAGAGAGAGAGAGAGAGAGAGAGAGAGAGATCCAGTGCTCTATCTCTTACAATTCACCCCACCACATCGCAGCATTCACTCTGTTTCTCACGGCAACAGAAAAGTGACAATGCGCATTCTACTGTGCGCAGGTCTGAATCTCCTCTTTTCCTCATATCCTCCTGACTGCGGTACAGAGTATCTGTGGTAGTGGAAGATTGCTTCCCCGATTCCATGTTGGAAGTATTTTCTCGCAGACTTTAGTCCATGTGTTTCCATAAACGTGAAACTTACAAATTGTATCATAGAATTTTGATTTGTGAAAACTTCTATACAATAGTAAGTAGCCATTTTTTGTAACAAAGTATTGAATTGCCATGTGCCATTTTATTCATGAGAGTATATTGTGAATATAGAATAATTCAAAGTTTGGATCGACGGTCTTTTCATTTGTTAACTTAAAAAAAAAGTTTGTACTGTATAGGCTATTATTGCTTATCTACAACACTACAACATTTCTATTGGATGCTTCAGTCCTTCAGTGCTAAAAAATCGTGATATTTAAAAGTCGCAGTGTTTGTGTCATTACTACAGATAAATTTCCTTGAATACAACTTTAGATCAACTAGTATGTAATCAGCATTGTATTGTAAATTAGAATATCTTTAATCAGTGAACTGAAATTGCTGAATCTAATACTAAACTAAATATCATAATATACCTATCAGTCTTCCAGAATAAATGTTTTCTCATAGGGTGTTTCACAGCAATCAAATAAAAATAGTTGAAAAACTAACGAATTTTTCTTTGAATTTTTAACTTTAGCTTTATTAATATAAGTATATTATTCATTTGAGAATATTTTTTTAACAGAAGCTGTAGCTAAGATTAAGCTGCTTGTTAATTAATGTTGATTGTTGAAGAATTTGGTCCGGGTAAATTTATTTCAAATTTTCATCAAGTTATTTGTTTATATTAAGTGTTTTTTTTTTTAAGTATGTACGGCAAGCACATTCTACAGGAGCTACAAGTTGTCTAGAATGTGAGTCCGTGATTTTAGGTAGGCATTTGCGAATCATCTTTGCGAATAACAACATTCTTAAGATATATTTTATGAATTTATATATTTTTAATATTCGTGTCAACCATGTAATGTATTTATCTTTCTCTTTCATCCAGGATGCAGCCTGGAAAATGCACGTCTGGAAGAAAGGCAGAGAAGGTTCAAAAGCGTTGAAGAAGCCTCGCAGAAAATTCCATTTCCGACAAATTGCGAGGTAATCATCGTTTAAAAAAAAATGTAAAAATTTCTAATAACTATGATGATAATAATTCATTTATATGCTTTCAAATAATATCATCTTCATCATTTTATTTATTCGCATCGCCAAAAACTTATATTCTAATTAACAATATTTGGATTCTGATTGAATTTTGTAAGCGATTTGTATTCCAGTGAGAAATCCTGGACCCTCGCAAGCAAACTAATACCTGGAGCAAGCCCTATACTTAAAAGACGTGGATGGAATTATTTATCGCATTACTACAGTCAACTATGTCCTCATGGTACTACCCTACACAAATTAGTCTTGGGTCGTTGACGGTTTTCTCGTCAACGAAACGCAACTAGTTTTGAATAAACGTTAACTAGTTGATAAACTAGTTGAAAGTGTCAACTAGTTGAATGTTGAATTTAACGAAGAAAACGCATTTTCATGGAAGAATAACGAGCTGTGTAGGCTGCGTGTCTACTGTCTCCCGATAATCGTTTTCAACATGTGTAAGCCAGATAAGAAAGAGCGTGTCCGGTTACAAAAAACGACCGCCATATGCAATCTAAATCGCGTAAAAATAGAGATAGAGAAATTTAAATTGCAGATTTGAATTCAGCGCCCTAAAATTAATAAATTGATTCGCGAGTATGCAAAAATAATTAAAATAAAGGAAGTTGATTTTTATTGAATAAAAAGTTGAAAAACATCTACTTTCTAGAAATAATAAAAAAACTTGCTCAGTTTTGAGTCTTTGAGAAGCGGATCAATTTGAGGGTGCTGGATTGAAATCTGAAATCATAATTTTTCTATCTCTATTTTTACGCGAGTTAGATTGAATGCTTAAGGCTGTGGTCAGACTGCATGCGTACTCCGACGAGTAAATGGACGTGCGTGCTCGCATCAGGACGTCAGAGTAAAACATACATTGATAAACCGGTTTGATTGGTCACAGTAGAGAAGAGTTGGTCGTACGAGGTCTTGCGCACACGCACGAGTCAATTCTGGAAGCAAGTTTGTTTGATTTTCTTTGCGTGGTCGTCAGTGTGAAAATGAAAGTTGAGGAGTTGATTACACTTGTGTTTGACCAAAATCCATTTTGTGGGACCAATCCTCAAAGGATTATCAAATAGAGATCTCAATGTGACCACTAATCTTTCCACAGGCTTGATACAAGTCCAAAAATTGCTTTGTTTTTTAATTTTTGTGCTGATTCTGCTTAAAATAAAATAAAACGTTTCTAGTGACATCCGAAAATTATTTTTTTCGTAGATAGTAGGGCAGGGTAAGAGTTCTGGCGCAGTTTTTCTTGAACCTTAAATTTAAGGTTAACCTAAACCAACTATCCAAACCTAATTTAACCTGAAATAGGTAAGTTCAAGTAGAATCAACGCAGCCTATCCGATCTCGAAAATTCCCATTCTCACGTGGGTTCCGAACCACGAAAAAATTTGAACTTTTTAACCCGTGAAGGGAATTTAAATTTGAAAACGCCATCTTGTTCAGCATTTCAAGGCATCCCAAATTCATGTATCAAATACAATTTTCCGATCACGATTAATTGAGGAAAAAATAATAGAATTTTTGGGCGTGGTCGCCTCGCTAAAAGTGGTAAGAGTTCTGGCGCAGTTTTTCTTGAACCTTAAATTTAAGGTTAACCTAAACCAACTATCCAAACCTAATTTAACCTGAAATAGGTAAGTCAAAGTTGATTTAACCCAACATTTTAAATTCCCAAAATTCCCATTTTCACGGGAGTTAAAAATCACGAAAAAATTTGAACTTTTCAACCACTCAAGATAAATTTAATTGGACGGTGCCTTCTTGTTCGGCCTTTTAAGGCATCCCAAATTCATGTATCGAACACCATTTTCCGATGATAATTGATTGGAAAATAAGGATTTTCCCACGCTCACACATTTTTTCCCACGCTCTTTCCAACTAGACCTCCTATCTTTACCAAACCTACCATTAATAATTGGGGAAAATAATAGAATTTTAATAGCATAATTTATTGAAAAAGAGAAAATAATAGAATTTTTGGGTGTGGTCATTTATACTAAAAGCACTGAGGATTCTGGCTCAGTTTAATGATGGTTTTAACACTGGTTTTAACGCTGGTTTTAACGGTGGTTATAACGGAGATCTAACTCTAGTATAAAAAAAATGAATACAAGAGAAGGACTTGCTCAAGAATTACACGCAAGTGTTAGACACAATTTTCCCACACGTCGTACAGAAATCAAAGGTGTAACAGATCTGTACCAGGCCGATCTTGTTGATATGTCAAATTACAGTACCATCAATAGAAATTTCAAATTCATACTAACAGTAATAAATTGTTTTAGTAAATTTGCATTTGCAATACCATTGAAAAGTAAATCGGGTAATGATGTAGCAAACGCCCTCAAACCAATACTTGAACAGAATAAGATAAAGAATTTTCAAACTGATGCCGGTAAAGAGTTCTACAATGCTACTGTTCAAAAACTCTTTAAAATGTACAATATCAATCACTATAGTACTTTCAGTAATAAGAAGGCGGCAATCTGTGAACGTTTCAATAGGACCCTGAAAGAGCACATGTTTCGTGAATTCACTGTACAGGGAAATTATAAATGGTTGAATTTACTCCCAAAACTGTTAGACAAATACAATAACACCGTTCATCGAACCACTCGCATGAAACCGAGTGAGGTGAATACTGAAAATGAAAAGTATGTACTAATGAATATTGATAAGGCTACCCTGCGTTCCTTCAAACTTAAAAAGCAAAAGTTTAAAATCGGTGATAAGGTTCGAATCACACGTTACAAGCGAATATTTGATAAAGGATACCTACCAAACTACACTAATGAGATTTTCACTGTACACAATGTACTACCAAGCATTCCCCTCACCTATCACCTCAAAGACGATAACAATAAAATTATTAAGGGTGCATTCTATGAGTATGAAATGAAGAAAACCAAGTACCCAGATGTGTATCTTATTGAAAGAGTGCTAAAGAAGAAAGGTAATAAATTGTATGTGAAATGGTTGGGTTTTGATTCAAAATACAATTCATGGATTGATAATAATACATTAAAAAAATGAAGCTAAAACAGCACAAATCAAAACTACCACTGATTAACTTTGACAGGTATTTAAATAAAAAGCAACAAATAAGACACAGTGTGCTTCTACCAAATAGTGTAAGATGTATTGTGTGTGGGCCGTCCAATGTTGGAAAAACAAATACTGTTTTTAATTTATTATTTGCCGAGAATGGTGTCAAGTTTTCTCATTTATATGTATTCACCAAATCTCACCAGCAAGACAAGTATCAACTTCTCAAGGAAATTATGAGTCAAGTAGCCGAGGTTGGATTCAATCTGTACCAGCATAATGAAGAAATACCACACCCAAACGATGCACACCCCAATTCAGTTATGATTTTCGATGATATTTGTATGGAAAAACAACAGAATATTCGAGACTATTTCAGTATGGGTAGACACAAAAACATTGATAGTTTCTACATTTGTCAAACGTACTCTAGTATTCCTAAACAATTGATTAGAGACAACAGTAATTTGATTGTTATATTCAAACAGGATAATCGTAATCTACAACACATATATCATGATCATGTATATCCAGATTTGAGTAGGGATGAATTCAGTAGAATGTGTGCTCAAGCATGGAATAATAATAATTTTCTAGTCATAAACAAAGATTGTGGACTGGATAACGGGAGATACAGAGTTGGATTTGATAAATTTATCCTATTATAAAAATGATACTGAAAAAGGATCTAAAAGAATTGACAGCCATCAAGAATAATATAAAACAGCTGCGTGACTCTATACGTCGAAAACATCGAGAATTATCGTATGATGCAATTAGTGAAGAAGAAAATTTACAGAAACAATATAAACCAATTACAGAATCATTGAATCAATTTAAACAACAACAATTATTTGATGTTAAACAGGAAATGAAAGAGGAGGAGGAGGAGGAAGAGGAGGGGGAGGTAGAGGAGGAGGAAGACTACCCCATTCTAGACTCCACTAATTTAGATGCTTCTAATTTAGACACAACAAACATTTTCGATTCTTCCAATGTTCCCAGTTTTTTAGACTCTTCCAATTTTGACACCTCCAATGTTCCCAGTAATTTAGAATCTTCTAATTTAGACACCTCCAATGTTCCCAGTAATTTAGATGAAAGTAGTAGAAGAGACAGTAGAGAGTCTAGTCGGAAATTTGCATCTAGAAATCGTATAGGTAAATACATTGATAATTTTATGAGAACAACAAAAGGTCAAAATCTGTATGGAGTTCACTTTAATCCCACAATCAATGAATGGCAAATTGGAAAGAAAGTTATCAAGTTTGATGATAAAAAAATCATTATTGATGGTAATAAATCATTCCCGCTTACACACGGTCTACTAGAGCTGCTATTCAAAGCAATTCCAGATACATTCATCTATAGGAAAGGTGATCTTGTCGACTATAAACGTATACTTGAACTAACTGGGGTTCATCTTGATGCATTGGGACGTGTGAAAAGAAATACCAGTTATAAATACACTCACATAATTAAAGATTTATTTCCACCTAAACGTGTTAAAGGAGTTGAACAAAAACTGGGTAGTGGAATACATGATATGCAAATTGAAACCTCACCTAAGAGCAACGTCTACACCTATTGGGATAATCCAAATGAATTGTGTGAAATATTGGAATTGCTGATTAATTCAAAACTTGCCGGACACACCGGTCATGATTCAGAAATTGCATCAATAATTGAAGAATTACGTGAAATCGGTATCATTATAGGTGGTAATTTAGTATTATAAAAATGACTATTGATAAATTTGGACGACATTTGTATGCAAGTAGAAAGGCGAATATCAATGAAGAATTGAAACAGTTGGTGCAGAATTTAATTGATATCCTACAATTGATACCACTTGCGGCACACCATCTTCCAAGAGTTGATCTCAACAACATTGATCAGTGGCGAGCAATGACAGATCCAACCCTATTTGATCAGTATAGAAAATATTCAGAGGAAACTGAAAATCCATGGTTTTTTAGAGCATGGTTTGAGAGTAAATTTATCTACAAACATGAATTATAATAAAAACAAGTATGACTATTGATAAATTTGGTCGACATTTGAGTAGAAAAGAGACAGTGGACTTGGAGAGAGAAGAGATGATAAACTTGTTTCAAAATGCCATTACTCTAGCACAACAAATAGATACAGTTAAAGATTTCTACTTACCAAACATTGATATTAGACAACAGTGGAAACACATGACAGATCCACAATTACTTACCAACTATAGAGAGGCTGTAAAGGGTCTCTCCATCTATAATTCTTCATTTAAAAGATGGTATGAGAAAAATTATCTATATAAAAATGAATAGAAAAAATACTCCGAAAAAGAAGAGGTCAATGAAAAAGAAGTTGGGATCTGGTATATTGGGTTCCGTAATTAATAAAGCAATTGATCTACTGCCCATGGAGCTCCATATTCCCGGGTACCAATTCTGCGGACCCGCGACAAACTTGAAAAAACGATTAGCAAGAGGAGATAAAGGAATAAATAGATTAGATGAAGCATGTCGAGAGCATGATATAGCCTATAGTGACCCAACACAAAATCGAACGGAAGCTGATAGGGAACTTGCAGCACTCGCATGGGAAAGAGTAAAAGCAGCCGATGCTAGTCTTCCTGAACGAGCAGCAGCCTATCTAGTTACAAATCTTATGAATGCAAAAGTGAAATTTGGTGGAGGAGGAAAGAAACTCGGTAAAGGTGTCTATTTGAAACCGTACAAAGGTTGTGGTATAAAGAAGAAGAAGAAGAAGGTAGAGAGTGCATTGAAAGCCATTTTAAAAAAAAATCCCCATTATCAAATGTAGATATAGTAAAGTATGCAAAACAGCTTGACTTACCGTTACGTGGAATTTATATGAGAGATAAACTACCAAACACACCACTTAAACACCTAGAACTGGGTGTAATCAATCTGGATAATGAAATTGGTGAGGGCACTCATTGGACGTGCTACTTCAAAAACGCTAATCTATGTGACTATTTTGACAGTTTTGGTAATCTAAGTCCACCACTTGAATTTATGAAATATATGCAAGGTGTAAGAGTTCGATACAACTACAAGAAATATCAACAAATGGAGCACTCATGCGGACATCTGTGTCTATTGTGGCTGTATAAAAAATATAGTGATTATGTTTACGCTAACAGCAAACGAGAATCCATTGGTTAGTGAAATCTTCCCACCAGTTGAATTGGATAGCTTTGATTATGAAGTGGGTCTAGTAAACATGTACACATACAATACAATTCCAAATATTGAAACAAATGTAAATAATAAGTTCGTGTATGATGGACGTGTGGTTGAAATACCAGAAGGATCATACGAATTGGAGGATATTCTAAATTATATTCGAAATAATCTTAAACTGACAAGCAGTCAACTGAGAATCAAAGCCAACAACAATACACTACAGTGTGAGCTGTATGCAGATAAAGATATTGATCTAACTATGAAGGACAGCATTGGTCCAATACTTGGATTTCAACATGAAAAATTACTAGCAAATAAATGGCATATATCAACAAAACCGGTTCATATAATGCGTGTGAATAGTATACGTGTAGAATGCAATATTGCACAGGGTTCATACAATAACGGTAGTGAAGGTCACACAATTCATGAGTTTTACACAATTGTACCTCCTGGCTATAAAATAATTGAATCACCCACAACTGTGGTGTACATGCCAATCAATACAAACACAATAAATCAAATTTGTATAAATATAATCGATCAGGACGGGAATGTGGTAAACTTTCGTGGAGAAACAATAACAGTACGCTTACATGTAAGAAAGAAACCAGTTGGTGTATAATTACATATATAAAAAAATATGCTAATATTTACAAAAAATCATCAATCACAACAGCATGATGCAACAGATAGGAAATTACTTACACCTAAAAATAGACAACTACTACAAAGATTAGGTTTTTTTGTATATAATAAAAATATAAACAATGAATCACCAAATTCCTCACGGTATGCAAATTGATTCAATATTCAATGTTGGTGAGAAAGTACAATTCGATGAGAGTATAACCCAATTCGAGTATCACACTCACACACCATATGCATCACAAACATACAAAAATAATGATGAAATTCGTATCAATGTAAATCAACAGGATGTCTACACTCTACCATGTAAAAGCTATCTTCTAATAGAGGGTAATATTAAAGTACAAAAAGCAGACAATACTGAAGTTGACTTTGTATTAGTGAACAATGGAATAGCCTATTTATTCGATGAGATTAGATATGAGGTGGGTGGAGTCGAAGTTGACCGTACACGTAACGTTGGCATGACAACAACAATGAAAAACCTCTTGTGCGAAACTCCACAAAATAAATGTATATGGGAGAATGCAGGATGGAATCGAGATGGATGGGCAAATAAAAAGAAATTCAGCTTTTGTATTCCACTGGAAATGTGGTTAGGTTTCATGGAAGACTATAGAAAAATTATTTTGAATGTAAAACAAGAATTGGTTCTGCTTCGATCTTCATCTGATTTAAATGCAATTCAAACCACCGCTGGTACTAAAATCGAAATTAATCTAACAAAAATACAATGGAAAGTACCCTACATACATGTTGCAGACACAATTCGTCTTAATCTACTGAAATTATCTCACAATGATAAACCAATTAGCCTTCCATTCAGATCTTGGCAATTACACGAGTATCCTACCCTACCAGAAAGCACAAGTCATCAGTGGACTGTTAAGACGGCATCACAAATGGATAAACCAAGATTTGTTATACTAGGACTGCAAACTAATAGAAAGAATAGCCTTCGTAACGATATATCTCAATTTGATTTTTGTAATTTGAATAATGTTCGCTTGTATTTGAATGCACAATACTTTCCCTATGATAATATTATGGGTAATAAACATACATTGTATCAGATGTTTGCCGCCTTTCAACATGCCTACTACAAACAAAGTGATTCGGGAACATCAATAGCATTTGATAAATTTGAAAAAACACCACTAATTGTGATAGACTGTTCTCGTCAAAGTGAACTTTTGAAATCGGGTGCATTAGATGTGAAACTTTCATTTGACACAACTGCAAATATCCCAGAAAATACATCTGCATACTGTCTCATTATATACGAAAATATCTATGAATATACACCATTGAGTGGAATTGTTAGAAAAGTAATGTAAACAAATAATATTAACAAAACAAAATGATAAAGTAGTATAGTAATTTAAAAAAAGTATAAATATAATAAGTTATATAATTAGAGTAATTTAAAAAGTATAAATAAAATAATAAAAAAATTTTTTTTTTTACCTACATACATTAATCTAGGTATAGGTACCCACACCTACGCACCTACGCACCTACGCACCTACGCAGGTACCTACACCCAGGTTTACATAGATTGTATATTTTAGATGAATTCTTCAATTTATCATTTCAATATAAACTAATTCGATAATAGTTACATGATATTTTTTTTTACACAGTAGTACAACAATGAAAAAAAAATTAATACTTCAAATGGTTCGGAACCCACCTAAAACTCTAGATTTCAGACCTATTTAAGCAAAAAAAAAAAATTTTTTTATTTTATTTTAAAGTTTTCAAAAGTTTCTTTATATTTTAAAGTTTTTCAGGTTTTAAAGTTTTTGTACTTTTCCTTGAGATGGTTGCTCACGAATTTTACGTTTTCTTATTGGAATATCTTTATGGCCCCAAGCTAGAGTATCAATTCGGTTTGGTAGTATGAAACGTTTATCATCATGAGGTTGAAGAGCTAGTTTTCCACGTTGAACAGTATAGACATGATGCAGTTTACTTTCAATTGCTGATGATGTTACATTTTTGTGTTTTACATCAAACAAACATTCTTTATAATCTTCAAATCTCAATTGATTTCTATTTGCACTCTTGGGAATTCCCTTTGCAACCTTCTTTTCTGAATCACCTATGCGAATTGCATACATTTTGGCTTGTAGTCCAACAAACCCAGAAATTATTTTTCCACCACACTCATCCTTAAATTTACCTAGTTGTTTTTTATGTTTTGTGCTGTAACATTGATGGTCTTTTGGATAATTAGATGTGTCAAATAAATCCAAATTTCTTTCAATATCTTTATAAATATCGTTTGTTTGAATCAGATACATAAAACTATCTGTATCGGACATTAGCAGTTCAACATTGGGATACATTTTTAGAATTTCATCATAATGGAATTTGTACATTATTGCTTTACTTGACTCAAGTATTGCCATACCCACATAAATGGGACGATTTAGATGAACCTCAAGCTTATTTAGACATACACCAGCAACATCATCGTTAAATCTGGACCAGTATTTCATTCTTGGATATGCAATCACTTTATCAAGTTGTTTTTCATCAGTTATAATCCTAAAATCATTGTGATTCCTTACATTTTCCAACGTTTTTCCATAAATTGCATTAGAACATAGCTTGTATAGATCTCTATCAAAATCATTATTTGAATTCTTTCTCAATTCGGTATTTAATGATATAAATTGCTCTAACCAGGCTGATTGATTGAATTGCATCACTCTGTGTATTTTTGTTAATTTCAAACCTAATCTCATGTAAAGTTTCAAATTTTTATAGTGTAGAATGTAATTTTTACGATTTTCAAAAGTTGTAATCAATTTCTCATATCGCCCTGATGGGGGTGTGGCTTTTACTGGTGCAAGGGGGTAATGGTTGTGCATATCATGTAGACTTTCTGGATATTCAAGATCGACTTCTAAAAAGTAGCCAACATGTGATTCATCTGAAATTTTTGTAACATCGAAATTTTGAATTTGCTCATTAGATAGCCACTTGAATCCAGAGTGTGGTAGTGATTCACTCATACTTGTACCATATAAATTATTTGCATCTAAGTAGATTATAAATGTGGTTTTGGAATTTTTATCATATGTAGATAAATATTGGTTGTTGGCTTTTGCATATCGTTTGGGGATTACACTTAAACCTCCGCGAATGCCGGACTCTACAAACAGGTGCATATCTGGATCACTTAAAAGTTCAAGTTCAATACCAGTCATTTTCAACATTGCATTCCATGAATAGTGTGGTAGCGAATAAAAGTGGGATGGATCAAGACTGTAGGTTTTCTGGAATGTTGATCTGAAAGATTGAAATATATCGGCGAGTAAGAGTATATCAGTGGTCAGGTAGAGATCGTGAAATTGACCAAGATTTTTCAAGTTGAATGCATTCCAAACGGTTATAGCATTTTGATAGTCAGTCTCACTTACATCTGAATCGGTTAGTTTGTTGTAGAACTTTTCCCGGGAAGGTAGTTGCTTTTCTTTGAATTTCTCAAAACAATCCATATATTCGTATGGGTAGATTTGTTTTTTCAACAGTAAATTTGTATGATTTGGAAAATGTGCTGAAATCAGTTGGAAAGCATTTGATAACATATTTTCTGCTAATTTTGAAAGAGATGAATTCAGAAATTGTAGTGAATCGATAAATCTTAGAGTGTTATTTAGTGTTATTGAAATTATTTTTTCACTTGTCCTAGCTAAGCAACTTATTCTCTTTTTATATTTATTGAGTGATTGAACAATGAAGTGTGAATCGTAACCGGTGAAATTGTGGAATATTACAGGAATGAACTCTACTTGTTTTGCATTAAGATTACATGATTGATGAGCAGCTCCAATAAACTTTCCAGTTGAATGGGAGTGGTGTCGCACACGATCAAACAATAGGCTCTTATTACACAGGCAACACACATCTACCATTTTAAATTTGTTTTCTTCTTCTACTGTAATCTGCATTGGCACTTGTATTTTCAATTGCTTTTTCAATTCATTTCCATGTTTATCTAATTCATCTAGAAACTTTTCTATTAAATTTGATGATTCAGACAGGTTGGATGCTCTAACTATCCTTGGTCCATAATGAATTGATCCACTTTCATTTACTATTACATATCCATAACCACATGGTATATGTTTTTCATCTTTAATTAAACATTCAAAGTCGGCGTATATCGTGAAGGGTGTGGGTAGGGTATAGGAGAAATTTGTGAACTTTAAAACAGTATTTTGTTGTGGAATTTTAATGCGTTGTGTTTTGTGTGATGAGCACAATTCAATATGTTTTTCTAAACTACGTTTTGCATTTGATTTGGTGAATCTTTGGAAACAATGGGGGCAAATTTCTACTTTACCATTATATTTTGTTAGATGTGATAGTAGTTTGGATAGATTTTTAACAAGGGTGTAGTGTTTTTGTTCTTCTTTGTTAGATAACAACAACAGTGTGATTGTATGCTCTCTTTTTCTGTGTTGGGATGCAAAGACTGGATAGAACATATCTTTCTCTTCTTCATATGTAATAACATTAACAGCTATTGTTGTGTTTTGGTTCTCAAATTTAGGTATGTCTTTCAATTTTAGTGGGAAGCATAAATTTTCAATATTAATTTTATCTTTTATTTTTTTAAGTGCAGATACTCGATATTCCTTATTGGTGTTGAAATAGGAGAGGATGGACCAGACAAAGCAGAGATCATCTTCATTTTTCACATTTATAACAGCTTTCCTATTTATAATTTTAATTGGAGTAGGAATGTATGAGCCAGAACCACTTATTGGTCTGTATCTAACCATATTGAAATTGAATTGTTTGAATATGTCTATAGTCCAACCACTCCCTAACTTTATGAATTTATCTAACCCTTCCATAATTTTTCCCTCTGCCTCCTCCCATTGCACACTAAATTTATCAAGATTCTCATGGACTGAGATTATAGACCTCGATTGTCCATGGAATGTTGGTTCAACATACAACTCTTTATCAGCAGAAATCTTTTTCAATTTAACTGTTAAACTCACATACCACTTAATATTATAATGAAATTTTTCAGAATTTTCAAGTATTATATCAATTATATGAGGTTTAAGGTTTTCAAACAATATTTTTACATCAATTGTGTTGAATGAGTTCCATATGAAAAATAGACAGTTTTTGTTGATGCTGTGTTGGCAGATTGGTGATGAGTAGGTGGATGAAATTATTCTATCCATTTTTATATATACCGAATTTTTCATGGTGTTGCTCGAGTCTGTTGTCCTGTTCCTACTGTCCATTGTCCCACTGTCCATTGTCCCACTGTCCATTGTCCCACTGTCCATTGTCCTGGTGATACTCAAGTCCATAGGTGTTGTCTGGTAGTTGGTGTTGTTGTAATTGCTGGTGATACTCAAGTCCATAGGTGTTGTCTGGTAGTTGGTGTTGTTGTAATTGCTGGTGTTTGGGACCCTATCTGAAAATAGGTAGCGACTAGTCTCCGTGGATGAGCCAGAAATCTCTGGTGGGAGTATAGCTCGTTGACTATTTTCAGCCTGAACTAACATAACTCCTTCGATCCAAAGGAGTGAAAATTTTCTGCCTGTGCACCTCTATTTATACCCAAAAACTGGGGTGGAAATTGGAGGGGGAGGGGGAAATGGGAGGGGGAAAAATTAAATTTAATTTAAAAGGGAAAAAAAATAGAAAAAAAAATTAAAAAAAAAAAAACGAACTGAAAAATATTATGTGGTTGCTTTGGTAAACTACTATTGATAGTGTGAAAAAAAAAACTTGAACTGAAAAAAAAAAATATGTGGTTGCTATGGTAAACTATTATTTATAGTGTAGAAGAAAAAAAAAATTAAGAAAAAAAAAATTAAAAAAAAAAAACGAACTGAAAAAAAAAATATTATGTGGTAAACTATTATTTATAGTGTAGAAGAAAAAAAAATTAAGAAAAAAAAAATTAAGAAAAAAAAAATTAAAAAAAAAAACGAACTGAAAAAAAAAATATTATGTGGTAAACTATTATTTAGGCCTATAGTGTAGAAGAAAAAAAAAAATTAAAAAAAAAAATTTAAAAAAAAAAAACGAACTGAAAAAAAAAAATGTGGTTGCTATGGTAAACTATTATTTATAGTGTAGAAGAAAAAAAAAATTAAAAAAAAAATAAAAAAAAATAAAAAAAAAATATAGTGTATATCAACCCACCCACCCTCGCCTGTTTATTAGAGGTCTTCACAGTACAGGCGGTCTATGAAGACTGAATAAAAAATGTATTTGCTGGCCTATATATAGTGTCTGACTTTTTTTAATTTTTTTTTTCCAATAACCATCATCGGAAATTAGTGTATGATACATGAATTTGCATTGCCTTGATGAGCTGAATAAGATGATGTCATTCAATCCATTCTATCTTGAACGGTTCAAAAGTTGATATTTTTCCGGGACCGATAGTTCCCACAGGAACGGAAATTTTCGGGAGCTGATAGTTTATTTTAAATCAGCTTGGGGTTATCTCTGTTTATGATTAGGTCTCACCTCTTCATATAGTGTTGGTTTTCAATGTTTTAGTGTTTTCTTTAGTTTACGTTTCAGTGGAGGTTTGTATCATATTTGATACAAAACTCCTAGAACTGTATCATATTTGATACAAAACTCCTAGAACTGTATCATAGATATGAAACTCGTAGAAATGTATCAAAATTTAGGATTTAAGTTCATACAGTGGTATTAGCTTCCATGAGAATGAAAATTTTCGTCTTGGGGGGTCTAGTTGGGTTGGAAAGAGCGTGGGAAAAAATGTGTGAGCGTGGGAAAATCCTTATTTTCCAATCAATTATCATCGGAAAATGGTGTTCGATACATGAATTTGGGATGCCTTAAAAGGCCGAACAAGAAGAAGAAGGCACCGTCCAATTAAATTTATCTTGAGTGGTTGAAAAGTTCAAATTTTTTCGTGATTTTTAACTCCCGTGAAAATGGGAATTTTGGGAATTTAAAATGTTGGGTTAAATCAACTTTGACTTACCTATTTCAGGTTAAATTAGGTTTGGATAGTTGGTTTAGGTTAACCTTAAATTTAAGGTTCAAGAAAAACTGCGCCAGAACTCTTACCACTTTTAGCGAGGCGACCACGCCCAAAAATTCTATTATTTTTTCCTCAATTAATCGTGATCGGAAAATTGTATTTGATACATGAATTTGGGATGCCTTGAAATGCTGAACAAGATGGCGTTTTCAAATTTAAATTCCCTTCACGGGTTAAAAAGTTCAAATTTTTTCGTGGTTCGGAACCCACGTGAGAATGGGAATTTTCGAGATCGGATAGGCTGCGTTGATTCTACTTGAACTTACCTATTTCAGGTTAAATTAGGTTTGGATAGTTGGATTAGGTTAACCTTAAATTTAAGGTTCAAGAAAAACTGCGCCAGAACTCTTACCCTGCCCTACTGTAGATCAGTTTTTCGTAGATCAGGAAAAAATAGCTTGAATTCTCCCTGCGTCTCTCTTGTTAGATTAATATCATTCACCCAGCTTTCTTTTTCTTCATTAACAAACAAAATGCGCAATAACAGATTGTCTAACAATTGGTCAATGCCATTGGAGTATAAACTCGCAGGAGTAGGAAGTTTGCAATGTGACCACTCTTACTCTGACGACCTACTCGTACGACCTGCTCGCAAAACGATCTACTCGTCAGTCGCATGCAGTCTGACCACAGCCTAAGGCGTTCGTTTTTTGTAACCGGATACAAAAATTGTCTTGAGACAGCAGTACAGTGTTATTGCATTTCTCATTCGCACAGGCTACTCCTACTCCTATTTCTCTACTGCATGTGATTTATTTTTATTTCTAACGTTGATCAACTAGTTTGCTATTCACACTTGGATTTAACAAAGACGTTAAGCGTTGAGCCCGTTTACCGTTGATACGGAAATGTAGTTGAAGCATCAACTGGTTTAGTTGAGGAGACAAAACAGTTGAATCGTTAATAACCAATAAACCGTTAGTTAATTCAACTAGTTCGTTGAATCAACGCTCATCACTAACACAAATCACCCCACTGTCGATCGAATCATATAACTAGAAAAAATCATGTAACTAATCATGTAAGAAATTGTTTAAAGTCTCATTATGCAAAAAAACGTAACTTATTGGGTCTCATTCAAAATGGCCCAAATTGAATCAATTTTTTGATGATCAATATAACTAGAATTTAATTTTTCTCCTAAATTTATATTTTTAGCCCACTTGATTCACTACAGTGAAACAGCATGAAACAATTTGTAGCCTTCTGACGAAAATTAAATTGGGAAATGGAATAGTGTAAATTTTCTAGCAGGGCTTATCTACTATTGATTCAATTTTATTTTTGATTACAATCACAGTTTTTCTCCATTTTTTCTTTTTGAAACCACTTTTGTAAAAAAATATATTATGTATAATTTTGCTTATTTTGTAATGATTCCTATTGTAGGAAATTGTAGATAAATAAATGAATAAAAATAAAATAAATAATAAATATAGCGAGAATTTTGAGTAGCGTAGTACTGTATTTTGTTCTAAAATCTTGACATTTATGATTAATAGAATTTTTTATTTTCAGTGCTGTAAAATTCACATCGAAATTATTTGGCAGTGCGCTGTCACGTAGAATAAAAGCGACCATTTTGTATGCAACTGAAACTGGAAAGTCTGAAAACTATGCGAAAAGATTATCAGAAATATTCGGTCACGCCTTCCATTCACAAGTGAGTATGAACACAATTCAATTTTTAAATTCAATTTTCTCTGAACAACCCTGTCCAGAGGAGTTTATTTTCATTTGATACATAATAATAAATTTTTACAATGTCTGTGTATAAATATTTTCATATTGATTACTCGTGAACACCCCACTATATAAATATGTGCTGGGGTGAAACAGTCTAGTAAGTTTTTCAATTTATGCAAAATTCCTTTTAAAATAATTGAAACATTATTGTTGATTATCCATGTTAGTATTCTAATTATTATTGAAATATTCTACATTATATAACTAACACTAATATTACTAACACCAAAATGACTACTTATATACTACCTAGCACTACATACTACTATCTACCACCTTTCTAACTCTACAAACTTATCACTGCTAACTTTATACAACAATAAAAAACACCCTACAAAAGACAATGTCATATACCATTATAAGTATTTTTACATAAACAATATGATGAAACATTACATGCTATAGTTATTGTCTGGAAAATTGACTGAACGTTTTAAACACTTTATATCTTGAATTTATTTAATTATACATTCAGAAGTTACCTGCTAAAATTTTTTCGGATTCAATGAAATTTATATCTATTAGCCATTTCTTTAATGAACTCTTATATTTTTTCAAGTTAGCCTCGTTCTTCAAAAGACTCGGCATTCTATTCAGAACTTTAGAGCCAACATATAATGCTGATTTTTGAGCAAATGTTGAGTTTACTCTGGGAACTGAAATATCTCTATTTCGAGCTCTGGTATTGTGAGCATGATCAACGAATTGAATTTGGCTTGGGTGTTTCTTTATATATGTGCTAACTACTAATATGTATAACTGCCTAACGCTAAGTACCTTGTAATCCCAGAATAACTGAATTGATGGGAATAACCGATGCCTATAGCTAATAACTCTGAGTAGAAGTTTTTGCACTTTAAGAAGCGGATCTATTGTATTATAATAAGCTCCTCCCCATATAAGAATACCATATCTAATAACAGATTCCACCAGAGAGTATTGAATTGAATTTGAATTGAATTTTATTTCCACACAACATATTACAAACATAATGAGAATACAATTAAAATATAAAGAAATATATTTCCCCACATGGACTACAGATCCGTGTGTGAGGAAAGAATTCTTATCTATTAATGTAAGAGATAATTTTAATATATTGCACAATGAGTTATCAATAAAATTTAGAAAATATACAAAATGTTTTTTTAATTACAAATGAAAAAAAGAAGAAAATTTAGTAATTTTGAATAATTAGAAATTCCATACCAGAAGAACTGAAGGTGACTAGTCTAGCAATGATCAATCTACCATAAGTAAATACAGTAATTGGCAGATTCTCAAAACACCCAGGCAGTGACAGCTTTTGAATAATGCTCAGGAATCAAGTGTAGGGTGAGTGAATCAGTGCCTCAGCAGCCTCACGGCCTACCTCAAATAGCCAATCGACCACCCTTCTTTTATATACATAGACACTGCACCTCCCCGCATCCAGGATTGACTTTGGAAGGTTGCGATATAATATGTGCACAAGATGAAATGGGTTATTATTTAATGAACTTAAGGTTGATCTAGGTGTGTCAAAGCCAAGATTGAGTCTGTGTCTAGTCGGATAATTGTGCTGTACTTCAGTGAAAATTTCTGTTTTGTAGTTTTTGGCAAAAGTAAGGAGTGTTTTCACGTAAATTTGCCTAACATCAAGAACGCGAAAAACCGAGAAAAGCTGTTCTGTAGGAAATCTGATAGGTTTGTTCAAAATGATCTTAATTATTGTTCTCTGAGTAACAGCTAGAGGCTGTAGAACCGCGGCCGAGGCACCGCCCCACGCCAGCACTCCATACTGCAACAGTGACTGTATGTAGGCAAAGTAAACAGTCCTGCTTTGACTCATGGTCAGCACCCTTCCGAGCTGTGAAAAGGCGTACATAAATTTTCTCAACCTCTGTTTCACTCCCTGAATATGTGGAGTCCAGCATAATTTGTGGTCGATGGTAACTCCTAGATATTTGTATTTTTCTACACGTTCAATCTGTCCACAGCTACAGGTCGCCGACTGCAGGTTGTTACAGACATGCAGAACCAATCGTCTCAGACCAGGGCCACTGTCACTCTTGAAAAATATTGGCATGTACATGGTTTTAGTAACATTTAAAGTCAGCGTATTCTGGTCCAGCCAACGCTTGATTCTAACCATGTCTGCCTCTGTCCGCTCATAGACCTCATCCCACGTGCAGCCGGATGACACTACCGCCGTGTCATCAGCAAAAAGAAATAGTTTACCATTAGTCTCAACTCTTCTCAAGTTATTTATGTAGATAAGGAACAGGAGGGGTCCCAATGTACTACCCTGTACTACTCCATAGTCAATCTTAGTTTTATCACTATTAACACCATTAATTGATACAAATTGTGAGCGGTCTTCTAAGTAGCTAATGAACCAGTCCAGTGATTTAACGCCAATATGTCGAAGTTTTTCTACTAACTTATGCCGGTCTATGGAGTCAAACGCTTTTGCCAAATCAAGGAAAGTCACGAGTACTCGCTTTTTATCGCAAATTTGACTAGATATGAATTTAGTGATTTCAAAAAAGGCATGAGATGTATTTTTGTCTTGTCTAAATCCAAACTGCATATCTGATATTATTTTTTCACGCTCTAGATAATCCGCAAGCTGGAGTTTAACACATTTTTCCAGTATTTTTGATAAGATGCAAAGTAAAGAGATAGGTCTGTAATTTGATGTCAGATTTTTATGGCCTGATTTATAGATAGGAACAACTTTAGCTATTTTGCATGACTTAGGAAATTTACCTGACTTAATACTAAGATTGACAATATGTAATAAAGGCATGATCA
The DNA here is from genome assembly GCA_948455865.1 of Conomelus anceps. Taxonomy (NCBI): domain Eukaryota; kingdom Metazoa; phylum Arthropoda; class Insecta; order Hemiptera; family Delphacidae; genus Conomelus; species Conomelus anceps. Next base: position 8,768,219 of record OX418221.1, read on the forward strand.
ATATATCCACGTTGCTTTTGATCAGTTTAGATGGTATACTATCCCACCCCGGTGCGGAATTACCTTTAATACTTCTCACCACATCTATAAGCTCTCCCTGCGAAACGGGTCACAGCAGGAACGCTGAGTCAGTGGCGTGGGCACTGTCATCAACCTCGAGCGGACCGGCGGGGTCCAGTGCCTCAGCCAATCGGCTACCAACAGATGCAAAGTAGTTGTTGAAATCATTACTAATTTGTTTTATATCGCTGGGAGAGGGAGGTGCATTGTCACTGTGCCCACCAAACACATAAAGCGGAAATTTTGAATTGCCCACCGAACGACCTGCAACTTCATTAACGATGTTCCAAAATTTCCTTGGGTCTCCCCGGGCTTCGTCTATTTAGAGTAGTATGTCAGAGTAGTAAACCATTCTAACATCCAATACCGGCAATATGTTGCGCAGCTGCATGAATATATATACAAGCTTTCTCAACTTTTTAACAACACCAGCCACCTGACCATCCCATCGGAACAAATCATCTATTTGAACTCCCAAATATTTCACTGTATCAGATCTTCTAATTACAGGGCAGCTGCATTCATCTCCAGTCTGTTCACAAATATGTATTTTCAATGTATTTTTGAGGGGTTTAGTGGCTTCTGTTAATGAGAAAACCAGAAATACAGTCTTCTCAGCATTCAATGTCAGTAGGTTATTATTAAGCCAATTTAGCACTTTACCAAGTTCTCGCTCTGCTGTTCTGAATGTCTCTTCCCAAGTATCACCATTGAATAAAATGGCAGTATCATCTGCAAACGCTATCAGTTTGCCATTTATGTCAAGCGAACACAGATCATTTGCAAAAACTAGATACAAAGTTGGTCCAAGCACAGTTCCTTGTGGAACCCCAAACTCAACATTTGCATCCTCGCTCATTAGATTTCCTATTTTTGTTGACTGAGTTCGCTGCACAAGATATGATTCAAACCAACAATATGTGGCCCCTCGTATCCCAATGGCCTCAAGCTTTTTCAGAAGAAGCTCATGTGATACTGTATCAAACGCCTTGGCAAGATCAAGAAATATTCCCATGCATTTCTTATTATTATCAAGACCATCAATGACATGCTTTGACAGTTCGAATAGTGAATCCTCTGTACTTTTACCTGCACGAAAGCCATATTGGTTAGAAGAAAGAATGCTGTTTTTTTTCCAAATAGTGTACTAGACGCTTCTTCATAAGTTTTTCCAAGATCTTAGATATATTGCTAACTAACGAGATTGGTCTATAGTTTCCAAGTAATAGCTTGTCACCAGCTTTATGAAGAGGCCTAACACAAACCTTCTTCATAAGATCCGGAAAGACACCATTCTCAAAGCTTAGATTGAAAATATGCACTAGGGGTTTGACTATATACTCTTTCACATTTTTAATAATGCTATTGCTTATTTCGTCCCTTCCTGGTGAGCTATCTGTTCTTAGTGTTTGTATTATAGCCAGAATCTCTTGCTCATCTACTGCACTCAGAAACATAGTTGTTGGGATGCGTCTTTTAGGTCGGTAATTGGAAACTATCTCATCTAAAGTTTTATTTAATTTTCTACTGATATTATCTGCCATTCTTGCTCCTATACGTGCAAAATGGTTGTTGGTACAACTCAACACATCATTAGGGCTTTCATCTAGTGAAATCACATTTCCATTAAAATTAATTTTTTGCAGATCTTGTTTATTTTTCCCCAAAGAACCTGAAACCTCCTTAATGACAGACCATGTTTTTCTTATATTTCCTCCAGCCTGCTCAATCTTATTTCTATAATAATCTGTTTTAGTGCTTTGAATAAGTACGTTTAGATGATTTCTATATGTACGATAGTAATCAGCAAGCTGAACATCATTAGGACGTTGCTTACGTTTCTTGTTTAATTCATCTCTGGTCTTTATAGCTCTTATTAGACCCTGCGTTATCCAAGGCTTGATTGGTTTGAACCTTCTCTTTAATATATATGAGTTTTTGTTATTTGTTATATGTCTCCTGAAAATACTGATGAATTCTTCATATGCTCTATTAGTTTCATTAGCTTCATAAACAGGAATCCATTCTTCTGTAGAAAGGTGAGCTTTTAACCCAATTAAATTAACTGATATGCCTTTTTTAATATTTTCGACTGAAACTAAATTGTGACTCTCGTAATCAGTGTCACTTATTCCTACAACAGTCATGAAGTGATCTGTAATAGAATTTTCATACACCACAGGAGTTATCGGTCTATTAAGATTTGTTAAAATATGGTCAATACATGAGTATGTATTGTCGCTTACCCTAGTTGGCTCGGTAATGCAATGCCGAAGTCCGTACTCACTTAATAGATCCAAGTAATCATTGACTTGATCGTTGTATGGAGGAAGTATATTTATATTTAAATCGCCCAAGCACATAATATGCCGACCTCTCAAACTATCTAAAACCACTCTGAGATCAGCTAAAAAATCATTAATATCATGATGTGATGGTGACCGATAAATTGTAATAATATCTATCTCCCTTTTACTATAAACAAGTTTGAGATGTAGAGCATTAGATTGTTTTATTTCTATTTCTTCAGACATACAATTCAAGTTGGATTTCACATAAACTACAACTCCATCATTCTGTAAACGGTTCTCAGCTGTATAGAAAGCGTTATAGTTATCAATTTGCTGAGGTATACAATCATTCTTAAGCCAACACTCAGTCAAAACAATTATGTCAAACTGAACGTTAATTTCCTGCAGCTGAATCATTAAGTCATCGAAATTTTTATTTATGCTCCTGATGTTGAAATTCAAAACCTTCAGGTTGCAAGTACCAATCACTCTTCTCAGTTCACCTGAGTCGTGTAGTACCTGATTCTCAATTTCAAAAGCAGTCTCTAACTCGTCTCCTATTGACCACATCTCCATTTCTGGTTTTCTTCAATTACCTCGCTCATGCTTTTATGCCAATTTAAGATTTCTGAAGTACTATAATTTTTAATATTTCTTGTTAGAGATAACATCAGATCCTCTCCTCCTCTTGTAAGGTACTGAAAACTTTCAGTATGTCTGCTTAAAGCCACAATTATATGCGGAGTACTATTGTAAATTTCTAGCGGTTTGGGATTTATCCTAACAAGTACTACTCTTTTAGAAGTTAAACCCTGTGCTTCATGGATAGTGTGTACTCTCATTGATTCAACGTATCTCGTACCCAGGCTCCTAATTAGTATGTTTTTCTCCGTTTGTGTGAAAGCTAGTAACAAAGTATCAGGTTCAAGTCTAAGATACTCACTGTCTGCAATTGTAGGTTCAATTGAAATTATATTCTTGTTATTCAATGTGTTAATATGAGTGTAGAACTTTGAGAGACTGAACACAATAGCTTTCTTCATCATTAATTGGGTAATTGGCTTATTGTTAATATTGTACGGGATGATTTATACTATAATAGAAAAAAATATTTTTGTTTCAGTAACATTTCAAAAATGTCTCTGATAGTAAGACTGAAATTATTTGTATTAGAAACTACTTGAATAGATTGACAAAACCGTCTAGCACACTTAAGGTTGTTCATATGTGTATGGTATTCAAAAACGTTATTAATTTTTTTATATTTTATTTTATTTTTTATTGCGGATGATGCCCACATGAGTCCAGAGACTTGTGCGTGGGTGAAGAGGTGAATGGGTGAATGATGAGAAACATCCATGGCTGAATGAGATTCGAACCCAAGGCTGCAGGAAACGAAGCCAACCAGAGCCTAATGTTATCACAGACAAGCACTCTAACCACCTGCCCTACCAGAGCCGTCATTACCTTGTGTATGTATTCAATAAAGAAATAGATAAATGGCATCAATCGCGTAGGTTAATGTGCGTAATTTCCTTTCGTTTGTACTCAAACCATTTTATATTCTTCTTAAACTGTTTAAACCTGGAATTAGTGAATGGGTTTAAGGTATTTTGCCCATTGCAAAACTATTCGTTGCTCAAGCTTAACACAAGCTCAATATAAGATTCTTACAGTTATCACAGATAATAATAAAATATCAAATTCTATTGAACGAGCAGGTAAAGTTTTTGCTCGATCTATAAATTCAAAAACAAGTTAATATAACCAAAACTTATATTGAATTTAAGATGAATAGTTCACTGTATTTTTAGTTGGTTCCTATTTTCACTAAATAAAACTGGAGAGTAGGAAGAATTGACTAGAAAAAATACAGTGTTATTTAGTGAGTTTTGATGTTGGATTGTTCATAAAGTATTTCATCAGTGTGGAAAGCATCACAGATAGTATTATTATTAATTTATTGAAAAATCTAACATATTTACACAATTCTTTGATGAAAATTCACATTGAATCTGTTACTTTGCAGGTGCTGTGCATGGAAGACTATGATATAAGTAGTTTAGAGCATGAAGCGCTTTTATTGGTTGTGGCATCGACATTTGGAAATGGAGATCCTCCTGAAAACGGACAGGTAATAAATTTTTAGTTTATACTATAATATTTTTTATCTACGACCATGTCATAATGTATACATTACAGTTTCACAATTGATGCCAAAACAGCTGTCTTTTCGAAATGCTTTTTGAAACCCGTTGTATAAAGAGCTCATTATAGTACAGGTTCTACATTATAACACGGGTTCTGGACCAATCAGAAGCATTTTTGATGGAATCAATATCGTAATTCAATATTGTGAAACTATCAGCTGATTTGATCAAACTGCTAACTAAGCTGCTAACCTAACAATCTACTATAACTTCTCGTACTTGAGATGAGAGGTTAGGTATCTCTGACAGTCACAGAGGTAAAATGAAATTGTTTTAATTAAATGTATACTAGTGGTCGTAGATAAAATAGTGTATGCAACTATTTTATTTGGCCATTAAAGCACTCGTGAGATATTTATAACACTCGCATTCGCTCGTGTTATAACTTACATCTAACTCGTGCTTTAATAAGGGTCAAAATAAAATCGTTGCATAAACTACTATAATTCTATTCATTTATTTATTTTTGTAAACGGTTATCTTTCTTTTCTACTAACTGTTATTGAACAATGAACTTTACTGTGATTTTTTAGAATAAGTTCAAAGATTCATTCAACTTTAATTGTCTATGAAAATGTCATAGACAATTAAAGACAATTATTAATAATAGATACATAGGCAATTATTTAATAATACAATGAAATGTGTTTATGAATTATCAAATCAACAGTTTACAATTAAAGTTTACAATACTGCTTGCAGTTTACAAAATTGCAATCATAAAGGTTAATAAAAAAATTTAATATATAATATAATATATACACATATCATGCAAATTTTTATGGGGAAGGGGGTTTGTACATAGAATTAAGGTAAAATATTATAACATATTTCCTATTGATGATTTACAAGAGAAAATACCGTATATTCTTGAATGTACATAACGAGTATAGACAAGCAAGAATGGCATTTTAGTGAATTAAAATTTAATATTCTCCCAGACGAAAATGTTCTGGCATGTGCTAGCTGTTTTGATAAAACAATAACAAAGAATGATGTGTTGAATATATTATTCCAAGTACAGCAATTCCTTTTTATTTGCAGGCCTTTGCTCAAAATTTATATGCAATAAAAATGGATGACGCTGGACTAGAGAACGGACATCAAACAAATCATCACCTCAAGTAAGTTTTAAAAAATGTGTCCTCATAATAATAATAATAATATCGTGTGACCTGGCTGGCTCAGGTCTGGTGTCAGAGTTATCAGGTTGTGTCCTCATTAAAATAGATTTAGCTTACAATCAATACCTATCGATGATTAATCTGATGATGTACGGTAATCCAAAATTTAAATACCATCTGGTTTTATCTAATTTCAACTAGTTCACAATCTTTCAGTGAGGGTGACAGGTATCAAGCTATTCCTGCTTCCTAAGCGTGACAACATGCTGTAATTCCAGATACAATACATATTAAGTAGAAATATAAGAGTATTTAGATATAAAATATAAATATAAAATGTTTGAGAAGAAAGTATTGAAATTAATTACTGGAATAATTGGAAAACACGATGAACAGCTTTAAATAGTGTAAATGAGAAGAAACTATCCTGTTGTCTTTTTTTCGTTTTTTGCAAATATATTGTGATACCATACTTGAAGTTATTTTGATTTGCTTCAATTTTTATTCCAAATTTATCCATTCATTTATATATGATTCTACATACAACTTTAATAAGTTAACAGAATTTCAGTTTAAGTTTAGGAATTGCATTAGGTTTAGGAATTGCATTAGGTTTAGGAACTTCTTGGCATTAACGTCTGGATGAGGGGCCTTTGGAAAAAATTGTTGGGTGTCCCAACAAATATGTTGGGGATCATTTAGCTGGAATCATGTTGACGATCTGAAGTATAATAGTAGTAATAATTTACACATCATGTTAATGATATACATTTAGTGAAGCTATTTATTAGTGTTGGAATTATTTCGTGGACTTTTGTTAAATGTTAATATTTCTGTTCCAGCATGGCATCTTCAGCATCTTTCATCAAAGCTAACAGCCAATCAGATCAGGTTCTGGAAAGGACTGACTCCCTAAGAGATTCTCTTACCGATGCCGATGTTTTTGGTCCACTTAGTAACGTCAGGTATTATTAATGTGGCTTTTTATTCAATGTATTATATATTATATTCAATGTTTTATATATCAAACTATCAGGTGGTGGCTGGTGGCACTGTGGCAGTAGGGCCGTGTTCTGTTCTGTGTTCCATTGTATTGTAGCCTGCAATGCAAAAGAAAAACCGTAAAATTACTGAGCCTAGCTGCTTTTAGTTGAATTGTAGAAAAATCTTACAGTATATTCTTTTCATTCAAGATAATACAACAGCCTCAACATTGGGCTTCACCGTCAACCTGAGCAGAATAACCATGTCCAGGAGAATGTGCAAACCAAAAAATACAAAGTTCCCAGCATAGTCGTTCAAAACGGACCCAATAGCTTCTCACCAGCAATGGAAAGGTCCGCTCATCCTCAGCGGACTCTTTCCAAGCAGGCCGAATTGGATGAGGATGAAGAAATTGCGACTGTTGTTTCAACGAAGGAAAAAAATAACGAAACGAAAGCACCGGAACAGCAATCAATCATCAAATCATACATATTTATTATTCAATGCACCATAAAATTGTTCTACAGAGCTTTTTAAATGAGTAACTTCTGAAAGCAATCGGAGATTAATCATTGACAACATACTCAGATTCAACATTGAATTTTTTTAAATTTCAGCAATTTCTTAACATTTTTAACAATTTTTTTCTTATTAAGTGGGTTGATATAATTCACATTATAATATTGAAAGTATGATAGATGAGTTATGATAATATAACATGCCTATTTATTCCGGAATATATTATTGAAATAAATAATAATAAAATGATCTTCTGATCATTTAAATTATCAAATTTGAGGACAATTAGTCTACCAAATTACGAATATAACAGTAACACGAAGATTTTGTAAAAATTCGATAAATGCTATTGACCAAAAAATCTACAACAAATTTAACTTCAATGTATTTAAAATAATTAATAGATTTCGAATTCATCAAAGGGGATTCAAAAGAAATAAATTATATTCTGTATATTAGACAGTTTGCTAAAATTACAGTTCCTTCAAAACCAATAACTTTATATTTTTCAAGTTAGTTTGAAGTGACTGACAATTGAATAAACTGACAAATATACATGAACAGAATTTATTAATTTCGAATTCCTTTAATTGCTATTTCTTTATACTGAAGACTTCCGCAATGGCGGATATTGACAACAGCATTGAAAAGCTGATGGGAATCGATGAATGCTACTGTACAAACTAACTTGTGAGATACGAGCCGATATGGTCAAGTTGGAAATGAATGCTGCTGTGCAGAAAGGTCTCCATGGTCTAGTGGTTAAGGGCGCTCAACCGGCAATTGGGAGGTCCGTGGTTCGATTCCCGGTGGTGACTGATATTTTTGTACAGTAGCATTCATCGATTCCCATCAGCTGTTCAATGCTGTTGTCAATATCCGCCAATGCGGAAGTCTTCAGTATAAAGTAATAGCAATTAAAGGAATTCGAAATTAATAAATTCTGTTTATATTTTTGTTAATTGCAATATCGGAAGGATGTATTTTCGCCATTCATACCAAATAATGTTTATTTATTACATTTTTAATGGTTTGTTTATTTTAAAACAATGAATGCTTTTAATCCAGTAATGTTATTTATTTATTACATTTTATTGTGTATTTATTACATTTTTAATGAGTTTACATAGGAATGTTGGAGAGACAAAATAAAATCAGCTAGATTGTTTGTAGGTTTGCAGTTTTCGCGTTGGGTTCGAGTGCCTATCCGAATTTCTGTGCGTTTGGGTCGTATGTGGACAACCTGCTGGGGGAGCTGGGGGGCGAAAGACTCACCAAACTGGCACGAGGTGATGAGATGTGCGGCCAAGAGCAGGCATTCTGCAAATGGGCACCCGAAGTATTCAAAGTAAGTTCTACTACTATAAATTATCTTTATAATCAACCAATAATTCAGATTATTTGTTTAAGAAAAATATTTTAATCAAATATATTTTTTCTATATTATATAGTATCAAATAATAAAAATATAGTAAGAAATAAGAAGTGGAAAAGCTAAGATTTTTTGTATTGAATTGTTCATTTTTGAATAGATGAAACTGAATATTGCCAGCACCTTCTGAATATGTATAATTATTATTAGACTTGTACACTTTTCAAACAATTATAATCATTCATTCATTCTACAGACGCATCAAACAGGAGCTACTGTATTTTCTTATAAATCTACATACCGTATATACTACAGCCAAGTGCCGTAGCAGGTAGCTGTTCAATCAGAGATAAGCTACGAAACTCGTGGGCGCTCTTTGTAAGAGTGACCGATTGGATTGGCCAGCAAAATAGACTTTGTTTTAAAAAAAAATTACAATTCTAACTAAAAAATTTATAATTGAAATAGAAGAAAGGATAGGTCATGGTCTTTTAGTCACTAAGTGAAATGGGTGATTTTTTTTCATAAGAAATTTCTGAATAATATATAGTTAATAGAATAGTAAATACTTCTCTGCTATAAAATTACTTCCCGGTGGTTCGGAATCCACCTAAAACTGTGGGTCCAACTCATCAATCACCATCATCCATTCATTACCCACGCACAGGTCTCAGACCTATATGGGTTTCATCCTCCAAATGAAAGAAAGAAAGAAAAATATTAATTTTTAGCGCATGACGTCAGAACACAAGTACAACAACTGCCAAAACTATAATATCTCGTGTTTTTATCGTTAATGTTGCTGTGACAACATCAATTATTAATCTTCATGAAATTATTTCTTGGGCTTAAACCAATAATTCATAATCCAAAATATCCAGTTTCCATACTACACTAGTGATAAAATAATGTAATATAACTGATGTTCAAACAATTAAAATAATTCTATGATTGAGTTTGAGAGAGTCGTGACTGCAGAAACTATAGTATCTTGTTTTCATGATAAATATGGATAAGACAACATCAAGTGTTGTTCATGAAAAATAAGTTTAGGGTTCAAATAAAAATAATTCTACGCCTAAATAAGAATATTACAATAAGTAGTGACAAAAATGTGACTCAAACTTGAGAATTATTATAGTGTTATCATTATTTCTCTGTTATATAGATCGCTTGTGAAACATTCTGCCTGGACAGCAGTGACACATTGGAGCGAATGACTATGGGCTCTGAATCGTTAACACCTTCAACTGTTCGCTCTGTTAAAGCAAAAGATGAAGAGAATTTGGAAAAAGGTTCGTACTTTTTTCTATTTCTAGGTACCGGTTTACAGTAAAACCTCGATTATCCGTCACTCTGTAATCCGTCATCGTAAAAGTAGGAATGTTACTACTGATTAGAATATTATATGACAGTTCTGTACTTTGTAGCTTATTCCTGATGGCATGAATATTAAGCCAATAGATAAATTGTAACACTATGATCGTAGATTTCGTAGCTTTCTCAAAACCATTTTAAATTTAGATACTTCTGTGCACTTTTATAGGCACTTCTATTATCCTCCTATTCAGTTATCCGTCACGGCCTCGGTCTCATAGGTGGCGGTTAATAAAGGATTTAATGTATTATTAGTTGTATTACTAATGATGATTAGGTCTCCGGTTAAGGAGTATAAGGCAAGTCAGATCAACAATTATATACATTATTACCATTCATTATACACTAGTTACCATAATTACAAATTCAAATAATTGGGGTGAGGCTTAATTTTGATCTGAAAGAAACTCTTGTACACTATAAAAAGCTTTATTAATTAAGTATTTTTTCAATTGTTTTATAACATTTCTATATTTACAAGACTCTTTAGAAACTGCGGTACAGCTTGTTATAGAGTTTCCTACCAATATAACTAGGTTTTTGTTCGAATAACCTACCATTGTGAATCTTCAAAGGAAAATCTCCTCGGCTTCGTGTTTTATATTTACATACACGATTTAAAAAATATTGCAGATAGTTGGACAGTTCCGAATGTATAAAATTATGCCTTTTCAAGATGTTAAGTACCGTACACAGAATTCACTCACTGTGGCCGTGAACTTACTTATGATAGACCGGTATTATACAAACAATACTTGATTGGTCATTTATAATTTTGTTAGTTGTTTAATATTGATTATTTGATGATTGAATGTACATTGTACGATTCTATTTATTCAATTTTATTTCATTTTACAGCCCTGTCACGCGTGCACAATAGAAAGGTGTGGCAGTGTCCCCTCATAGAGAAGAAAAACCTGCATGGCAGTGCGTCATCAAGAACAACGCTACTGCTGAAAGTGAGGATAGAGGAAGGTCTCAACTACGAGCCGGGTGACCATGTCGGCGTTATGGCCTGCAATCGACCCGAAATGGTGGAGGGCATAATTGCACATCTGGAGGGCAACTTTGATGCGGATCAGCCTATTGAAATTCAAAAGTTGAAGGAAACGCACACTTCTACAGGTTGGTTCCAAAACAATTATTCAGGTGATTTAACAACTTATTATTTTGTAATGGAGAAACCATACTTATTCTTTTTTTAACTTAGATTCATTAGTAAGGTATATAGAATATATTCATATTGACTTTCTTTGTGGTGGCGAAGGTGATATTGTGGAAGGTATAAGTCGAAATTGTCACAACCACATTTATTAAAAAATATTGAGAAACTAGTTTCGGTTTTTATAACATCAATCTCAATCAAACTAAAACTAAAGTACAGAGAAGCTTAATATATACTGAACATGGAATGATACTATTGGCTAAGTGAGAAAGAGGCTGACCTTCATCAAAGGTTGTGATTGGCTGACAAGTCATACCCCTGGTGGGAGGAGTAACAAGCAAAAATACTAGTCAAATCAATAACTAAAAACTGTGAACATCTAGAAAGCAACAAAGACAAAAAAAAAGTAATAAGGCTAGAATTAAATCAAATTAAAACTAAAAAAATTAGAAGCTCACTGAAATGCAGTCAGTCAACCGAGAAATACATGAAAGAACTATTTTTTAAGTAGGCTGGAATTATGAATATTGGAATAGTTTTTTACCAACATAGTTATCTTCAGAGCTTCTAATATGTTCAATTGTCTGCCATTGCCAATCAAATGCAGAAATTCAACATTTTCTTCAGCCTCTTTCTCACTTAGCCAATAGTATAATTTCATGTTCAGTATATACTGTATTAAGCTTCTCTGTAGTTTAGTTTTAGTTTGATTGAGATTGATAATGGTATAACAACCGAAACTAGTTTCTCAATATTTTTTAATAAATGTGGTTGTGACAATTTCGTCTTATTATTCATTATATTCTTATTGGATGAATAGAGATATAGCATTGTTTTCTTTAAAATTCCAAGGCGTAAAGATATATACCTCCACAATCTACAATACACAATATAATATGGAGTATATTCATATTGAATAAATAGAAATTATATAGCTAAATGATATAGTATAGAAAATAAAATACATAAATGATTATTCTACCATAAAAATATACCATAGTTGTAATTATTAGAGTAATTATTACAGTAAGTTGTTTAGTATATAGGTTTATTTCGATGGTATGTAGGTTGATAAAATTATGTAAACTGTTATTACTTTTCCTGGCGAAATAAAATTCATTTTTTCTCTTTGAAAATTTCACCAGCTCATGTTAATTTTCAGTCTCAGACCTATGTGGGCTTCATCCTCCTAAAAAACATAGAGAAATCTTAGATCTCTCACATGGTTAGAACAGAGACTTATAACTCTGCAATCTTTATGTTATTTTGCGAAATTATTTTAAGACATTAAAAGATTGTAATATCACTTAGAGAAGTGATAGCCGTGAGCCGCAGCAGGTATCTGTTCAGTCAGATAAAGATAAGCTAAGATCTCCTGGGCCCTTTTTGTTAGGGTGACCGATTGGATTGACCAGCAAAAAAGAGACTCTTTTCTCTGCTGTGAAATCACTTCCCGGTAGTTCGGAACCCACCTAAAACTTCAGGTCCAACTATCAATCACCATCATCCAGCTCATGTCAATTTTCAGGTCTCAGACCTATGTGGGCTTCGTCCTCCTAAAAAAAATAGAGAAATCTTAGATCTCTCACATGAATCTTAGAATAATTTATCATATGAAGCAGTACAACCAAAAATTATGCTAATCACAATTGACTACAAACCTTCTGACTATAACAGTGCTGATGTTCTTGGTATTGGTGATGGTGACATTGTGGTAGATTTCATAGTGTATAAGACAATGTTGTCACAATCACATTTATTATTGAAAAAGCATAAGGTAGGTACTATAGTTTCGATAGTCATGTCATTCTCAATCTCAACCGATGTAAAACCAAAATACATAAATGTATATGTGTGAGGCTCTCATTCTATAAGCCAAAGCCATGTTCATGTTGGGTATTAACATATAGCCTATTTAATATAATATACAGTATTTATTACGGTAGCTGTACAGTAGAGCTATTTCAATTTTACTTTTAGAAACAGAATTTATTAATTTCGAATTCGAAAAAAATTCTGTATATTTGTCAGTTTTTTTAATTGTCAGTCACTTTAAACTAACTTTACTTTTAGATTGAGAATCACGTGAATGTCTAAAATAGCCTATAGTATAGTATTTCATGTTTTTTTTTTAAATAATAAATATGGTTGTAGCAGCATTAAGTCTGATTCATTATAGTATCGGTGCTAATGGTTATGCGTACGCGTAAAATCTGGCTCAGGTGCATTTTGTAGTTTCTATTGAATAGCTATGGAATCAATATTTGTAGTTTCTATTAATAGCTTTGGATCAATATTTTAAAAAGTATTGGCGCTTTAGATCAATATTGTAAAAAGTATTGGCATCGGTATGAACAATATGAAATATAAATAGCTTAGAATTAATATTATTTAATAATAGTCTAATATCAAAACTGATCCTGTACATACATACACATCCGGTTCCCGTTCCAGTAGTTTCACTACGCCACCTGATCCGGTCATTCCAAAGCTGTTCCTCCTCAATCTCCAAACTGATCCTGTACGGTATTTCTATTATTTAAATTACAATTTTACACACTTGAACTGGAAAAATGCATTCCACTTCTGAAAAAAGCTTCATCAGCCTGCCACTGATGAAGCTTTTCTGAGAAGTGAAATGCATTTGTCCAGTTTAAGTGTGTAAAATCATACAGTATCATTTTTTATATTTAATTGTTCACCAAGTATTTCGTCATGGAAAACATCACAGATTTAAAAAGTATTAACATATTTATAAATGTATGAATCTACTTCTTAGTGCTCTCTATTTTCAATGACTCTATTTTGGCGGCTCTGGTAGCGCAGTAGGTTGGAGCGCTTGTCTGTGATAAGATAAGGCTCTGGCTCACTTCGGTCCCTGCAGCCTTGGGTTCGAATCTCAATCAGCCATGGATGTTTATCATCATTCACCCATTCACCTTATTACCTACGCACAAGTCTCCAGACTCATGTGGGCATAATCCGCAATAATGAAAAAATGTATTTGGAGCGACGATACACAATTTCTGTTAGATGAAGATTGGAATTTTAATCTGATGACAATTTATTATTACTGTACCGTAATTTTTTGTGATTATTTTGTGATGAAGGTGTGACAAGAACATGGGAGCCGTACGAGAGGCTTCCCCAGTGCTCGCTCCGCACTCTACTGTCCAGGTTTGTCGACATCACCACACCTCCCTCGCCATTTCTGCTCCAGTTCCTCGCCAGCTGTGCCTCTGACCAAAGTGAACGCGACTTACTCAATCTACTCGCCAATGTGAGTTGCCTCAAACCTCGCCATCTATATATATATATAAAAATGAATGTCTGTCTGTATGTATGTATGTATGTATGTTCCCTATAGACTTCAAAACTACTTGACAGATTGGCATGAAACTTTGGGTATATGTTGTGTGTATATTGGGGATGGTTTCTGACCATAAATTTTAATAGGGGGCTAATAATTATTATTAATTAATCCATTTTACAGACCTAACTCACTGAACTTACCGGCCATTATGCTACCGAAATGATTGGACAAACGAAAAGATTGGAACGGAAAGATGATCGTGTGTAATTGAAAGTAATATGAGCTTCACGCGCAAATTACATACAATATTTTTCCTACAACTGAAGTTCTGGATTCCAACACAATAAAAGCTTGTAGTTTGTAACATCACAGACCGTGCGCAGATTTGGTTAGCATGCGCCATTGTTGAGGTTATGAGAATTTCATGGATTCCGTGATTCACCAATGAGAAGACATCAAAATCAAAACAGAAGCGTAAAGAAAACAGCTGGCGAGCGTAAAGTACTTTACCGCTTGCGGAGCAGTAAAGAGGTATTTTACAATTAGTTTTCCAAACATAAAGAACTACTTTACAAGCAGTTGTAGGAAAAGAACTATTAGTTCGGTTTACCTAATATGTTTACCTAACTAGTGAAGTGATAGATTGTTCCCCAAAAACGGATTTGATAGTAGAATAACCATTGTAGGATATAAACTATTTGGTGTATTGCATGAGAATTTCAAGCCAGCATCGGTGTCCAGCCTTCACTGCATCAGCCGCTTCAGGTCACATAAGCTTACTCTAAGCACAGACAAACCCAGACTGCTCACGCTAAGTTCCAAAAGCATGCGCTAGAATGCGTAGGTATAGCGCCTAGAGAGTAGAGTGTTTCCCTCTCTACTTTCTCTGTTCTGTTCGCTCTCACTCATCATCACTCCCTCCATCCTTCACTTCTTCATTCCTGCAACATCATCTACAGGCGTCCTTCGCATATGCATGCTCACCCTACAGCACTGTTGCCGGATCAAGCGTTATTGCCAGACTGCTCTGATCTGATCTGCCGGCTACAATAATAATGACGATTGGGTTGACTGCCTCTAAAGTATACTGCTATTGCGAATCCCGTTTCATTTCATTTTGTCAAAATATTAATAAGCCTCTATAACTAAATTATTTAAATTATGTGATAAAATATTATTTAAAATAAAAATAAATTTGAATTCATGTAAAAATGTTAAATAGAAAAATAAATAGAATACGTTTCTACAATGTTTTTCCCGTAATTTAACATTTTGAGGAAGTTTCATTTCCATCTATGTGTTTACTTCCGTTAACTTTTTCTAGGAATAATTTTATGTTACTGTTTAGGCTGACTGAACAAAAAAAAAAAAAATGAAAAAAAAAATGTTAAACTGTTTCGAGAAACAAATAAACCGATTCAATGGAGTATTGAAGGACCCGATATTCCATACCTATTCTATAGTAAATAAATAATAATACATGGATTTTTATTTTGAAAATTTATACGGACTTTTCCCCCCCACAAAACCCGCCCGCGGATTATTGATTGAAATAATTGACATGAAATAATTTTTTTAAATTATTAAAAAAATTATCCAAGACGGTGCATCGAAATTTTCTTAATGTCCCCTACGTCCAACGTCAATCCCAAAAACCTATAAAATTTATAAACTTAAAAAACACTTTTGAATGGAAATTGACTCACGTTATGGCGTGACGGCCGTTTCGCTCTGCTTTTGTGGAAACAAGATGGGTCTTCAACATCATATAAAATGTATTCAACAGAAAGTCAGAATATTTTCCATATTGTCACTTTTTATTTTAAGCACCTCTCCTCTACGAGAGGATGATTTCTTGATAAAACTTCACATACATATTTTGCTCACTTTTCAATGCCTTTTGCCAATATTATTTATTTATCCTCTACAAAATAATTTAAAAATAAAAAACATTTCTTAAAGTTTTCGAAATTTTCTCCAACCCCTTTGACTTTTCTAGCGGTAACAAGGCATATTGAACTTCTGCACCTACTTTTACCTTACACTTCCAATCAAAAAAGCTAAAATTACTCACAAACAAAAAGTTTAAAATTTATTTGCCCCCCCCCCCACGTTTTTCAACAAAATTTTGTTTTTCACCTCCCCCCAAACACTAGTGAATTACGGTATCAAAAAGCGTTCAAATTACATTTAGTACAAATTTGTCGGTTTCTATCTGATAGAAAAAAGAATTTTCCAAAACTATTAACATTTAAAAAAATGAAAATGTTGACCCTGTTGAAATAGAAAAAAACTAAAATTTCCCCCCAAAAAATGTGGAAATCGGGGGGAAAAAATCTCGATTTTTGCTCGCGAACTGCTCGCCTACGAGAACAGTTGGGCACCCCAGTACTAGTGGCTTGTAATTCAGTTTTTAGTAATCCGCCAATGTTAACTGTCACCGGTCAAAACTACTCGGTATATAGTAAATTGATCCAAACTAGATTTTTCCACACTTTTGTCTGAATTCAAGATTTTCTCAATTCGAATTAATGCTTTTTAATAGAGAATAAATTTGGTGGAAGAAGGTTCATGTTGAATACATATTAGGTTATACATTTTATTTGTCTCTGGTTCGCAAGCCATCCCTATGAGGTTCAAAGACCAATAAACCCCTCCTCCACCTCTTATGAGATATAGGCTAACTACAATATTCTTTAAAATAGTAGGTACTATATCAGTAATTATCTTAAGACAATTGGCGACCCCAAGCAAAACGCATTTGGCGGCCCTTCCGTTTGTAATATTGTGAATTTAATAATGGTGTAAGCCTGTCAAAATATCACAACAGGCTTTTCTTACATTGAATAATAAAAACAAATTCTAGTATGAAATGTTTTACAATGAAATATCAATGA
This sequence comes from Conomelus anceps, assembly GCA_948455865.1. Classification (NCBI taxonomy): domain Eukaryota; kingdom Metazoa; phylum Arthropoda; class Insecta; order Hemiptera; family Delphacidae; genus Conomelus; species Conomelus anceps. The sequence goes on from OX418221.1 coordinate 8,785,531, forward strand.
ATAAATAATTCAATTGAATTATAAAATAATATAATAAATTGTCATAGTATTCAGTAGGCTATATATTCGAAGCAACTGTGATTTAGTAACAATTTATTTATTTATTTGATTAATATGTTTCAATACAAATAATACTGACCTTAATGATATTGATACAAATTATACTGATCAAAAGAAACATTGATTAATGATTATCACCATCACATCATATCAAAATAATATAAAGTGAAATATAACTTTTATTTTTAGTAGCAAAATCGTTGGTAAGTTTGGAGAAAGTAAGACGTGCAATGCTGTTTTTGATGAAAATAATTTTTTTTTTATTTTGTTGTGCAAAAACATCGTAACTGTGCAGTGACTTTTGTATTTCTATCGGTCACCGCTACAGATTCTGTCAACGAGCGCCGTGACTTATCTTATCTGAGTTACAGATAGCGGCGCTAACCGTTCGGACGTATCACTTCCCATAGTTATTTATGATGTATGTATTTTCCCCCTTGGAAAATACTTTATCCGCCATTGATTTTACACAAATGTTTTTTTTTAATTCTTGCTTGTAGGGTATTCCATATTCCCAGACGTTTCAGCCCCCCCCCCCTTGGAGAGATCATGGTTCCACCACAGGGTGATAGCGTAGGGTTAGCGTAGGTTTATGAAATCTATTATCTTATATTATTATGATTATTTCTAATGTTTTTGTGAGTTATTTGAGAGTTGATCAATAATAATCTTATAATGTAATAACTTGGCAGCCCCAGGAGCCAGCCTTATTCGCAAGCCTATAAAGCCGGCCCTGACTATATATCAAAACCTGATGAAGAAAAATCTTACGTCTGTGGAAGCATATTTTAAACATATATATACATACTGTTAAATATAACTAATATAAATATAATATTAGTTAAATATAACTAACTTACTGCTGAAAATAACTAATCAAGCTCTGCCAGCTTAAGCTTTCTGTTTCTTTTTTAATCTGTACTTCAACTCAAAATGGGGTGATTTTTTCAACAAGAGTTGAATACGCCTTTTGCTCAACTGTTCAAAGTTATGCCTATATCTCAGAAAGGGGTTATTTATTCAAACAGCGTTGAATACGCCTTTTGAAGTTTTAAAAGGCTCAAACAAATTTCCGCCAAAAATCCCAACTTTCAATTTTTCCCTAAATTTTGCACCCATACAATAATAGCCCTCGCATTCAAATCAAGGGGTGGCATAGCATTGTTCGTAATGTGTCCTCAACTTACCTTTAACCTCCAATTACAAAACCCTTGAAAAATCATTTAACAAAAAAAAAAATCATTTTTTCAACATGTTCCATTTCAAGCGACCCTCTTTTTCTAGGGGATTATTTCACAAATGCATGTTCTGCTGACTTTCTAATGCCTTAGGGGTGACTTTTAAAAATTATTCCACATCGCATTTAATACAGATTTTTTCATTATATATGATACAAGAAGCAAATTTTCAAACATATTAATATTTAAGAAGTCCACAATTTCAACCCCCTCATTTCTTTTGAAGAGAATCCATTTGTGACGCACACATCCCAATAGATTGTCTTGCGCTTAAAAATGAAAAATCAAGAAGCTTTTCATTAAAAAAAATTAACAAATTTGTACAAATTTCCAGTTTTAAACCACTTTCATCCCCTTAAACGATATATTTTTCCAAATCGCACACATATCATTTCGTTTAACACAAAAATCACTATAGAATAAAAAAAAAATTTCAAAAATATCAATGTCCAGCTTTTTCAAAAATTTTTATCCCAACCTAAACCCCCCAGAAACCAAATTTTCCAAAAACGTTTCATAACAACTTATAAACAATCACCCAATTCAATTCTGATTTAAAACTATTTTCAAAAAAAACATTTATCAAATTTTCAACCCCCCCTTTACCTGGTAACTTGGGGCACTTTTTGGAAATGTCAGATTCCTCCCTATGGTTTTGAGCCCAACCGAGAATAAACCACTCACCTACAATCGAACCCCCATCATTGAATCTTCAATATCAATCACTTCCCGGTGGTTCGGAACCCACCTAAAACTGTAGGTCCAACTCATCAATCACCATCATCCAACTCATTACCCACGCACAGGTCTCAGACCTATGTGGGCTTCATTCTCAAAAAAAAAAAAAAAAAAAAAGTGAATGAGTAATTCCAGAGTTGCTAATTTAATTACTTTGAAGAACTTTTACATGAAGTAGCGATAACTCAAATATTCCCGCATTGCAACAGTGCTGCTCCCCGTGTTGAAATCATTGACGCGTGGCGCTATCTCTGAATTAAATCATTAACTAGGAAATCCGCAAGCGACGTGATCGATCTGGTTCTTTAATCTGTGCTCTAAGTATCGAATAAAGGTGCACTTTTGTTTTTTGTATCTTAGTAAGATTCTTATTATTGAGATTCTTCCAGACTTTCAAGACTCTTCTAGAGACGCTCTCCAGCTCCGAATGGTTATTTCCTTATGTTTAGCAATAATATAATGTTACCGGTTCGAATGTCTAACATAAGGCTGGCAACACTAAAGTTCACGCTTGCAATTTATTTACAAAAATTAGTCTATTTACACACACTAATTGTGAGTTCAATTAATAAATAAAAACAGATCAACAAATTGCAAGCTAATACTTATTTTTTAGTAATTATTTACAAGAATTAATGAATAATTAATTACAGGCTGATCAATAACAAAAGAAACTAGAGTCCAAAAAACTGTACAATAATGTAGAAAGAAATGATAAAAAGAGCAACTAATCACTTACAAAACACAGTCCAATTCGTTATTTGACAGTCCCAAATAGTATCACTTAACACAACGTCTTTAAACTATTAATAAGCTGCACAAACAGTAAACACTTGTCTCTGCACTTGACACTGTCTAAAGACTGAATAAAGCACTTTTTACTCCACTGGCACTGGATTGTCTCTCTCACAAGATCTGTAACACAATCTGTCATGCAGGTTTGTAATACTAACTGTCACACAAGCTTTTGTAAGACTGAACTCAATGGTTCATGTGAGCTCCTTTATATACGAGATAGTTGTCATAATTCCAAGAACTGGAGGTCACTAGACGCTTCGAGAAGGCCATGAAACATGATCTCGATTGTTCAAGAAGTCTGAAGAAATCTTGAGAAATTCAATTGTGTGAGAGAGTTGCACACTTGAAGAATAAGAGTGACAAAGACATGTGAAGAGCAATAGAATGAAGATCAGATGTCAAAGTCACGACCGACCATGAAAACAATAGAACAATCTGCGTAGAACAAGTGCGTAAATAACTGCTCCATTCGCTTTTGTAACACTAACTTTTTGACTAAGAGCGATTTTACAACTCCTCTCCATATTATTGGCTTTCATCAAGGGTTGGCCTGTTCAAAATACATATAAATCATATTATAATCATATCCATTTAATGCAATATTTCACACACAAACTATACATGGCCTGCTCACGCATTGGAAAGCCATCTGATTTATTTGTGAACGCACCAGAGAAAAAAACTAGAAATATTGTTTATCCATAAGCACTCAAATGAATAAAAGAATTAAAAAAAGCAATAGATTTGATTTCAATAAAACTGATTAAAATATAATTTCTCAAACTGAGTTTTCTTGGAATTATAGTCATCTCAAAATCGTAGCAACGCGCGATTACCTAGCTAGTTACCTATAAATAGTCAGAACTTACTTATCTAAACTTACCTACTTAGAATACAGTAGTGGAAACAATTACACATTACCACAAAACCTATTTCCCAGATTTGTTTCGCAACTTTAGGTTAAGTGAAAGAGAACTATAAGAATCATCAATGGAAGCAATCAATTTCAACCATGATTTTTCCTTGCTGTGCATTTTCAGCTGTCTCAAAATCATTTTGAGTTGAGAAAAACGGTCTAGTCTAGGTCTAGTGATGTAGTAGACCTCAGTTACAATAAATTTATGGAGTTATAATATTCATCGAGAAATAGATTTAAAAAGAGCTTTCAATTTCAGATGAAACACAGTCTATTCACCAGACTTTAATTTCTCAATATTTTGATAGCTTCTCTAAAAATGTGACCTATTTTAGATTTGAAATAAAACCCTTCTCTAAAAATGTGTCCTATTCTAGATTTTAAATAAAACCGGGAATTATTCATGGAAATAAACAGGAAGTCGCAAAACTAACCATGAAAATGATTGTGATTTTTTACACTTTATATCCTTTTTTCTCCGAGCTCGACCAGGTTTTGCCTGTATTTAATTCTCAAAGATTTAAAATTCTGCTGCTACTGAATTTGAATCAGTGACTTGATAAGTGATTCATTTATCATTTTTATTAAAATAATATTTATTCTCAGGTAGTTTTTGATTGATCTGATATAAATTTGATATTATTCAAAGACTGGAAATTACATTGTTATCTGAGTCACAGACTTCATTTATTCAATCTAGTATTAAAACTGACACTGTATTTCACTTTTAAATAATGTTTCACTCACATATATTGGAGATGCTTGAGGAATGCATTTCACTTCTGAAAAGAAGCTTCGTCAGCCTAAAAGATTTAAAATTCTGCTGCTGCTGTATTTGAATCAGTGACGTGATGAGTGATTCATTTATCATTTTTATTATCATTTCACTTTTCAGAAGTGAAATGCGTTCAAGCATCTCCAATATATGTGAGTAAAACATTATTTAAAAGTGAAATACAGTGTCAGTTTTAATACTAGATTGTTCATTAAGTATTTCGTCATGGAAAACATCACAGATTTCATTTATTCATTATGGTCACTCATTTATTCACCAATTTTAATTGATATAATATTTATTCTTCTCCTTACCCCGCTGTATGCTGGTGGGGTGGGGAAAGTAAAATGCTAAACCTGTTGGAAGCCCAAAGAAAATAGAATACGGTAGTCAAATATTTTAGTCGTGCAATTATTGGTAAGTTACTAGTGAAATGTGCAGTTCGTCATGGATACCAAATTTCAAGAAAATAGAATTTAAAATTTACAAAAATCAACTGTTTTTCATGAATTGTTTCACGACTTCCTGTAGATTTCCGTGTATTATTTCCGGTTTTAAGGAGTTTCCGGTCGCTGGAAACCCTTAAATATACGTACCTTGTATTTAAACCCTATATCAGGGGTGCCCACCCCCCCTAAGCCTCATGACGCACTCCCCCCCCCATAAATTAGGCCCCCCCCCAAAAAATGCGAAAAAAGCCCCCCGTATTCTTTCTAAAACTAAAAGAAGATTTTTATAACTTTTGAAAAAATTCAAACCCAGTCGATAATATACAAAATGTATGTATATTTCTTGAGATTCTTTACATAGGTAACATTCTTTTGTAAAGGTAAAAAAGAAATATCAATGAAATGAATATGAACTTCTGCTCAATAAACTTAATTGCAAAATAGCTAAATAAGAATTTGAACCTAAATGGTTTTTAAACAATAAAATATTATTACAAATACGCAATGTTCAATAAAAATGAAATACCTATAAGTTTATGTTCGGTGTACCAATTAGATTAAGGTTAAATAATTCTACAAAGGAAGTGAAAACAATGAGTTAATAACTTCATTTGTAAAACACAAAAATTCAAAATACTAAGTCATTTATTGGACAGTAGTTAAACAACAGGTTATTTACTTAGTGTAGTATCTTGGGAGAATTTATGTATGGATGAAGTACATAAAAGGCACACATTTCATGTATAGTTATTTACAACACACAATCGAAAGAAGTGTCTTTCAAAAACAAAATAAAGACATAGTTATGAAAAATTACTGAATTTTTAGTATTTAGTAAGTTTTTCAAAAGCAGTTCTTACTTATTAGTAAGTAGTTATCGTAAAATACATGAAAAACATCAACAGTTTGAAGACAAACATTTTAAATTTGTAGACTGTGACCATCTACAAGTTAGCTAGGCACCTTCTAAGTTTTTTTTTTTTTTTGAGGATGAAGCCCACATGGGTCTGAGACCTGTGCGTGGGTAATGAGTTGGATGATGGTGATTGATGAGTTGGACCTACAGTTTTAGGTGGGTTCCGAACCACCGGGAAGTGATTTTCAGCAGAGAACATTGTCTTTTTTGCTGGCCAATCTAATCGGTCACCGTTACAAACAGGACCTACGAGAACGCAGCTTATCTATCTGATTGAACAGATACCTGCTACGGCTCGCGGCTATCACTTCCCTCTAAAATCTATTGTTAAATCTATCTCTCTAAACCCCACATAGAAGTTTTTGGGATGAGGAAACAGAAAACCTTTCAATTATTTCTTCGTTAGAAATAGACTCAAGTACATCTGCACAAGTTCCTGCACAAATCCTAAACATTATTATTTTAGCTAATTCATATTCAATTGTATAATAATAATAAGAATTATAAATATATTTTCATTAATTGACATTCTATCTGGTGACTTCTTAGTATATTTTTTAATGTTGTCACGTTAAACACGGTTTCAATCAACTTGACGACCCCCCCAAAACGTTTTTTGGACCCCCCCCCCCCCCCCAAGAATTTCAATGACGCAGAATGCGTCATAGCCCCCCCCCCTGTGGGCACCCCTGTTATTAATATACGGTAAGCCAAAAGTGAAAAAAGCGGTATAGATAATTATTATATTATTATACCAAACAACAAAATAACTTTATTGGAATAAGATATTAACTTGAAAAAATAGTAATAAGAAACAAAATTGTGACAAAATTCAAACTCTTCAGATAGATTTTTTAATAAATGCCCCTTCCCCCTCATAAGCTGGACTAAAATGACGCCCTTGCTTAGACCTAGTTTTTTGATATGAAGGTTATGCGTTTTATTCCCATGTTTTTTTTTTGGAGGATGAAGCCCACATAGGACTGAGACCTGTGCGTGGGTAGTGAATTGGATGATGGTGATTGCTGAGTTGGACTTACAGTTTTAGGTGGTTTCCGAACCACCGGGAAGTGATTATACAGCAGAGAACAGAGTCTCTTTTGCTGGCCAATCGGTCACCCTTACAAAGAGTGCCCAGGAGTTTCGTAGCTTATCTCTGATTGAACAGATACCTGAAAATGGAAAGCAGAAATCCAAATCACGCACTATTTCCACATCAAATTCTACTCTAAAGAATTTTCACATCATTACAAGAATTTAAAGTTACTATTCTTTAGACGTCCTATATGTTCTGCTGCTCGCATGAATACTAGCTCAAAATATTAAGTTTAATTCAATTTTTTCACATAATTTAAAATAAATTAAATTACACAACAATCTAAATAAGAACTGCGAATGATAGGATGATAAAATAATAGATGCCTACATGAGAAAATAAAAAAATTAAAATTAACAACACCTATTACTTGGCCCCGAAAGGGAATTGAGAACAGAAAGGAAGAATAGTAAAAATTCATGAAAAGCTGTAGTGAGAGACCACCAAGATTAGTAGCAGATAGATCTGTCTACTAACTTTGGGTGTCCCTAACTTCGCCAATCGCCAGAGCCTTGTCGGCCGCAGTCACTGTGGTATCCCACCGTCAGGGGACATCTCAACACTGCCTCCAGTCAAGAGATGAACCAAACCGAGGGCACCCAGGACGTACGTTTCCCAGCCCACACGAGGTGTGGCATCAACACCATTCGAGGACGTAAGGTTGACTTGCCCCCCTTCCGGGAGGGGCCTTGTGGGCCACGCGAGGTGGATACTGCTCCTAACTACAACCCATTAACGGAGGGAAGTAGTGTTGGAGTTGAGAGGCAATCCCTGGGGTACCTCCAGAGATCACCTCTGTCCTGCCAACCAAACAGTATCCCCTGACCACATTTTCTATTAATAAATAATAATTGTTTTAAAAAGAATATATTTTAATATAAATCTCATTTGCTGGGTTTTCTGCAGTACTCCTCTGGTACAACAAATAGACATCAAAAGCTATTCTACAAACTGACACCGTAGCAACACAATAGAACCAGTACCGCAAACAATACCCCCCTCCAGCAAACAATACCCCCCTCCCTAAACACCAAAAAGAGAACATCATCAAAATACACCAGAAGAGCAGAACTTCAGATGTAATTCAAGATGGACAAAAAGAGCCTCTCAAAATTCTCCATCGGTTTGTACAGCAGAGAACCCAGTATAAGATTTTATAAATGAAATTTATTCATACAAAAGAGAAAATAATTTTGAATAAATCATAACATTTAAAAAACAATGTTTCCTATCTATATAACAATAAAATATTATTAAAAGTGGAAATTAAATTAAATGTTGATCATTCAATTTAATATACTAAGAAAGATGGAGAAGCCCGTGGCCTAGACCTCCCACCTTTCTCGCTTCTTCCTTCTTCTGCCCTTTTCATCCTGTATTTTTATTTATTATTATTTGAATTTTTTAAAGATTAAGCCTTGAAAACTCCACACATGGAGTACAAGACAAGTCAATACCAACAGTATTCTCACATTACATTAGTCACCATCAATAAAATTACAGCAGTTGAAACTTGAAATTATACTTAAATTATAAATCATTATCAACTAGATATATCTTCAAATGTTTGAAGTGGGAGCTGACATTTTTTAACAATGATTGATACAAAGTGTCTGGTAAAATCAATGACAGGAAATACACAATAAAACAGATAAACGAAGTAACAGAGAACTGCATGCCCTACCTAGTAGTGGATTGTACAAACTGTGTTTCAAAATCATGCCTTGAAGTATTAAGACTAGTCAATACAAACAGTATTCACAAATTACAATAGCCACAATCGATAAAATTACAAAAGTTGAGACTTGAAATAATCTGAAAAGGTCACTTGTACTCTATAGAAACTTTATCAACTATATATATTTTCATTGTTTGAATTTAAATAGAAAATGATTTTTTTGCTATTATTAATACATAACGTTTTTTAAATCAATGCCATGAAAAACACAATATAACAAAGAATTGTAACAACATAAATGCATGCCCAATTACAAGTACAATATAAAAAGTTGCTAAAAAATATTTTTTTAATTCCCGACATACTTAGAAAAACGTTCCGGTATAACCCTGAAATCTGCATTCCAGAATTTGTGCATAATTCCTTCCCCACCAGTAGAAAAGCAAAAAACAATTATTATTTCAACATTAAACAAAAATTATTGCATTTCAATTCTGATTAAAAGGTTTATAATACCAACGAACTACTGAAACTGTGTATTGGTAGCCTAATCATGTTTACAGAAATTTTCATCAAATTTCCTGCATCAATATGAAAACAATATAATCTTTTGAAGAATATTATTCTATCATTTTCAACAATAATATTTTTTCAAGTAACTGTCCAGCTAGCAGTTTGTCTGGATCATCAAATACCAAGCTTCAAACAAAAATACTGTTCAGGTAAGCTACCGGTACTACTATATATCTTATCAGTTTCAGTTTTGGAGTTTCCATCCTCTTTGATAGCAATTAGATGAACACTTCTGCTGGCAAACTAGCCTAGAAAACAATCAGAGATAAAATAAATTTTCAAAGCATAAAGTCCACTAAATAGTTTTAAAACAACATAATTCAATTTTTAATTCAAATAATCAAGAATAGTTTAGAATTGGATAGCATTTAAAAAAGCTAAGTCGGATTGGCTGGATTTATTATCTGATTTATTGATGGAGATTCAGAATCATCACTCATGGAAACATTCAATTATTACTGCGTTGAGATATCTGGACAAATCTCAAAATGCAATGCTTGAAACTCAGCACTGGATTAGATATTTGAATTGCTCTGAAACCGAATCTGTTTAGCTATGAAGGCTATTGTGATTTCTTCAGTTATTTAGAATAGATTCTACAAGAAAAGAAAAACAGTTAATCACCTAGTAGATGAAGCTTAAAAAAAGACTGTAGCACGAATGGAGTTGAATCTGTTTGAGAAGAATACCCGAGAAGAAGTGGTGATGACAACAACACAGTGTGGCTGAAACAGACTTGAGCAAGAGTGATTAAATGGGGAAAATTCCTTATTTAACAATAGATAGTATCACATATTTGCACCCCTACATCAGTAGGCAAGCGCCAATAATCTATCAATGAATGATTTCAAATATTTTTGCACCCCTACATCTGTAGGCAAGCGCCAGTAATCTATCAATAAATAGTATCACATATTTTCATTTCCTAGCAAGTATAGGACAGCACCCTTAAACTACCCTTGAATTATTGCTTCCATGCTTGAATGTACCCAAGTGAACTCTATTCTCAGTGTGGTAGAGCTTATGACATTTTCACTGCCAAAGCATTGCCAGAGAGAATGGCATAAACTCTAAGCACAAAGCCAGTAGCTGAAGCTAAAGTGAGAGCCACTTCCCCAAATTTTGAATAATCAATGTCTAATCTAATTTCTTATCACATTCACCGTACATGAATAGGCAAGAGCCAATAATCTATCAATAAATATGGTATCACATATTTTTGCACTCCTACCATCTGTAGGCAAGCGCTATTAATCTATAAATAAACAGTATAATATATTATTTTGCACTCCTACATCTGTAGGCAAGTGCCAATAATCTATCAATAAAAAGTATCAAATATTTTTGCACTCCTACATCTATAGGCAAGCGCCAATAATCTATCAATAAATAGTATCAAATATTTTTGCACCCCTATGTCTGTAGGCAAGCGCCAATAATCTATCAATAAATAGTATCAAATATTTTTGCACTCCTACATCTATAGGCAAGCGCCAATAATCTATCAATAAATAGTATCAAATATTTTTGCACCCCTATGTCTGTAGGCAAGTGCCAATAATCTATCAATAAATAGTATCAAATATTTTTGCACTCCTACATCTGTAGGCAAGCGCCAATAATCTATCAATAAATAGTATCAAATATCTTTGCACTCCTACATCTGTAGGCAAGCGCCAATAATCTATCAATAAATAGTATCAAATACTTTTGCACTCCTACATCTGTAGGCAAGCGCCAATAATATTTCAATAAATAGTATCAAATATTTTTGCACTCCTACATCTGTAGGCAAGCGCCAATAATCTATCAATAAATAGTATCAAATACTTTTGCACTCCTACATCTGTAGGCAAGCGCCAATAGTCTATCAATAAATAGTATCAAATATTTTTGCACCCCTACATCTGTAGGCAAGCGCCAATAATCTATCAATAAATAGTATCAAATATTTTTGCACTCCTACATCTGTAGGCAAGCGCCAATAATCTATCAATAAATAGTATCAAATATTTTTGCACTCCTACATCTGTAGGCAAGCGCCAATAATCTATCAATAAATAGTTTCAAATATTTGCATTCCTACCATCTGTAGGCAAGCGCCTCTAAGCAATTGATAAATAGTATCACATATTTCCACTTCCTAGCATGTGTATAAGAGCCCCAGAAAATTTTTTGATTCTTTCAAATCATGATTTGTACTTTTGAAACTGGTATATAAATACCATATAAACTAGTTATATATTTGTTGATTTAGTGCAATTTTATTTTATATTATTCAGATGTATTTTTTATATTTTTATGTTTCTATTTTTGTTGAGGAGGATATATAAATGATTTGATTTAGTGAACTCTATTCTCAGTGTGTTGGAGCTTATGGCATTTTCACTGGCAACAGTAAATACGGCATAAGCTCTAAGCACAAAGCCAGTAGCCGAAGCTAAAGTGAGAGCCACTCCCACAATTTTTGCATAATCAATGTCTAATCTAATCTCTTATCACAATTACCAAACATAAAGGTGCTAACACCTGCACTCAACATATGTCGGAGACATCATTACTCCAGGGTTTTCACCTGGCAACCGGCATCTCTTGATCACAGGGTAACACAGTCCATGCACAATGAATGTGACATGAGAATCCTGACAGGGACCTAACAGCAAATCCCTATTTACATTTGTTAGCCTTATATCAACCCACCAGCTGCAATGAAATGTACCACACCATAATAAAATGGTTGTGGCGACTGAGCAGTGCACCCTGTTCTCCTTGTGGAACTAACAAGTAGTCACAAGGCCTTAGCGAGGAGAGAGACTCTCGAAGCATCCGTGAGAGCCACTGAACCCAGCCAAAAAACCATCAAGCGCGATAAGATTATGTCATGGCACAAATCAAGAGCCCGGATAGAAAGTGTGATACATGATTAACAACTGCAAATGCCCTACAACCCAACAAATCTCCATTCACGATTGTTAGCCTCATAACACATCCCACCAGCTACAATAAACAGTACCACTCCATCATAAGACGGACGTATAGCAGCGTTATCTGACAACTGCGGTCATGAACTCTACAAGAGAGACATGGACTCTCAGATGCAGACCCTGCCATCGAAGCCACAAATATGACTTTGTGGCACAATCCAAGAGCATGGTTGAAGAGTGTGGTACTTGACTAACAACTGTAAACCTCCTAGCATATGCAGGAGAATGGTGGGAAACTTCTAACCTAACTGACTATAAAAGCAAGATACATAATACCAAATCTCCAGTTTCACGTCCTGGCCAGTGTGTACTCCACCATCTTGACCTACTGAAGAGGTTACCGTGAAGTTGAGTCTTTTCATATCTCCATCTTGAAGTAGGTTGAACTGATCAGTCATCCTGTTGAAAAAAAAAATAGTTCAGTTAAGCTATTACAAATTTGGAGGTGTGTTGATTGCTTCAATTATATCAAAATATGTGGTGGTGTTACATTGATAAAAGTTTGTAAAGTTGATTGGAAATTGATATGTGCTGGCAGTATTCAATTGACTATAGAATGTGTTTGAAGTGATGATGTTGATTAAGATCAAGTATCTTGAGCATTAAACAATGTGTCCTAATATACTGATACTGCATCATATGTTTTGCTGGATATAGTTGAAAACTCAGAAATACTTGTTCTTAAAAATGGAAAGCCATACAAAATAAACCAGTATCAATACGGCTCCAACAATAATTATATTGAAATTTTGATAGGGTAAAACAGCCACTTCATTCATCAAGTATATCAATGAACAATCTCTGCCCTTGAGAATAATGTTGGAGGATACTTGGAATGAATTAAAATTTCCTATTCAATCCCAATAAGACTATCATTAGTATATATTAGAATTAATTGGTGATCCAATGGAATTGAATTTGGAATGAGTCATTTCGATTCACTGGCATGGAAATAACATCATGATCAATTTAATATATGGTTCATGCCTGGTTTCTTAGTCGTTTAGAAAATCATTCAAAAGCTATTGATTCATTAGAGGCCCTAAGGCTTGTTTCACACATACCCAGCAGTTAGGTAACCATTATTGTTTATCCGGTATGATTACATAGTCCCATATAATGCAATGTTCGTACAGCTGGGCAAACAACACCAGTTACCCGACTGCCGGGTGTGTGTGAAACAAGCCTTAGGGCCGCTAATGAATCAATAGCTACTGAATAATTTACTAAACGACTGAGAAACCAAACTTGAAAAAATATTTTACAAACTAGCTTCAAGTTAATAATCTTGCTAACTATATTCAGCAATGCCTGAAACGATGTCAAATAGTGGAACCCAATTTTATAATATCCTAAAAATAATTGTGAAATAATCAAAGAAATTGGTCAATTTGGGTTGCAGCAACATAATTTTGAGAAAATGTTGGATTAGTACAGTAGGCCTATCTATAGTCACTGAACATGTCAAATTGCAAGTGGGATGTGTATATATTTGAGTAGTGAGTAAGTGGAGTTTGAGCAAAAGGACAGAGATTAAAGATAATAATTAAATGAGACTGAAAAACATTTTCTCATTGAAAAGAATATGGATTAATTATCTATAAGGATTGGAATAGTTTGAATCAATTATTGGTAGATCATGGTTCAAATCAGTACGGTAGCTGCTGGCTTGTAAGAAACATTTCTTGAAATCATAAAATTAAATTAGCCCAGTATGCATACAAGTTCTAATAAGAGGTTTATCAATATAGTTACTAGTTACTTGGATGATCATCACGATATAAAAGCTCATTAAAATTCCACTAAGAGGCTACTAGTGTGATAACTAATTTTAATTTGATTATATAATATCACTATCAATTTATAATAATTATAATGTAGGCGACGACCAGTTCTGAACTTATTTTTCAAACAATGAATTATTTCTTTTTTCAGTCGAAAACAATTTAAATTCTCTGCTTTTGATTTTTGAAGGACGTTTCAATTGATGGATAGTTTTAAGATTGACTTTTGAAGCACACTGTCTGGAAAATAATGTCCAAGGGAAAATAGAAGCAATAATAAAAATAAATTCATGAGAAATTTGAAATCAAGCAGCATTGGTAGATTAAAACTAACAAAATGAGAAAATGCATGTTCACTGAGAATGTCCCAATAAAATTTATAAATTCTAATGATCTATAAAATAAATTGGTACCGTAGTCAAGGTCAATGTATAATAATGAATAGCGAGAAGTCTACTTAAAAATGAATAACAATTCTTTCTTGGTTTTTATATTAAAAACTGTAGTTATTAAATAGTTTCTTAGCTTGGCTTTGAAATAAGTTAATAAAGGGGAAAACTAGTAGAGTTTACCCTACCCGAGTATTGAAACATAGTTATTGAATTAGAGTTGGTAACTGAAAATGACTAGACAGATTTCAAAGAGTTAGTGATGATGAACTTTTTAGGTTAAATTTTAGCCATTTCATTTTAGTTATTTCTCACTTCAAAATAATGGAGCAAAGCTATGCAATTAAGAAACTATGGTATTTAAGGGTGTCTTAAAATAGACTAAATTGCAAAAATTGATATGAAACTGCTTACCTTGTGAAAGATATCCAGAATTGATTTTCCATTTATTCATCACTAAATCATTTGAGCACTTCAGTATTTAATCAGTAGGCACTGTTTAAATAGCAAATTTAAGGTAACATTCCAGTGATGTGTGTTGAAAAATCTACTGGAGCACAAAACAGCTCTTCTCTCTATCAGTGCTAGACATCAACTGATGAAGGTTTGAGGTTTGATGATTACGTTGAAGAAAATGGAGGCAGTCAGCTGATTATGAAAGCCGGTAACTGGTAGCAATGCCAACTTGATTATCATGTGGTTCTAGTTGGTATTACTGGGACTGTTTTTGTTTACAGGAGACCGAATCAAAGTGGACCCGGTTCATCAGCTGATGTCACCATATTAACGCTCTCAAATCGACAATATTGTCCTAATCGACAATAACTATAATAATTATTGTACTTTTTAAAACTATATATTTTTGGATTTTCAAAATTTTTCTTAGAAAAATAACAGTTTTAGATCAAATAGTATTGTTACTAGTAATACAGTCGTCGCCCTTCCACTTCTTGATTGCCCATTTTGTGCCAAAAGCGTTTTCAAGCCCCCCCCCCCCAAACAATTTGTAAAATCAGGTTGAAAAGTAGATTATTGGTTGAGTTTATGGGAGCCTTCTCATTTACTGGTAAATGTTACTGGTGGAGTCTGATTGGTCTATTCAAATTCTTCAACATCTTTGAATTTTAATAGACCAGACGACAGGGAAGTGATAGCCGTGAGCCGAAGCAGGTATCTGTTCAATCAGATAGGGATAAGCTGCGTTCTACTGGGCACTCTTTGTAAGGGTGACCGATTAGATCGGCCAGCAAAAAAGACACTGTTCTCTGCTGTAAAATCACTTCCCGGTGGTTCTGAACCCACCGAAAACTGGTTAAGTGGTAGATTGGACATAACTGTCCAAACTTCGCCACGTCAACAAATAAAAAAGTCATACTATTCTAAAACTGTAGGTCCAGCTCATCAATCATCATCATCATCATCATGCAACTCATTACCCACACACAGGTCTCAGACCTATGTGGGCTTCATCCTCCAAAAAATGACACTGGTAACATTTACTGGTTTTGAAATCTTGAAATTTGGTATACATGACGAACTGCGCGTATCACAAACAATAATTGATAACATCCTTACTAATATAGATTACTCTAAAACAAGATTAGGCGGCTCGGAACTATCTGATCATGACTATCAAATCTTAGAGGTGGGGTTGCAAGGTCATAAATCAATTAAAAAGAGTAGAGTAATGGAAGAAATTCAACAATGTGAACAGGGGAATATCGATTGTTTGAAGCAGAATCTGCTACAAGAAAACTGGAGTAGGGTTTACAATAGCAATAGTTTAAATGACAAATATGATAGTTTCATTAATATTTTAAGGTTTCATATTACTATGAGTTGTCCAGTTGAAAAAGTCCCTGTAAAGAACAAATTAGACAAGATTGAAGAGTGGATAACTGATGATATCCTTGCAGAAAGAAATAGGGTTAAAGATGCATATGATGAATTCAAACTATCTAGAAATATGTTAAGTGAAGATAATTACAAAGCTCTAAAGAAAAATTATACAAGACAAGTGAAAAGAGCGAAATGTAAGAAAACAGCTGAAATTTTGAATAATAGTGTGTACTTTAACACAGCAGTGTGGGATGTAATAAACAAAAATAGGCAAGTAGCTCATGTAGATGCTTATACTAGTGTCCCCAGAATAATTAACGAAAATAACAAATATATTGATGATAGTGTAGACATTTGTAATTTCTTTAACAGATATTATCAACTGGTTGCTAAGGATCTTCAAAAATCTCTTAATACAGGTATTAGTGATGCAAACATGAGGAATACTGAGGGGATTCAGAACGAATTAAAATTCCACCCAGTATGCCAAGACGAGTTGTCAAATATCATTGATAGTTTAAATAATAAAAAAACTATAGGAATGGATGGGGTATCCAGTAAAATTCTGAAAGAATGTAAAGATCAATTGTTAGACCCTTTGATTCATCTGATCAATCATTCATTAGAACAAGGTGTTTTTCCAGATAACTTAAAAGAGGGGAAGATCTTGCCAATCTTCAAAAGTGGTGATAGAGAAAAGGTAGAAAACTATAGGCCCATTAGTATTTTAAATGTAATAAGTAAAATTTTTGAAAGAGTAGTTCTAAATAGGTTACTTCTGCACCTTCAAGAAGCTAACTTTATCTGTGATGAACAGCATGGCTTCCAGAAAGGGAGATCAACAAAAACAGCCATAGTTTCTCTAGTTGAAAAACTAATAGATATAATAGATTCAGGTGATAAAGCTACTGCAATCTTCTTAGATCTGTCAAAGGCATTTGATTGTGTTAATCATAGAACTTTATTGGAAATACTGCAAAATGTAGGTGTAAATGGGGTTGAACTGAAATGGTTTGAATCATATCTTATTGGGAGAAAACAATGTGTAGAACTAACTACAGTAGTTGGTAATAGTATAGTAAAGAATAAATCTAATAAATTAGAGGTGCAAGCTGGAGTGCCTCAGGGGTCAATACTAGGTCCATTGCTTTTTTTGTTATATGTCAACCGTTTACCTAAAGAATTAATTAGTGGTAGAGCTCTCTTATTTGCTGATGATACATCACTCATTTTCAGCAATTCCATTCTAGATAATTTAGAAATAAGTGCCCATATAGGTGTGCAGTCCATTGTCCAATTTTTAAATCAGTTGAAATTAACTATAAATAGTAAAAAATGCAAATACCTTCAATTCAAAAACAAACATAATTTAAATGAAGATAGGGCTATAAACGTGTTTGTAAACGATAATCAATTAGACCAGGAAGAAAAAATTGCATTTCTAGGAGTTACGTTGGATAGACGATTGACCTGGACTCCATACATTGAGAAAATATGTAGTAAAATTTCATCTGGGGTATTTGTCCTGCGACAGCTCGCTAGATTGAATGACAAAAAGTTACTTTTTACAGCTTACCATGGGCTCTTACTGTCACATATTAGGTATGCTATCTTAGTATGGGGTAATTCATCAAAACAAAATCTTGATAGGGTGTTTAAGATCCAAAAGAATGCGGTTAGGTGTATAGAAAGAGTAAATAGATTAGATTCATGTAGGCCGTTGTTCAAGAGACTTGGTCTCCTAACTGTACCCTGCTTATATGTGTATGAAGCTACTTTATATGTAAAAACGAATGATAATAACCAAAATCTTGATGTACATGATTATAATACAAGAAGCCGAGGAGATTATCACTTGGTGAGTCACAATAGTAGCTTATTCAAACAAAAACCTAGTTATATTGGTAGGAAATTCTACAACAAGCTACCGCAGTTTTTGAAGAGTCTTGAAAATATAGAAATATTTAAAAGACAATTGAAGAAATATTTAGTTGATAAAGCTTTTTATAGTGTACAAGAGTTCCTTTCACATCAAAATTAAGCTTCACCTCAACTAATTGAAGTAATTATGGTATCTAGTGTATAATATTGTTGATCTGACTTGTCTTATACTCCTTAACTGGAGTCTCCAAGACGTAATCTACAAAAAAAAAAAAAAAAAAAACTAATAATAATTACAGTATTTGACTTTATGAATAATTGCACGACTATGAAGTCAAATATTTGAGTAGAAAATTAAAATATTTTACTCACTGAGCACTGCAGTGGCGGCCGGCAATCAAAAATTTTGGTGAAGGACTCTTATATTAAATTATTCCACAGAAATTAAATTATTTTTTAATATTTGGATTTTCTCTTAGTGTTGGAGACACATTTCGACCATTATGCTAGAAATGGGTGATCACATAGGGAGGTCGGCAGGATGGCTGTCATTGAATTGGAAGTAATTTTATTTATGATGTTGAAGATCCATCTTGTTTCCACTAATATGTAATATAAACTTAAAAAACCACTTTTAAATGGAAATTAACTCACGTTATGGCGTGACGGCCGTTTCGCTCTGTTGTCTAGAGCATCGTCAGACAACCCACAGTACACTGACTTAAGGTATGAGTTTGAGGGTTATGTATGTTGGAATGGTGCTGGGGTGGGGGGATGAGTAGGCGGGAGGTTTGAAATTTGGATTATTTTGTCAAATAGAGTGTGTGAGAAGAAGTTAAGTTGATCATTTAAAATGTTGTCAGGTTCCTGCTTTGCATGTTTGTAAATCTCATATTGTTCTAAAACATTGAGTTTATGGCTTTTGTGAGTGAAGTGTAGTGTGTCTAAATTAGTGTCAATGTCTGTATAACTGTGGCCTGTTGAAATGATGTGTTCAGCAAAAGTGGAATGTGTGTTTGGGTGTGAGATGGCTCTTGTGTGTTCTTTGAATCTAGTGGTGAATGTCCTGCCAGTTTGTCCTATATAGAACTTGTTGCAGTCATCACATTTCAATTTGTAAATTCCAGATCTGTTGTACTTGGTTTGAGATGTTGTCTGAAAATGCAGGTGTTTTTTGAGTGAATTATTTGTTCTGTAAGCTATTTTATGAGTTTCCTGAATGAAGCTGCTATTTTATGAGTTTTTTTTGTTGAGCTAGGTAAGTGTGATGAATGTATGGGGGTTGTCATTCTGTTTGTTGCTGGTGTGAGTGATTGGTTTTGTTGATATTCTGTGCAGTAGTTTGTCTATTAGTGTGTGTTTGTAACCATTCTGTTGTGCTATGTATTTTATAGTATTCAATTCTGTAACGTAGGTGGTAGAAGTAATCACAAACTCATTGTAATTGATGAATTACATTTTATTAAAAGAACGAATAGCGTAAGTAAACTCATTACATCATGAAAATTCAATCGACAATAGAGACATAGTACAGTAGGCGTTGTCTCTCTGGTGTGGCACAGTCTTGCCAACTGCATAAAATAAAACTAAAATTCATGTTGTACAAGGATATATGACACCTCCCCCCGTAATGAAACCTAGGGTGAATACCTTTCAGGAGGTTTTCTGAACCTAACAGGTCTAGCCTGTGGCGTATGGTAAATAGTATCTGTCACAATCGGTAATTTTGTAGAAACTGGCGTTGAATGTAAAACATTCTTGAAAGAATTAGAAAAGAAAGTAGAATCATCAACATCATTGCTTGTAATAGCTTTCGATTGTTCAGAAAGTACTGTTGATTTAGGCACAATTACATCAGTATCATAATGAACATTAGGTATATCAGTTGAAAAATCATTTAAATTAATTTTACAATCCTTCATTTGATTAGCATGTCTCCTAATAGAAAGATTATCATCAGTAATGATATTGTACATAGAAGAACCAATTTTATCAGCTACAATAACTGTATTCCATTTACCCTTAGGCTATTATTGTAAATTCGGTACATAACTCTATCATTGATATTGAAACATTCATCTTTAATTGTCTGTTTTTGCATTTCCTTTCTTTGAGTATCTAACACTTTGTCAGTAATATTGGGTAGCATCAAATCTAGTCTAGTTCGAATATTTCTTTTCATGAGTAAATTACATGGACTTTCACCAGTAGTAGCATGTGGTGCTTTTCTGTAGTTCATTAAAAAATTATTTAATTTGAACCGTAAAGTAGAATTTACAATCATACCTTCGCAACATTTAATTAATCCTGACTTCACAGTTTGTACAAAACGTTCTGCCTGACCATTGGATGCAGGAAAGAAAGGAGTACTGGTAATATGCTTTATACCATTATTAGTACAAAAGGTTTGAAATTCACTAGAGGTAAACTGAGTACCATTATCTGATACTAGTGTAACTGGTAAACCAAATCTAGCAAAACATTCACGCAAATTTTCAACTGTTTCTTTGCTTGAAAGAGTTTTCATTATGTAAGTTTCAACCCACTTACTGTAACTATCAACAATTATTAACAGCCATAATCCTGGAGAAGGATTAGCAAAATCTATATGTAATCTTTGCCATGGTCCTGAAGGAAATTGCCATGGATGTAAATTTACATTAGACTGTTGTCTAGAATAACGCACACAATGTATACAATTCTTTGTAACAAGCTCAATATCAGAATCAATATTTGGCCAATAGACATAACTTCGTGCAAGGCCTTTCATTTTTACAATTCCTAAGTGTCCTTGGTGTAGTTCCTCAAGTACTTTAGATTGTAAAGATTTTGGAATCATAACTCATAAGCCTTTCATAATACAACCTTGTTCAACTGAATATTCAGCAATATTGTTTGTATTTTCACCATTTTCAGTACCTAAAATTTGTCGAAGTAATTTACACATATCTGGATCTTTTCTAGTTTCATGAGCTATTTGTTCCCTTGTAACCGGTAAAATATTAATTTGATTCATTTGTACAATTTGAACCTCATCAATAGTATTGTCATTAACCATTTCCATAGGAAATCTTGAGCAAAAATCAGCATTCATATGTTCAGTGGTCTTACGGTATTGTATGGTGTAATCAAAACCTTGTAAAAATAATGAATAATGTAATAAACGTGTAGCACTGATGGATGGAGTAGCAGCATGAGCATTTAAGATGCTTTGTAATGGTTTGTGGTCAGTCAGTAAAGTAAAATGACGACCAAACAAGTAATTGAAAAATTTCTTAACTCCCCAATAAATTGACAATGCTTCCTTGTCTATCTGGGAATAATTTCGCTCAGCTGCAGTGAGACTAGCAAAAATTATGGGCCTTTCCACACCTTTTTCATCTAAACATGAAAGAACCGCACCAATAGCATATTTACTAGCATCAGTAGCAACAATTATAGGTTTAGTGACATCAAAATCCGCAAGAGTAAGTTTTGTTTCAATATCTTTCTTAATTGTTTGAAATGCAGTTTCACACTCTTGTGACCACGAAAAAACAACATTTTTCCTGAGTAAGTTGTATAAAGGTGAGAGAGAATTAGCCATGCCCTGTATAAACCTTGAGTAATATGTAACAAACCCTAGAAAAGATTTCAACTCTGATACATTTGTAGGACGTTTTGCATTCTTAACAACTGCAATCTTATCATCAGTTTTATGTATGCAATCTTTGTCAATTTTAAACCCTAAATAAGTAATTTCAGATTTCAGTACTTCACATTTTTCCCATTTAAGTCTAATACCATTTCCACGGCACATACTAAAAAACATATTTTAAAACAAAAAAAGAAACCGACTTCAGTGAAATGATTAAATACTCACGTACTAAAAAGTTTAAAATAAAGTATTTACTTTAAACTGAGAAAATTTTAAATTTCATACAAGTAATCTTTTGAAGTCGGTGCCAAATATTTTATGTAGTTGATAAGAAATTCTATCTAATATCAAAACTAACAATGTATTTTTTTGGAGGTTGAAGCCCACATAGGTATAAGACCTTTGCATGGGTAATGAATTGGATGATGGAGATTGTTGAGTTGGACCTACAGTTTTAGGTGGGTTCCGAACCACCGGGAAGTGATTGATAAGAGATTCTATCTAATATCAAAACTAACACTGTATTCCAATTAAATATGTGATTTACACTCACTTTTACTGAAATACATAGTAATTGATAAGAAATTCGATCTAATATCAAAACTAACACTGTATATCAATTACATGTGATTTACACTCACTTTTACTGAAATACAGTGTCAGTTTTGACAGGGGTGCCCACCCCCCCTAAGCCTCATGACGCACCCCACCCCCTAAATTTAGCACCAAACCCCCCCCCCCCCCATAAATTAGGCCCCCCCAAAAAATGCGAAAAAAGCCCCCCGTATTCTTTCTAAAACTAAAAGAAGATTTTTATAACTATTGAAAAAATTCAAACCCAGTCGATAATATACAAAATGTATGTATATTTCTTGAGATTCTTTACATAGGTAACATTCTTTTGTAAAGGTAAAAAAGAAATATCAATGAAATGAATATGAACTTCTGCTCAATAAACTTAATTGCAAAATAGCTAAATAAGAATTTGAACCTAAATGGTTTTTAAACAATAAAATATTATTACAAATACGCAATGTTCAATAAAAATGAAATACCTATAAGTTTATGTTCGGTGTACCAATTAGATTAAGGTTAAATAATTCTACAAAGGAAGTGAAAACAATGAGTTAATAACTTCATTTGTAAAACACAAAAATTCAAAATACTAAGTCATTTATTGGACAGTAGTTAAACAACAGGTTATTTACTTAGTGTAGTATCTTGGGAGAATTTATGTATGGATGAAGTACATAAAAGGCACACATTTCATGTATAGTTATTTACAACACACAATCGAAAGAAGTGTCTTTCAAAAACAAAATAAAGACATAGTTATGAAAAATTACTGAATTTTTAGTATTTAGTAAGTTTTTCAAAAGCAGTTCTTACTTATTAGTAAGTAGTTATCGTAAAATACATGAAAAACATCAACAGTTTGAAGACAAACATTTTAAATTTGTAGACTGTGACCATCTACAAGTTAGCTAGGCACCTTCTAAGTTTTTTTTTTTTTTTTTTTTGAGGATGAAGCCCACATGGGTCTGAGACCTGTGCGTGGGTAATGAGTTGGATGATGGTGATTGATGAGTTGGACCTACAGTTTTAGGTGGGTTCCGAACCACCGGGAAGTGATTTTCAGCAGAGAACATTGTCTTTTTTGCTGGCCAATCTAATCGGTCACCGTTACAAACAGGACCTACGAGAACGCAGCTTATCTATCTGATTGAACAGATACCTGCTACGGCTCGCGGCTATCACTTCCCTCTAAAATCTATTGTTAAATCTATCTCTCTAAACCCCACATAGAAGTTTTTGGGATGAGGAAACAGAAAACCTTTCAATTATTTCTTCGTTAGAAATAGACTCAAGTACATCTGCACAAGTTCCTGCACAAATCCTAAACATTATTATTTTAGCTAATTCATATTCAATTGTATAATAATAATAAGAATTATAAATATATTTTCATTAATTGACATTCTATCTGGTGACTTCTTAGTATATTTTTTAATGTTGTCACGTTAAACACGGTTTCAATCAACTTGACGACCCCCCCAAAACGTTTTTTGGACCCCCCCCCCCCCCCAAGAATTTCAATGACGCAGTCTGCGTCATAGCCCCCCCCCCCTGTGGGCACCCCTGCCTATATTATGTCATTTCTTTTAACAATCATTTACATTACCCATGACGGTCCTGCCAGTGATCATTGCGAATGGCGACCATTAAATAAAATATCGTGTGACTTGGCCCGCTCTGTCTGGTGTCAGAGTTATCAAAGCGCGCCTGTATCTGTCAGGGCTTCTGACTGTTTTTAGCCAGCTGGGACCGATGGGCTCAACGTGTGTGTCATCCTAATGTGTCATAAAAAATATTGTAAATGAAAGTAAACTACTTTTTTGAATTATTATATATTGAAATTGATTGATTTTGAATCGTTTTTCTATTGTACCATACACATGGGCATGAGATTTTTCTTTCAGAAACAATAAAATCCTGAATAATTCCAATATTTTCTTTTCTATAAACGTTTTTACATGGAACACTTTTAAAGTTCAACTTTAACCTAATTAAATTCATCGTTGTAATGTTCAGATTGGTTTATTTTTTATACCTAAATGTAGGGTAAGGAGTAAACTATCAATGCTTTAACTTAACTTACTGCTATTTACATTATAGATATATTACTTACTGTATTATCATTACTTTCGTCTTCCAGATTTGATGAGTTTTTTATGTATAGAATTTTGCATTTATGATTCTTTTATGTCTAGATAATTTATTGTTTAATCTATAATTTTTGTAATACTGTTCAGTTACTCTTCAAATTATTGTTTTTTACTCTGAACATACTTTTAAATTTTCTTTACACTTATCTTATTATGCTTTGTCATCAATGTGTCATGAGTGTTATTTGGGCTATGCCTGTTGCACTCAACTATGTAATTCCGAATAAATAAATAAATTTATTTTCCTGTTACAAATTATTTATTATTTTCTACTTTTTCCTATATCTTTGATTATTTCTTCTCTTATTTCTATTATAATTGATTTATCAAAAAATGTATTTTCTATATTTTTTATTTGTAATCTTTCTTTTGGTCAGTTTGGAAATTGTTTTTTATTATGTGTCATTAAGGCTCTCAATTGTTTGTCGTGTGAGCTTTTATATGCAAATAAATAATTGACTATGATATTTGAATAAATTATTATTCATAGACATGATTGATAATTTTGGAATGTATTTGCAGGAGCCTGCAGCATACGAGGACTGGAGGCATTGGAGGTTTCCCCACCTGATGGAGGTGCTTGAGGAGTTCCCCTCAGTGAGGCCTCTGCCCGCCTTACTGCTGGCTCACCTCAACCTGCTTCAACCGCGCTTCTACAGTATCTCCTCGGCCAAGGTCGTCTACCAAAATCAAATTCACCTGACTGTAGCTGTTGTATCCTATCGCACTCAAGGCAAGCTCTCTTACACTTTCACTTCCATTTATAATACAGTCATTTCAAGTGCATGAATATTATCTTCTCCATTAGCTACTCTTTAAAATTTCTCCACCCAAATTTCTGCCCCATGTTCATTTGTTTAATTTCTCCATTTTTTTTTATCAATCTTCTTGTTTCTCAATAGTCAATCATCTTTATTAGGTAGCGAAGCCTACTCTTTGAATTTCTACAGAGAAACATTTTCTCTGTCTAGTTTTCCTTCCCATGCACTTTCTTGATAGATACATGTTGAGCAATTTCTTTTCTTTAATTCATTATTTTAAAACGCATTTTTATTTATTTATCTATTTATTACAAAACACAAACAGTGAAGACAGGTACAGCCCACTACTGCTTTCTTTACAAATATTCAATTAAAAAATCCACAAATTTCAGGTTCCATTTAAGTTCAACTAGAAAATTTCACGTTGAAGTACAATTCTTGATTCTTTCCAAAACATGAATATTAATTTAGAAGTTCACTTTGAAGCACTAAAACTGTCCAATAACCTAAAGAAAGTGAATATAATTTTGAATTTTGTTCAAGATTTTAGAGCCGAAAATGTAGAAGTCAATTCAATCATGTTTATAATTAAACTCATGATGGGGATTGGTGGTATTCACAGCTTCAATTTGTCTTATATCTTAAAGTTTTAGTAACTTTTGAGACTATGTTGTTTCTTCTTGTTTAAACATGAATAATTATTGAAAATAAACTTCACTAGTGAATTCAACACTTATTTATACATGTGATGGCCATTTCGCATTGTTGGAATGCTTCCCCAGACACGGCTGAAGGCCTACTCCGAGTAAGCCAACCTCCAGCCGTGTCTGAGGAAGCATTTGAACAATGCGAAATGGCCATCACACGCATAAGTAAGTGTTGAATTTACTGGTGAAGTTTATTTTCAGTAATTATTTATGTTTAAATATAAAGTGAAAAAGTAATATGGAACTACAACATCAAATCTTCTTGTTTGTTTTAGGGTACTTGCCAATAGCAAACAAAATTTGGATAATCACCATCGCATAATCAAACTCATTATGGAGAATGGTAGTAATCACGCAGCTCTAATTTGTCAAATATCTTTTATTTATTTATTTGAAAATACAAATACGGAAGCATACAGGATAATCCCATTATTTGCTGCCATAATGCATATAATAATACAAAATTTATTAAAAACGTAATCACTATGTATGAAGAAATAAACAAAAATTACAAGAGTAAATAAAATGCATACAGAGAAATGAAATTAAAACCAAATAGTGCATGCAGAGGCTACATAGCCTGAAAAATTAATGAAACATAGAGTGAAATTAAATTGATAATTATAAAATCTATAAAGGAGAGAAAAAAGAGAAAAAACAATTAAACAATTTACACGCCATTCTAGCACAGTGAAGAGTCCAATATCATATGACAATCAGACAAGCTGTGGAATAGTGTATGATGGATTGTAGCAGTGTGCTTACTACCACTCCACAGCATTTGTTTGATTTTTAGATGGTGATTCTCATCGAGTATTAGGATGCGACACTGCGCAAGCGCTCTTCTTCAAGTATATTGTAACAAAGTAGACCTATTATCGACTGAATTCTACAATAAATTGATGTCTTCTTCCAAGCTTGAATTTTGAAACTATGCCTTTTGTATTTTAAGCAAATCTGCAAGAAAGTAGAAACCAATCTGTCAAAACAAAACAATTCAAAACCTTTTTAAACTTATTAGATACCTAATTTCTCTTGTCTTAGAAAAATTAAGTTTAGTGTTTGAATTGTACTTTATTTTTAGAAGAAAAATAAAACATTTATTATTATTATTATTATTATTATTATTATTATTATTAATTAAAAATCCATTTGTTTTGCAGATGGAGAAGGATCCGTCCATTATGGTGTTTGCTCGAACTATCTTCTAGATGCCAAAGTTGGAAATGATATCTATTTGTTCGTGAGAAGGTAAGTTGAAAAATCTCTTTTTGAATTGACTTATGAACCAATGTTGATATTCAAATTCGTTTACAATTTCTCAGGGAGCGTATCGGTATGTTATTTGTATGCGTGATTTAAGAATTACTGTACGATATTTTATATAGTGTCTATTCTACAAATTCTATTCAATAACTAGAGAACCATTGTTTATTTCTTATAAATCTTATTCATTGGGTTTCATACAGAAAACGATATCAACTTTTTAAGTGAATTCAACGACTTGCAGTCAAATTTTCATTAAGAATAAGTAGAATTTACTTACTCTGTAGGCCGAACGTTTTCAAATCTTTGAGATCCATTTTCAGAGGCGTCCTCCTTAATCATTGATGTCAGTTTTTCGGTTAGAAGAATTGTGGTTTTTGTAAAATGTGATCAAAACGTTTGTGTGATTTAAAATTTAGTTGTTCGTTGAGTGTGTGTGGTGTGTTTGTATATTTCAAATTGTTCCAAGGTGTTGTCAAAAACTGACATCAATGATCAAGGAGAACGCCTCTGAAAATGGATCTCAAAGATTTGAAAACGTTCGGCCTACAGAGTAAGTAAATTCTACTTATTCTTAATGAAAATTTGACTGCAAGTCGTTGAATTTTCTTATAAAGTTAATATTAACAACGCAGTTCTTCATGGAACAAGAAATCCAGGAAGAAAAATATATTTTATACATTCTGCATGCCACCCAGGAAAATCGTAGTCCTGTGTAATTGAGTAAAATTTGTGTAATAGACGATATAATTTTCTTCTGATTCTATATCAGAAACTCCCTCTAACATAAAAAGGAGAAGAAGAGAAGAAAAAAGAGGAAGAAAGCATGGAGAAGGATGAAATTTTTAAATAGGTTATGCCATGTTCTAGAATCCAGATTCAATTGAGACGGACAACCAGATAGTGTTATTAATTAACATTCTTGTTAATACAATCTTTATATTAACAACGCAGTTCGTCATGGAACAAGAAATCCAACAATCTTTATCATTAAAACCGTTTATGAAATAAATATTGTTTTCCATGACGAAATATTTGATGAACAATCTAAGAACAAAACTGACACTGTATTTCTATTTAATATATGATTTTCACTAACTTATACTGGAGATACTAGAGGGATGCATTTCACTTCTAAAGAAAAAAGACTGATGAAGCTTCTCTTTAGAAGTGAAATTCATCCCTCCAATATCTCCAGAATAAGTAAGTGAAATTCATATATTGAATAGAAATACAGTGTCAGTTTCGGTATTAAATAAAACCTCAACTTTTTGTTGTAAATTTAACAACTGGCAGTCAGTTTTAAATTGTGAAAATATAATAAATGTACTGTAGTATTCATATAACTTGGCAGCTTGTAGCAGATGGGACATGCTGCATCTGAACCTAACATACTGCTGCCAAGTTATATGAAAACTACAGTACTCACATTTGATCGAACGTTTTCGAGTTATTGAATCTCATATTCAAGGCATCCTAGATCGGAGATGTTGGTTTGTTTGTCAGAAGAATTTTTTTTATAATGTGGTCAAAACGTTTGTGTGATTTAAAATTTAATCGTTCATTAAGAATGTTTTGTTTATTGTGTGTGGTGTGTTTGTAAATTTCAAGGTGTTAATTTCGTGTCCTTTAAGTATTATATTTAGAATTTGTAGGTTGTTAGTGATGTCAGTAAAAGTATTTCCAGTAGTGTGACATGACTACCAACCTACACATTCCACATATAAAATCTAAAGGACACGAAATCAACACCTTGCAACAATTTGAAATTTACAAACTCACCACACACAATAAACAAAAAATTTTCAATGAACAATTAAATTTTAAATCACACAAACTTTTTGACCACATTATACAAAAACCTCAATTCTTCTAACCAACAAACCAACATCACCTAACTTATCTAGGATGCCTTGAAGATGAGATTCAATAACTCGAAAACGTTCGACTAAATGTGAGTACATTTATTATATTTTCACAATTTAAAACTGACTGCCAGTTGTTAAATTTACAAAAAAGTTGAGGTTTTTTTAATACCGAATTTTAGTACGTTAATTTATTAAATATTCACAATTTAAAACTGACTGCCAGTCGTTAAATTTACAACAAAAACTTTATTGTTATATTGTTGAATTTAATAAAATAATAATGAGTAATCAACGTTTTTTCAGTGCTCCAAACTTCCATCTTCCAAAAGACAGCCGACGTCCCATAGTATTGGTGGGTCCTGGCACAGGTATTGCTCCCTTCAGAGGATTCTGGCAGCAGAGGAGGACTGAGCGCAAACTCAAAAGTAGGTCCAACTATCATTATTCACTATAAGATATCTATTATTCACTCTTAATTCCTTACTAGTAGTTCTGTTAACATCAGTAGACCTCACTCGCCCAAATGTATTGGATTCAAATGTGTGCTCTTATTCATGCTCTACTTAGTATGGGCTCACTGCGCAGGACCAAACACACACACACACACACACACACACTTGCCAGTTTATTCCATGTCATTACCGCATATAATGTATCCACTATTCTATGAGTACCTACCCCATTAACTGTATATAAGAAAGAAGCTCATATCAATACAAATTCAGTGCCCAGCCCATTAACTGTATATAAGAAGGAAGCTCTTATTAATACAAATTCAGTGCCTACCCCATTAACTGTATATAAGAAGGAAGCTCATATTAATACAAATTTAGTGCCAACCCCATTAACAGTATATAATAAGGAAGCTCATATTAATACAAATTTAGTGCCTACCCCATTAACTGTATATAAGAAGGAAGCTCATATTAATACAAATTTAGTGCCAACCCCATTAACAGTATATAATAAGGAAGCTCATATTAATACAAATTTAGTGCCTACCCCATTAACTGTATATAAGAAGGAAGCTCATATTAATACAAATTCAGTGCCTAGCCCATTAACTGTTTTTAGAAGGAAGCTCGTATTGATACTATTTCACTTTGTTTGAAAAAATTTGGCCGCCATATTGAATTTGAAAAAATTAAATATATGTATCGCTGTGCCTAGGAATAAGGAGTATCCATATTGAAATCATAACAATTAGTCTAGGCGTTCGTCCGTAATCGTGATTGATTGATTGTCTGTACTAGGTCTTGACAGACCCATTGCACATTGAACGTAAATACAAAATTAGAATAAATTAAATTGAAGAAAATAAAAGAAAAAGATATAAATTAAAATGAAAATAAATTGTATAACATTTACACTGAAAAAGATCCATGTAATAAAATGTCGAATAATTAGATAAATTAGAATGTCTGTCATGAGACAGACAGACAGAGAGAATTCCGATCGTCTTAAAGGATAGGCCTCACTCCATTCTGTCAATTATATGAAAGTAATAAATTCTTTTAAAAAATTAGTCTGTTTCAAGCTGGCTTCTAGGAGTTCGCGTGAAGGAGACTTCAACAGAAAATAAATCAAAACTGAGATTCTTTACTAACACCTTTACCGAGTAATTGAACTTCTATTCTTATTTTATTTTCAGGTCCACACAGCATTGGAAAGATGATGCTTTTCTTTGGCTGTCGACTGCAGTGTCTTGATTTGTACGAAGATGAGAAGGCTGAAATGGTGAAAGAAGGCGTTCTGGACCAAGTTTTCTTAGCACTGTCCAGAGAGCCAAAAATAAGAAAGGTGCCATATTTAAATTACAACCACTTGGAAAATAGCTTAGTATAATGAAAAATTTAATTTATTAATTTCGAATTCCTTTAAGTGCTATTAATGTTTATTAGTTTATTATAAACGTTTTCAATGCTTATTATAAACGTTTTCTAAGCTATAGGGGAATCAGAATTTTATAACTAATATTTGAACAGTTTTGTACCTTTCCAAAATAAGAATTTATTATGGCAACATAGTTTTTTCGAAATTTATACTTATTTTTTGTGACTTGGAATCTTACAATAGTAAATGACAGCTTTTACAAATTTCACTTTTGGTATTATTTGGCAGTTTTATTGTTCAAGATATTTGTTTGGCATACAAATCATCCGTACAGTTACACTTTATATAACTATCAAATAAATTATTGATAGTCAACTATTCTTGAATTTCTTGTTCCATAACGATCTGCGTTGTTAATATTGCCTTTTTATGTAAATTTAGCGTCAATTTTAATCGTGAATAAATAATAGTTTTACTCATTTTTGGCCAAACGTTTTCGAGTCATGGAGACTCATCTTCAAAGGTCTCAAAGAATTATTGATAGTCAACTATTATCTATACTTGGATTTCTTGTTCCATAACGATCTGCGTTAATATTGACTTTTTATTGTAAATTTAATGACTTGTACTCAATTTTAATCGTGAATAAATAATATTTTTACTCACTTTGGCCAAACGTTTTCGATTCATTGAGACTCATCTTCAATGGCCTATGAAGATGAGTCTCCATGACTCAAAAACGTTTGGCCTGAGTGAGTAGAAATATTTTTTATTCACAATTAAAATTTACTGTTAGTCGTTAAATTCACAATTAAAAGTCATTATTTACTATTTTCTAATTATTGTGTATGATGAATAAATTACTTTGAATACCGACATATGAACAATATAAATTTGTTACTAATGGAATGGAATTCAATGTATAGTAGGCTATTTGCTGCTAGATTTTTTATCATTAAATTTTTTAAATTAAATGGAATAGTGATGTCACATACATGTAACTTACAGTATTTACAGTATTTTCTCTTTTGTTTCTTAATAATTTATTGATATTGAATTTATAATTCAAATTGAAAAATACATTTAATACTAATAGGCCTAACATAGCAATGTGCAGTATCAGTAGACAGAATATTTATCACATGATTAATTAAGCACTTACTACATTGGCCATACTACGTACCACAGATACCATATATAGATATTTTTTGTCCTCCTCCTCCTCCTCCTCATTCTCCATTTCCTCTACTAATTCTTCCTTCTACTCCACCTTCTTCACCTCCTCCACCTCCTCCTCCTCCTTCTTCAACTCCTCCTCCTCCTCCTACTCATTCTCCACACCTCCTTTTCATCTTCCTCCTCCTTTTCATCTTCCTCCTCCTATTCATTCTTAACCTCCTAATCCTCCTTCTTTTTCTGCTCTTTCTCCTCCTCCTTTCAACAGATTTAGTATATGATTTTCACTCACTTATACTGGAGATACTGGAGACATTTCACTTCTAAAGAGAAGCTTTCTTCTCATCTTCTCTTTAGTAGTGAAATGCATCCCTCCAGTATCTCCAGTATAAGTGAGTGAAAATCATAAATTAAATAGAAATGCAGTGTCAGTTTTGATATTAGATTGTTCATCAAGTATTTCATGGAAAAAGACTGATACCATAGATAGCAGTTCTTGTTTATTATCTGCTGCTAGAACATTTTATTGTATAAATTATTGAAAGAATTGCACTGAACACTTATATAGAAATTAATCTCGCTTCTCCGTCTGGTGTCTATGTGTAATCATTCACCTCAGTACCCACGCACAAGTCTCGGACTCATGTGGGCATCATCAGGAATAAAAAAATCGAAAGTATTTGCTTCTATAACATTTAAATCTGTTGTTTTCCAGACTTACGTTCAAGACCTGATGTTGGGAGAGTCGAGAACACTATTCAATTACATAGTGCGTGAATCAGGTCACTTTTACGTGTGCGGAGACTGTACCATGGCAGAGCATGTCAATCGCACTCTGAAACAGATCATACAAGAGCAGGGTGGCATGTCCAGTCAACAGGCAGAGACCTACATGCTGAAAATGAGGGTTGGTCGTTATTTCTATTTTATATTTCATTTTCTAGTGGCGAAGGTGATATTGTGGAAGATATCCATAATGAATAATAAGACGAAGTTGTCACATCCACATTTGAGATGTTAATGGCGTAACAACTGAAACTAGTATCTCACTATTTTTAATAAATGTGGTTGTGAAACTTCGTCTCATTAATCATTATTTTTCATTGTTCGTTTCTGCTATTAGTTTTTATGTTATTCAAAGGAAATTGATCAATCCTTCACATAATAATAATAATAATAATAATAATAAGCATATGGCTTTTAATGGTGGGGAGACCCTTACGGGTAGTTCCACCTCGCCGTTTGAGCCATGTTACGGGGAACATGGTGGACCTACTATTTTAGGTGGGTTCCGAACCACCGGGTAAGTGATAATAAAGCTTGTAACATCAAGTCATTGAAGCACGGTCACCCATCCAAGCGCAGTCTTGAGCGGTCGTGACTGAACATCACGATCACTTGAACACCACGCTCACCGAATGACCAATCACCACCCAATCCTTTACATAAAGATTATTTACACTGGATTTCTCTTATTGAAAAGATGTATAATGAAGAGATTATGAAGTGATTTTGAATAATAAAATAATCTGTTTGTGGTATTATAACCAAACTAGTATAAATAACTAGTTTGTGGTAATTTTCCAGGATTTCGAAATCTCTCATATTAACCGCAGTGTAGAATAAATATATTAGATAACCACTTAAGAGGCACAATTTATTTTGAATTATTACCGATTAAAGAGGTTTTTTTAATAATATAACTTAATTTGTTTTCATCGTTATTTTAATGCAAGTCGGAATAGGCAAATGTATAGCTCTTGAAGGTTAAAGGCAGGAAGAAATGAGAAGACTTCTTGAAGACATGAAGAAGAAGAGGAAGAAGATGATGATGATGATGATGATGATGATGATGATGATGATGATGAAATAATACAGCAATTCGTAAAATACCGTACTGTTAAAATTGTTGCATTTAAAAAAATATTGAACTAATACTTCTTATCGCTGTACAGTGAGTTGCCTTTTAGTTTTAGAGGTTTTATACAGATACAAAGTAGTTTTTTTCACATCAATTAATTACAATTGTAAGAAAAACAAGCATAACCATGTATTGAGTAGCCATGGAATAATTTTTGTCTCTTGCTAAAATTTTTATATTGAAAAACTTCAATTTTGTCGTGTGCATGATTTATATTGATAGATTTTTTAGCAAAGAAGAGAATATGTTGTATTGTCAAACATTAAAAAAAAATATATTTTGCCGTATGCATGAATTTAAAAAAATATAATGTATTAACTTTTCATGTGAAATTTAACGACTTGCAGTCAATTATTTGTTAAGAATAAGTATAACTCACTTAATCTGTAGGCCGAGCGCTTTCAAATCTATGAGATCCATCTTCAGCGGCCTCTGAAGATGGATCTCATAGATTTGAAAGCGCTCGGCCTACAGATTAAGTGAGTTATACTTATTCTTAACAAATAATTGACTGCAAGTCGTTAAATTTCACATGAAAAGTTAATATTAACAACGCAGTTCGTCATGGAACAAGAAATCCAGGAATATAATGTACTCATGATAAAGCTTACAAACGCAAGCAAATGACCGCTATGAAATCAAACATATCATCGTCATTTATAACAGTATTTTTTTCTGTTTCATGTGAACTAATTCCCATGGTATTCTCGAATCCGTCTAATACATTACAAACTTGAAGCATTTCAATTAAAAAGCTTAACTTAAAGAATTATTAAGAGGGGTAGCTTTACTTACCCCACAGGTTTTATCTTTATGTTCTGTTTCTGTAATATAGTTTTATAAGGTTAAAGCTAAAGGAAACAGTAAACCCTATGGATTTCATATAATATCACAAATTCTTTATAGAAATATATGTAATAGTTTTTCCAACTTGAACCTATTTGAGTCTTTATCCATAGGCATATTCAAGAAAAAAACACTCTTGCTATCATCACTCCTTGGATCAGATAACTCGGAGGAGCTTATAGTCTCAGCCTACAGATAGGTTCATGTTTAAGTTCATTATCACTATTACAGCAGCATGTTTCGGTGCGTCCGCGTATGGTTTGGGTTCCTCCTCTGGTTGATTTTCTGTCAATTTTTTATAACCTTTAGTCAATTTCACAACTTACAGTCAATTTTACTAAACTTTTAGCCTATTTCTTGATAATTATATAAAATTCTCTATTACAGATTAACTTTCTCTTGATTTTTTTTCCATTCCTTTTAAAGTAGTCAATTTCTATCGAGGTTCGCGCCTGTTTCTATTGGAGTCTGCTTTTGTCATCTTCTTCAAATACTAATATTACTTTTATATATTACTAAATTTCAATATTATTGGTAACTACTCATTTTACATCCTCAACCTTTTTTTTTCAAATATGTAGACAAACTGATTGTGAACTCATCTTCACTCACAGACCTTTATAGGTCCATGTGAAGATCAATTCCTGAACTAAGGCCTGTCAGTTCACATTCCTATTTATATCACTTTCTTTACTTTTTTTGGAGCTATCTTAATGTATCAATTTTTTTAAGTTCCATATATTATTGAAATAATCTGAGTGTCATATTTTTGTTTGACTATCTCTATATTTAAGTTACTATTGAACTGTTTATGAATTTATTCTAACTGTTAAGTAATTAACTGTTTCATCTGTTTCAATAAATTTATATTTTTTAAGTTGATGTTGAACTGATAGAAATCATTATTTATTTTGTTATTGTGAACGAAATGAGGAATAAAGAATTTTTGAGTTTGAGTTTGGATATAAATATTATGACACTTTTTAATAGATCAAGTTTTTTATATTGTTGGGAATTGTTAAATAAGCCTCGCCAATGTTGATTAATGATGTAATAATATTCATAAAACAGTCCTCACTGATAATGATGAACTAATCAAATACTGTGTGTGATGAGTTGTTGCGTATTTGATGTTAATATCCCATAAGCAATGAGTTTTCTGAATACCCAATCTTTTAATTCAGATCTTACAATCCAATACCATTTATG
The DNA here is from genome assembly GCA_948455865.1 of Conomelus anceps. Taxonomy (NCBI): domain Eukaryota; kingdom Metazoa; phylum Arthropoda; class Insecta; order Hemiptera; family Delphacidae; genus Conomelus; species Conomelus anceps. The sequence continues at coordinate 8,821,595 of OX418221.1, forward strand.
TTGAGTATTGAGTATTTATTTTAATATCCAATAAGCAATGAGTTTGCAATCTCTCGATTATGCTTTGTTTTTACTTTATTCTAAATAAAATCCAGTAAATAAATTGCGTAATTCTATTACAGGATGAGAACCGATACCACGAGGATATCTTCGGTATCACTTTGAGGACAGCTGAAGTGCACAACCGCTCCCGGGAATCAGCTCGAATCAAGATGGCGTCCCAGACGAATCCTTAGCTAAGGAAGAAGAGCAGTCCTTTCATAGTGGCTGCTGACCTACTCCATTCCATACGCTCGTTCCTTCATCAGTGAATAGAATGCTGATTGCTGACCTCATCAGAATTAATCAGCAGATTCGATTCACGATGTCATCCAACGGAACATATTGTATCAACATTTTAAGCATATACCGGAGTTAGTTTAGAACATTAGAGATCTCATGCATATCGGTATTGATATGCGGAATTTTCAATAAAGTGAAGAACACCAATAAGAAACTTAATCAGTTACAGAAAGAAAGTAGAAAACGGGGAAGTCTTGCAAGATATTGCAATGTTTACATCGTCGTCTAAATCAAGTTACCAAAAACCAAGTAATAATATTAAATGATCTCGCTGGCTCAGGTCTGGTGTCCGTCGCACCTGAACAAGTTCTGGGCCTCTGACGTGACTTAATGACTGTTTTTAGGCAGCAGTGAAAAAGGAGAGTGCTGTTTCGAACTGTATTACAAGTTAACATCATTGTTACAATTAGAAACAAAGTCATAAGCGCGGTCCTTGCACGATGACAGTATTGACAAAATTAAACACATTCCAATTCGTTTTTACAAACCCCATACTGACTCAGCTGGTGGAGTTTCAGTGCTTTTAGAGCCTTTCTGATAGAGCTACTCCATCATGCTGAAACTCCATTAGCTAAGACCGTATGGGGCTTGTGAAAACGTATTGGATTGACATTAATACTTTTTTTTGAGGATGAAGCCCACATAGGTCTGAGACCTGTGCGTGGGTTAATGAGTTGGATGATGGTGATTGATGAGTTGGACCTACAGTTTTAGGTGGGTTCCGAACCACCGGGAAGTGATTTTACAGCAGTGAACAGTGTATTTTTTGCTGGTCAATCTAATCGGTCACCGTTACGAACAGGACCTACGAGAACGCAGCTTATCTCTCTGATTGAACAGATACCTGCTACGGATCGCGGCTATCACTTCCCTAGAAACTGTCAACATGTTCTAAAGTATCATAAGTTAACATCAGCGTTCGAGTTACAAGTAGTATCTCGGCAAAAAAATAAGGCTTACGGGGGAGAAAGATTGTATTATCTGGGATCTATTGCATAACAATTTAGCCTACAAACTTATTTAATTAGCGCTTATATTGTGGCTCCAGCAAAATCTAATGGAAGCTTTTGTTTGTAGATTGTAATTTGTAAATTGTCATGCAACAGGTCCCGGTTTTATCTGGGTCTATTGAATAACAATTTAGCCTACAAACTTATCTAATTAGTGCTTTTATTTGTGGCGCCAGCAAAATCTAATGAAAGCGTTTATTTGTAAATTATAATTTATAAATTGTCATGCAAAAGGTCTCTGATTAAACTCTACTATCGAAAGGTTTTGTAAATTTTTGATTTACTATTAAACTCGGTTTTGATAAACAGATCTCGATCAGGAGAGTTAAAAATATTCTTGGAACACTTGTATTTCTTCTGTGTACAGAAAATTAATATTGGTCTGTAAGCTATAAGAGATGAGGTAGTTTTCCATCCCGATGGTGTCCAGAAACTGTTTGGAGTTTTAGGAAATGAACCGTTGTATCTAGATGATTTGAACCAGAAATTTTCCTATATATTTTTATATTATAAGGTACTTAATGTTATGTTTATAAGTTTTATTCCACTCTACTCTGTTTATGAATGTTCCTTTGTAAAAGTGCTTGCACAGTCAGCTTCGGTACTAGGACATAGAACTAAGATAATATACTCGATGATAGATCCCAGACTAGAAAGAATTTGATCCGTTGCTACACTCTGTCTTAAATTCATATGAATAAACATGTTTCATCTTGAATGTATGATAACATCTCTAAATCTACACGAATAAAGAAATTTAATCTAATCTTACACTGCCATGCAACAGCATGTGTTTGATTTAGAAGCTTTGCTCTAGGGCTAGGTTCTAGTATTGAAGCCGTACGGTACATTGCAAGCACGCTTGATGGTTTTAACGTTTAAGAAGCAACTACAACTACATATTATCAAGCTTGAATCATTTGTTGATGTATCTTTTGTATGTTTACAAATTATTTGAGATACTATTCATATGTATTATCTTCCTGTGCAGAACTGACCTTTTTTGAGTCGCGGCGGACGCGTTCCGAACTATGTCGTTCTTCTTTGGTGCTTGGTTGCAGACTCCAAGCGCTGTCTGCAACCAAGCACCGAAGAAGAACGACATAGTTCGAAACGCGTCCGCCGCGACTCAAAAAAGGTCAGTTCTGCACAGCAAGATAATACATATAAATAATATAAACTTAAAAAACACATTTAAATGGAAATTAACTCACGTTATGGCGTGACGGCCGTTTCGCTCTGTTGTCTAGAGCATCGTCAGACGACCCACAGTACACTGATTTAAGGCATGAGTTTGAGGGTTATGTATGTTGGAATGGTGAAGGGGTGGGGGAACCCTCAAACTCATGCCTTAAATCAGTGTACTGTGGGTCGTCTGACGATGCTCTAGACAACAGAGCGAAACGGCCGTCACGCCATAACGTGAGTTAATTTCCATTTAAAAGTGTTTTTTAAGATTATATTACATATTAGTGGAAACAAGATGGATCTTCAACATCACATATAAATAGTTCTACTGCAGTTCACGAAATATGGATATCCACAACAATGATTTGAGATGTTCTTTTTTATTCATCTGTTAGGGCCTTCATCTAGGCTAATTTGTCATTATAAAGTTTTAGAATAACATTTTTATTTAATATCAAAACTGACACTATATATCAATTAAATATATGATTTTCACTCACTTTTACGGGTGATTCTGTAGGAATGCATTTCACTTCTGAAAATAAGCTTCTTTTCTGAAGTGAAATGCATTCCTCCAATATCTCTAGTAAAAGTGAGTGAAAATCATATATTTAATTGATATACAGTGTCAGTTTTGATATTAGATTGTTCATCAAGTATTTCGTCATGGAAAACAACACAGATTTTTATTTAAGAGAGAACACGTTTCCAATGAAATATAATAGAATTGTTTTTATAGCATATCTTTTCCAAAAGAAACTGTTTTATTTTTGTAATGTTTCTTTAAGATATGTTTACTTGCTTTTATCAATGAAAGCGATGAATTAATAATGTGATGAGCTAGAAAAAATAAATTCTAGAATCTGTAGGTATTCCATGTTGCAAATCTCGCAGATAAAGTAGGTCTATGAATTAGTTCCCGTACGCATTTAAACGAAAAATGGGAATGATCTCCATTTCTTCTTTTCAATCGAGGATTAAAAATTCTCGTTAAATCCAAGTCGTTAAATCCACATAACAAGTTAATATTAACAACGCAGTTCGTCATGGAACAAGAAATCCAGGATTAAAAATTGTTTGTATAGAATATATATAGAGATGGGATAAGAGAATTCACAATATCCACCTGAAGTTAAAAAGAGCATAAAAGCATTACTGTGCTTCTACAAATTTGTATCGAATAAAAATACATAGATTTAAAGATATGAACGCGGTATGCATCATTTTCAACTAACAAGAAGTGTTGGTTGATAACTATTTTTTAAACACCAAATAGCAAAGTTTAAATTTATGAAAGTCTATCTTTTTAAATGACAATTATAATATTTATTGATATTATGATAATATTAATAGAGAATATTCTCAATTTCTGCATGATTGTAAATCAAATTCAAATTCATTGCCTGCTACTGATCCATTTCCAATTGTATGTGATAAAGATATTTCTTGAAATTATTTCCATATCAATATACTACAATATCTTCCATAAATCTTTGATATCTACACTTAGTAAATACAAAGAGGTAAAATATTGCATGCATTTAAAATTTCCACTTTAATTGATCCAATAAAATTTAACAAACCTTTCCTAAAAGTTTGCTGAACGATTATAACAATATTTATAGTGATATAATACTAATAATCTTCCTTGAACATTTTGAAAAACTTTACTAAAGTATTTTAAAATCATTCTAGCATCTGAAAAATGTAATTAATGGATGATGTTTCTCTTTCATGAAATATACATATCACTCTTTGTAATCTTACAATGAAATATCTTGTATTGTACAATATCTTGTTTCCTTAGTACAGTACTTAATAACCCAACTATTTTTCCCAAATCGTATAGAACACGAATGACTAGGTGATAGTAAGTTCTTGATTATTACTTGGAATATAATTTCATTGATTTGACTCAATATTCACTACATTTTAATTATCTTGAAGCTTTCAATGAAGCATTTCAATTTTTATCTTAAATTGAGTTATTCATATTTGTTTCAATAACATTTTAAATATCATTATAACACTTTCAATCAGTTATAATAAAGCTGAACTGAATTTAACTTCGTACATATCCTTTTATTGAGCTTTCATTGGAATCGGATTATTATTGGGAACAAAACGGAATACGATAGTAATAGTATTATAAGTCATATCACTTGTTATTATCGAACTTACTTGAAATCGATTACTAATTTTTGAAAATCGAAAAATTTTGTAAATAATATTAATATGTAACCTCCTAATATTCATTTCAAAGTTGATGCGGCACCTTCTACTTACCTTCTGTAGTATTCATATAACTTGGCAGCGTGTAGCAGATGGGACATGATACATCTAAACCCAGCATACTGCTGCCAAGTTATATGAAATCTACAGGTTTTGGTTGAGTTCCTGGGTGCTTTACCAGTAACTGGTAAATGTTACCGGTGACTTCTGATTGGTCAAATTTTTTTAACGTCTATGAATTTGAGTAGACACACCGGTTAAATTGACCAGTTACCGGTAAAGCTCCCAGGAACTCGTCCATTGTTTCCAACTGTTCAGATACAGCCAAATTTTAAAGATGGCTCTCACAATTTGGTAAATCTGACTCTTACTGATTTAATATTGATTTTCGATTCTTGATTCTGAATTTTATCCCAAGAAATTAGAATAACATAAAACAAAGCTAACTTTTGTAGTTCTCAATTAGATTATATTGACCCACAAGCATGCATCATTTATGCTTAATTTATCTTGATATGTTTTTAGTTTTCTTGTATTTATTTTTACTTTTGACAAAATACTCATTAAAAAAACTTTGAAAAAAGACTTTTAAGTGGAATTTGTGACTCGCGTTATGGCGTGACGGCCGTTTCACTCTGATGTTAAGAGCGACATCAGACACCCATAGTACAAAAGTGTTTAAAAGTGTTTTTTTTTTTTTTTTTTTAGTTTTTATTATGTATTAGTAGAAACAAGGTGGATCTTCAACATCATAAAATATTCATTAATAATCTTATTTATTTTTTATAATTGAACCACATTTATGCATTATGTTTGCTAACTTTACCTTTTATCTTGATATTTTATGGTATTCATTTTTACTTTTGCCAAAATATCCTAATTTATTTTTTATAATTATGTTTTATCCATTCCAAAAAATACAGTAATTGTTTTTTATACCTTTATAGGAAGCCTTGTACGAGCCTGTAGGAGATGATGAAGAAAAATAATTTGAAGGGAATTAGAGCATTTATGAAGCTTGAATTAGTCACCAAGAACTATAAATGGTGTCACATAAATATATAATTGCCATATTTTTATGGTATTATCGTCAGGTAATAATTGATTATACTTAGCCGGTAATCATTCATTTTACTATTTTTTATGTTTTTTGTTTAGACTTCATTTAACTACCCAGTAATTTTGGCAGATTGATAAAAAATTATATATATATATTTTTTTTTTTGGAGGATGAAGCCCACATAGGTCTGAGACCTGTGCGTGGGTAATGAGTTGGATGATGGTGATTGATGAGTTAGACTTACAGTTTTAGGTGGGTTCCGAACCACCGGGAAGTGATTTTACAGCAGAGAACAGTGTCTTTTTGCTGGCCAATCTAATCGGTCACCGTTACAAACAGGACCTACGAGAACGCAGCTTATCTATCTGATTGAACAGATACCTGCTACAGCTCGCGGCTATCACTTCCCCTATGATTAGGGTAACTATATATTTTTATTGACTATTCACTATTGGGAAGTGATAGCCGCGAGCTGTAGCAGGTATCTGTTCAATCAGATAGATAAGCTGCGTTCTCGTAGGTCCTGTTTGTAACGGTGACCGATTAGACTGGCCAGCAAAAAAGACACTGTTCTCTGCTGAAAATCACTTCCCGGTGGTTCGGAACTCACCTAAAACTGTAGGTCCAACTCATAAATCACCATCATCCAACTCATTACCCACGCACAGGTCTCAGACCTAAGTGAGCTTCATCCTCAAAAAAAAAAAAAAAATATTTGAGCAATGTAGATTTTCTTAATTTCGAATTCCTTTTATGCTTGTTTCTGTTAAATTGTCAGTTACTTCAAACTAACTTATAGATTTTCTTTTAGTATGGTGTAGGTATAACTGTTAGATAAATTAACTTTTGTTATAAATTAACATGTGTTGCATAAATCACGAGTAGCTTTATTTATAACGTACTTTATGTAGTACAGTATTTAGTGTTTATTATTATCAAAAAGCGAATTCGTTTATATAAAAATCAGGCTCAAACAATTAACTACAAAACATTCCATCCCGACCAGTGGCGCACCCAGGGGGGGCTTAGGGGGCTTAAGCCCCCCCCCCCCCAAGAACCCGAGCTCCTTAAAAAATTGTTAATAATTTTCAAGAAAATTTACTATAGAAAGTATGTGCTGCAGGCTGATTAGTGTTGGTACATGTCATTTATTCATACTTTTCAAGTAGAATAATGTTCATAATAAGTGGCTTGACACTTAGTGGGTTTTGGGGCTCAAGCCTTGCCCTCAGGTCCTGAAATCCTTATCAAAATGTTGATAATTTCCAAGCGAATTGACTGTGTAATATGGACTCTAGGCTGTACATTTAAAACTTGTTTAAATCGGATGACAATTAACAATATCGTTATACTATTAACAGGAATACTATGAGTGACTACCATTGGTGTAAATAGAGTTTGCAGTCTTGCTATAAGGGTTAACCAATAAGTACAGGACCTCTAGCCTCTAGAACCTCCTAAACCTGTAATACATTTAACGGTATTAATGTAATTCCTTTCGGAAGGTGGAGCCGAGATAATTCTGAGACCTGTGCGTGGGCCCACAGTTTTTGGTGAGTTCCGAATCATCGGCAAGTGATTTTATAGCTATATAAGAACCCTTTTTTTTGGTGGCTGATCCATTCGGTCACCCTTACCTTAGGAATTTGCAGCTTGCCTTATGTGACTGAACAGGTACGGTACCTGTTACGGCTCGCGGCTAACAATTTCCTAAAAAAGGTTTACAGGTTTTTGCGAAAAAATTTCAATAAGATTGCATATTCCTTATTCTTTATTCCTTCGAAAACGCTTCAATACAGAAATAAATATAGCAGAAGAGTGAAGCTATCTTTCTCAATAAGAGATCAATAAATTAGTACTCATTCCGAAAACTCTAGGCTTCTAGAGTGCTCATTTAGGTGGTAAATTGAATACATTTGATGAGAAATGAACTGAAAACCCAAATGAAACATTAACTACCGTGATTATTGAGTAATCCTATGAAATACACAAAAAAGGCCAGAAGAAGGCATTTTTAATATTGAAATGTATGAGCTTGGCTATTAATTGTGAATAAAGCACCCAGAACTTACAAAACCATAATTTAAATTTGATAAAAAGACAGAAGAATAGCAAGTGGAAAGCATATGTGCAAAATCAGTATGCTTTGATTCAATGAAACTCTATAAACTTTGGGACCGTTCTTGACTATTGAGTACATTCATATTTCATTTCAAAAAATGATTTGGCAAGTTTTGAAGGAGAAATTGAACAACATTTTTGGTTCGTTGGCAATTGAATTGGTTAACCATTAGGACGACGTAAAATAACGAGTTTTATGATCATTTTGTGAGTTTTGTAAAATATCCCAACAATTTAAAGATTTCGTCATCTCGATTCGCTTTAGGACTGGAATTTTTCGTTCTTTTATTACCAACGCAAAAGTCTCAGAATGGTGTAGACATAAAAATTTATAATAGTAGATGTAGCACGTTTCAGATAATTTGACATTGATTCAATTTAATTCACACCATCTATATGAAGACCTTAGTCATTTCTGAATGGATGCTGGAATAGCTGTAATCTTTCGCCCTCTCTATTTCTGTAACAAAGCGTTCTGGACCTACATTGATTCTAATTTTTTTACCCTCATGAGAAGGTGATTAAGCAGTCTGGCAGAATCATTTTGAACTCCTGAAACACTGTACAAAAAATACTCATGATGGACACATTTTGTTTCCCCATAGCTACTCTAATACTAATACTCTTTAAAAAGTCAAGTAATGAATCCCCCCGCCCCCTCAATAAACTTTATCGGGCAACAATCTTGCAAAAAGTCGTCTGAAAAATCCCAATTTACCCCCCCCCCCACTCCTCTCCATAATTTTCCCTGGTAGGACGGGTAAGCCCCCCCCCCCCCCCCAAACCAAAAGTCTGGGTGCGCCCCTGATCCCGACCACAATATTGATAAGAGTAAGAATTTTTCTGTTTTTCATGGAAAAATACCTTTAGGTAAATGTTCTCAAAACTGACTCTGAAAACTTCGTATTGTTGATTCATGACAATCTACGAGTAGAATAGCCAATATTTACATTTTTGACTGACATGCAGAACAGTTTTAAATTAAAAAGAAATTGAATTTTTCTTACTTGAGCCTGAACACCAGCGATGGGCCGGGCTCCAGCTCGAAAACATGTTCTCCCTAAAGTAAGAAAAAATCAACTTCTTTTTATTTGAAATTGTTCTGCATATCAGTCAAAACTGTAAATATTGACTATCTTATTCATTTGAAATTAATTGTTCTGCATATCAGTCGATAGTGAAAATATTAACTGAATAAGATCAGTAGACCATTACATTAGAAAAATCAATCAAATTACATTGATTTTCTATCAGGTTAAATTAATACTTCCCATTCAAATTCATGCTTAATTTTTATTACTTGTCAGATTTTATCCTGCATTAGGTACCGTACTTCTAAGTAGAGGGTATTCAACTAAAAATGATTATAATGTATGCGGTACCGTATGCAACCGATTGCAATAATTCAAGATTTTCTTGCGATTCAATTATTCTTCTAGAGAACAGACTCTAAATAATTTATTGTTATTTTATTAATCAAAATCAAGTGCTCTATATGCTTTGAGAAACCAGCTGTGATATTTGGGGTTTTCCATGTAGACAAATGTATTTTCTTTTATTCTAATAATTCGAATAAATTATTATTATTCCCTTAATTCATCGTTAACAGTTCAGATTTTGTTCTAATCCTATAATTTATTATAAACTCACAAATCCACATGGTTCTCATGTTACCATTATGGTTGTTGCTTAACTTTGTCAATTAGTTACTTTTTTATTTTTTCTTGGAACGCACAAAATTGCTTAATTTTGTCAATTAGTTTACTTTTTCATTTTTTCTTGAAATACTTCAAAAAATTATTCATCTCCAAGCCTTCTTACACTATTCCCTAGTGTTCTAGCTGAAAATGAAAATGCGGTATTGGTGAAATGACACAGGGGTGACTTTTTCTGTAACTTAGAAATCAATTGAACTGTGCAAATAGGAGCAAGAGTGAGATCCAAATCATATTTATGTTTCACAAAACGTCACTCTGTTGCATATCACCAAGCCAGCTTAAGACTCATAGTATTTACTCATAGCATTTATACTTTATTCATGGTATTTAGGCTACTGATTAGTGAATAAATGTAACGTCTTATTTTTAATATGTTTCCCTCAATTTAATCGACAAGGACTACAAAAGTTGGTTACTTACATTTATACAATACCAAAATATTTTAAAAAACGGAATGCAAATAACGTTAATTCTATTTCAAGTACAGTATTTATTTTTCTAACGAGCTTGATTCCAAGTGGGTTTAAAGAAAAATAATATTTATTGCATTATTTTGATTATTAATCAGTATGTGCGAATGGAATTATTATCACTTCTCGGGAGCTTCATCCTCTAAAAACTGTTTCTGGAGGGCTCTGTGATAAGTTAAGATGATGTGGTAATAAAAAAGTAGGTTATAATAACCATAAAATGTTATCAAATATAATATATATATATATATATAATGTATATAAAAAATATATTTATGATCGTCAATATTTTTAATCTTGTCTTTCATCAAAATATAAACAAGCTTTATTCAATAAAAATTTTAAACGTTGAGTGTATTTATTCATCATGGAAAACATCACAGATATTTATTTGAATTTCAGGTTCTACTAGGAGTGTCAATCTTAATTATATTTAATGTTCTAATATTAAAACTGACACTGTATTTCAATTTTATATATTGTCTTACTCACTTATATTAGAGGTGCTAGAGGGATGAATTTCATTTCTGAAAAGAAGCTTCGTCAGCCTGCCGCCAGGGGTCATGCTTTGTTGAGGTTAGGATGAACCATCCACATCAACACAAACTTGCTGCTTTCAACAACTTCATGATCCTTAGACTCTTAATTGTTTCACTATCACAAGCTGACCACCAAGAAAAAATCAATACAATCAAATATTTAGCACAACATAACGGATACAAAACCAATCTAGTAGACAAAATCCTGAATAAAATGAAAAATAAAAATCCAAAACCTGCAAACCAAAACAGATTTGTCACACTCACATATTTCAACAAAAATCTCACAAAATAGCTTACATCTTCCAAAAATCTAACACAATGCAATTTTTAACTACATTGTGGCCGCTCATCCTAACCTCAACAAAGCATGACCCCTGGCGGCAGGCTGACGAAGCTCCTTTTCAGAAGTGAAATGCATCCCTCTAGCATCTCGTTTATAAGTGAGTAAAACAATATATAAAAGTGAAATACAGTGTCAGTTTTAATATTAGATTGTTCATTAACTATTTCGTCATGGAAAACATCACAGATATATTGGTCTTGAAAGAAGTTCCATGACTATCTGTTAGATGGTACTTTTCCAAACCACACCTCTAATCATCAGTCTCAAGTTGGTACTCTAGCGCTGATGATGAACTGAATATCTTGAAACTCGTTCACATTAATTTCATATAAGTTAGTAGGATATTACCTGGGGCCTAACCCATAACAAACTATGAGTACAAGTACAAGTCTCTGCATCATTTCACTACAAGTACTTATACTTCTAGTTTGTACTTTGTTATGAAATAAGCCCATTTTTCTTGCCGAAAGGAATATTATTCTGAGTATATTTTACTTCCAACAAGAATTTATTCGACCCTTACCAGCAATAGTTGACTTTTTAAAAGTTCAAGAATAGCGATGTCTTCATTTTTCAATCTTCTTGGATAGGTGATATCGCCGTAGATATCCAACATTATCATAAGAAATGTCAGAACCACCTAAATTATCAACATGATATTACAATGCTTGAGTTTTGATTGATAATGAAGTAACGGTCAAAACTATATTGTCTTATGTAGTGTTAATAATTTAATTGTTTATGACATTTCTATTATTTATCATTCCACTTCAATCCATGCTACTCATAACAAATCTTATTTTTAAATGTGCTGCCACTATCTAAAAATCGAATTTCATGCTGGAAATATTTCTTGCTTTCAAGTAAATTCGAAAAGATTATGTGATGACATAGCTACATAAGATTCAACTTTAGATTGAGAGTATCCAAATGTTTCTTGCCAAAAGGAATATTATTCTGAGTAACTTATATTTTACCTCCAACAAGAATTTTCAATAAGTTCAAAAATTATTCAAAAAAACTAGATTAATTTTTTTGCGGTAGGCCTACATGAAATTTAATATTATGACGAGTACCATGAATTTGAACACTTCCAATCACAAAATTAATTCTTATCAATAACTAATATAATCATCAGTGTTATCAGTAACTTACAGTATTTTTTTGAATTTACACTTCGCTATTTTGTGTGTGATTACCACAATTTTACCACTGGTATCATCTAAGGGTGCTTGTACAGTGGAGCATCCAATACTTGATGACAATCACCATCGTAAAATCAAACACATGCTGTTGAATGGTGGTATTCTCACTGCTCCAATGTGTCATACACCATTCCACAGCATGCTTTTGATTTTGCGATGGCGATTATTAACAAGTTTTGGATGCTCCACTGTGCAAGCGCCCTAAGACATTCGCAAATCTATGAACATCTTTTCAGATTTAAATTTATCGATTCACACACACCCATAATTTTTTTAATAAATCAATTCTTCCACTATTCCTAGTGAATATATCCGTTTTAGCGGTCGTGGGTTCGAATCCCGCTCCTCCGTCTGGCATCTATGTGTAAATCATTCATCTCATTACCCACGCACAAGTCTCGGACTCATGTGGGCATCATCATCAGCAAAAAAATTGAAACCCACATTTATTTTAGCTGAAAATACCTGAATGCTGAATGTGTATGGTAACAAAATATAATAATTGCAGCCCAACTTGCACATGTAAAATTTATTTAGAACAATCATTTCAAGTGTTGGATACTTCAATTTTCAAGCTAACTTTTGAGATCATTGCTATTGGTTTGATTACATTGTCTATGTTCTTTTAGGCATTGTATAGAACAAAAATTAAAGTTCTCATAATGAAAAGGCACTTTCCCTGTAATATTAATGGCACACCTGTAGCAACGCAGTAAAACTAAATCCTTGCCACTTTTACCTAATGATGCCTGTATTCTTTTTTCAGCTGCTAAAGCTCTTTTTTCTCTGTCATCCAATTGAAGAAAACGTTTTTGTTCAGCAATTTCAATCCTCCTCGGTTCATCAGCCTTCTTCCTTTCCTTCTCCCTCATTCTTTTAGCTTTTTTCACTGCTTTTTGTCTTTCTTTAGCATCATCTGTTAGAGCGCTTGGGATGTGGGATTTGGAGTAGTCATAACGGTCTGGATAATCGCCCATAAAACGCCTGAAAACATTCCGAGTTTCTTTTTCAGTAGCAAAATCGTAAGCAGTCATGGATTTAGAATCTTTTGCACAAGGGTCCCCTCCATTCAGTAGAAGCAAGTGTACTATTTCATTAAAGCTGTTCTTGGCTGCAAACTGTAGTAAAGTTAGATTATCAGGAGTCATTTGATTCATAGCAAACACAACTTCTTCATCCGAAATATTTTCTGCTTTTGAATTCAAAATGTCTTCCAAGTTCTCCGCATTGCCATTGGTGCAGGCTGTTGATACACTTACTCTAAAATTCAAAATATGTTCTTCAACTTTCAATTCAGGCTCTTTTTCAATTTTCTTCTTTTTCTTCTTCCTTACTTTTTTATTATTCTTATCACTCTGGTCAACTGATGTGACTTCTGGCTCGTTTGAAGAGGACATTCCAGTATTATCTGTTTCTGATAGCTTATCGCCATCACTATTATCAGATTTCAAATTGAGCTGTGCAACAGATTTAGAAAGTGTATCTTTTGGTGTAGGAGTAACAGATTTTAATTTATTTGGTTGTTTGTTTTTGGAAGGCTTAACGATTGTTTGCTCTTTGATTTCACATTTCAAATCTGTTTTTGATGACCAACCTAAAAACTTACTTTGAAAGACCGATTCGGATTCGTAAATGTCAATGGATGTAAGTAGACTATGAACACGGCGCGTCTCATTGAAAGTAGCTCTTCTTGTTGGGAAGGGGATTTTTCGAATTCGTGGATCATTCTTTTGCAATGATGCCTGCTTGCCACTAAAAAGTATTGACTGATTGTTTGGGCCGACAGCACGTATAAAAATAAAATCGCAACCTGCTATGTCTTTTGACCAGTTGGCTAGAATCTCTTGAACGTGTTGCATCAATGATCTTTCATTGTACCTTCGGAGGCTGGCGCCTGCACTTTTTGAAGCACTTTGCTTGTTATCTTTCATACTTTGAGAACCACCCTGTTTTGCCCGAACTGTGTATGAATGGAAAGTCTTGTGCTGAATCACTTCTGTCTTCTTAAATATGGAAGCAGCGAAATGTCCCCCTCCAAGCATTACAACAAATATTTGCGAACAAGAAGGAAGTTTTTTAACCGTGGTAACCAGCTCAGTGTCTGGCTGAATTTGATCCTTTTTTTCTGTGAACCAACATCGAGAGAAAGATAAAAAGTTACCTTTACTATTTTCAAATATCATTCTCATCCGTCTCGTAATCAAATCTCCAATTTCATCTGCTCCTTTGACTGCAGTATTCGATTCCGAATCATCTTCACTTTCGGTTTCTGATCCTGAAATACTAGAAACGTCATCTTCAACAGCCTTTGTTGTAAAATCCTCTTCTGTAATTGGTTTACGCTGCTTCAAGTTCAATTTGAGATTGTATCTGTGCCAATCGAGCTTGTAATGTTGTCTCTGTGATATTACATCCTTAAATTCAACTTTGCAGAAAGAGCACGATTTTTTCTGAAATTCCATATTGTCCTCAGGCAATACACTATTGAGTTCATCATTCACTGTTACGTCGGCAGGTCGTACAGTTTTCATAAATTGTGACTTCTTGATACCACTCAACAGTTCACTATAAGTTTCACTGTAAATTGATATTGTTCGTAACTCCATAGCGTTTGGTAATGTGTAAATAGCCTAAATGGAGATATTACAACCTAGCAATTATGCATGAATGATCAAACTTGATTAAATTAAAAATATCGTAAAATACAAACTTCAAATACATTAGGCCTACATTACATTCTAAAATTTTATAAAGATTAGAATCATAACCTATCCTTTTTGGTCAACTTGTCAACTTTCTCTAACCTAACCTCTAACTGAATTTCAAGGAGTGACACGTGATGAGTTCATGATCATGAAGTTCGAAATATATTTTTGGATTCAGAACTGAAGAGTTTCATCAGGACATAACACTCGGAATCAGCTCTATTTAATCATAAATAGCATTATCTGAACAATATATAACTAATAGTTGCTGTAGAATATAAAATTATATGTCAGAGATTTTTATATAAAATATTCTGGCTGTAGCTGTATATCTAGAAGGTCATGTTCGCTTTTTGACGTCACAACCAGATTATACCGGCATAGGCATCCCGGCAAGAGCCTTCGTCGTCTGCATGCTACCGGTTCTGCATCTTCAAGTTTGCTTGTTGTTTCAAACTTTCAATAATGATAATCAGTTTTATGAGAAAGAACGACTCTATTTTAAATTCGACGATTCCCAACTCTAGGTAGTTATCATTTATCATATACAGTTTTAAAAATACCTGTTTCAATCATTTTATTTGTCATAATACAGCGTAATAAGTTGTAATTGAATACCCATTGCTCTAGTCATAATAATTTATTATTGAGCTCTCATTTCTTAATTCAATTGTATTCTTTGTAAATTTATGGTCTCAGTTTTTTAGGTGGCTAGTTTCTACATTTGATATTGTAATTCATGATACCGAAAACATTATATAAATTACTTGCTGGCTGGTATGTTGGTGAACTAAGTAAAACCTGTGATGTATTAACACGCAATTTTAATGTTCAATATTTCTTTCCAAATTGTTGATGTTGTCCAGCTTTAATGTTATCCTTACTGATTTATTTTTTGATATTATCTCAAGATACGTTTTTACTTGACCGCGTGACTGTGTATCGATCATTTCAGATGTCCTCAGTGAAAAAGAAAAGAAATGAATTTGTTGAGATGCAGTTAATAGTCGGATGGATGGAACCTGAATCAGATCGGACCAGTCATAGAACTTTCCACTCTTATCAACAGCAATGGGCCTTCATTTGAATCAGGTCAGTTGTTTATTGGAATTTGATTATTGTTTCAAATACCTCCTTCAATCGTTGCTATTGCCACAGCACCTGTGAAGATAAGAGGGGGCATTTGTGAATATAAGGGGGGCAGTTCCGTTCTTCCACACGAAATAATTGAATGAAAATTTTGATAGGCCTAATCGGTAGAGGTGGGTCGGTATCTGGGTAATCAGTATTTTGTAACAGTTACTTGTTGTCGTGATATGTAACCGTTACCGAGCGCGGAAAATACTGATTACAGTATCAACAGTTCAGTACTACGTACTATTCAGTTTTCAGTATTTTTACACGATGAAAGCGATACCCTGATACTGACTAGATTACGGAAGATTGAAAAGTATTTCTTATTCTTATTCAGTAGATCAGTACTCATTTATGTAGCACATACATTATACAGTACGGTACCGTACTGACTGATCTACTGGAACTTAGACGTTAATAAGTGGTAAGCTTAGTGCCAAATATACGTGATCATAACCACAAAAACAGTATTTTATTTTGAACGTTGGTATATTTACCTTTGAGCCTTATTATATACAGCCACGAGTCATGGTCGCAGACCACAATCAAGGCTGAATTACACCAGCTGAGTGGTTGACCAGGCTCAACAATGTCAAAAATCAGGGACACTTACAAATTAATGTTTAGAGCCCTCAGCTGTTAATTATTGGTTATTTTTTAATCAAATTTATCTGCCTGGTGTAATCTAGTGTTAGCCTAATTGTGGTATGCGACTGCAGTGACTCTGTCCTATAGGGTTCTTAGGAGAAACGGCATACTTCAGTAGATCAGTACCAAGGTATTAATCTTGGATCAGTACAACATTTGTCAGTGTAACCGTTACTTTGTAATCAGTATTTTTATGCAGTACAAGAAAGTAACAGTAACCGTTGTAACAGTTACTTGGAAATACTGGTTAAGCCCACCTCTACTAATCGGTATCTTTACCAAACCCAAACCTAACATTTCTTTTATATCGACTATCGATTCTCTTAGTCGATTGTTTCGTGGGGAAGATAAGGAACTGCAGCCAATATAAAGTATTCTCTATCAGTTCAATGAATTTGAAAAAAAGGAGGGTTTTATGGGTGGAACCCACCCATAGATTATGAGAAACATGGTTGCCTACAATTTAAGGTGGGCTCCGAACAACTGGATAAGTAATACTATAATACGTAAATAATCCTAATCCTCTAAAAACAATCCCTCACTTCCCGTACACTTTCATGACAACTCTGTCTCAGCTAAATATCTGTTATTAAATATCGTATAGAATTCAGCTTCAGACTGAAGTGTTGGATTAGGGGAAAGCCATTTTATGAAGTGCAAGAACTTTTAGAGGAAGAATTGATAGGCCTGGCTTGAACCGTGCTGCCATTTTTACTCTTAGTTTATTAATCTTGAGTTTTATTGACTTTTTGATGTAAATTTAACGACTTGCAGTCAGTTTTAGATTATGAATATATTAAAAATGTACTCACACGTGTCCGAACGTTTTCGAGTTGTTGAAACCCATCTTCAAGGCACAAAAAAAGTTAATATTAACAACGCAGATCGTTATGGAACAAGAAATCCAAGAATCTAAATTTTTGTTTAAAAAAGTGTATGTGAATCTAGAGCTAGATGCAACCTATCTGACTCTGATGGTTTTGGTGAAGAAAGTTATTGAAGGTAATTAGTGATAGATTGAAAGATAGTGTTGTTTAAAATATTAATCAACCATGCAGTTTTATGTATGATGCCTTTTCCAAATCATCAACTTGTAAATAATTAGAAGATGCTATTATGCATCTGAGCTAGTTCCATCATAGACGAACCAACTTACTTAAAAAACTTACTGGTTCTATCCAGCTGAATATGTTTTACCAGGAATAGAATACTTATTACGTTATTGACTACAGAGTTTAATAACAAAAAAAAAATGAAAAAATGTTTTGCCCAAGGCAATAGATAATACTTTTATATTTGCCAAACGAAGAAATTTTGAGATAGGAAACTGATCAGCTTCTGGAGTACAGTCTCTACATGAAATAGCGTAATCACCAAACTTCGTATAATAAACAATTCACGCCACCATCAAAAATTGTGTGTAAACGCGGAAAATATAAACTTATACTCGACACAACCAACGGTAAAGCCCAGCGCATGTTGACACAGATGGCACGCAGTCTCATATGCTTGTGTCAATCGTTAATACCAGCTTCAACAATCTATTATTGTACTATGTTCCCAAGTTGTCCTCTAAAATTGAGACATAAGACATCGAGGTTGCTGCTAGTATTTTATATAGAAATAGAAACTTGTTCCAATATAATTGTCTATTCAATACATTATCTATTTCATATATTGCAATCAGTACATAATAGTTATTTATGTATTAAGAGCGTGAAGCGCGACTTTATCGCTCGAGCCAAAACATCTCGCAGTAATTTTGCGAGAGCGATAAAGAAGCTTCACGCGCGAATAACATACAATATTTTTCCTACAACTGAAGTTCTGGATTCCAATACAATAAAAGCTTGTAGTTTGTAACATCGAAGACCGTACGCGGATTTGGTTAGCGTGCGCCATTGTTGAGGTTATGAGAATTTCACAGATTCCGTGATCCACCAATGAGAAGACATCAAAATCAAAACAAGCATAAAGAAAACAGCTGGCGAGCGTAAAGTACTTTACCGCTTGCGGAGCAGTAAAGAGTTATTTTACAATTAGTTTTCAGTACGTAAAGACCTACTTTACGAGCAGTTGTAGGAAAAATTATTTTATTTAGGTCGACTTGTTTGCTTACCATTATTACAGCATGTAGTCTGTGAACTCATTCTTAGCAGTGCGCAGAACACATTTGGTTTTATAAAAGCGGCATAAACAGCACTCCAAGTAGTTGTAGCCTACTAAGAACTAGGCATTCTTCAAATTATGCCTATCGGCCAGTTGCATGAAAGAAAATTAAATCAATACCAACCTACACATTCTACATATAAAAATCTAAAGGACACGAACTCAACACCTTGGAACAATTTGAAATATACAAACACACCACACTCAATAAACAAAACATTCTCAATGAACAACTAAATTTTAAATCTCACAAACTTTTTGATCACATTTTACAAAAACCACAACACTTCTAACCAAAAAACTGACATGATGATCTAGGAACCCACGCCTCTGAAGATGGATCTCATAGATTCGAAAGCGCTCGGCCAGATTAAGTGATTTATTATACTTATTCTTAACAAATATTTGACTGCAAGTCGTTAAATTTCACATGAAAAGTTAATATTAACAACGCAGTTCGTCATGGAACGGGAAATCCAGGAAGAAAATTAAATTTGACCACCTTAAGATGACGTAATTTGACAGAGTCAGTGCAACGACTTTCCTGTTGAGCTCCGTAAGATGACGTCATCTTATGGTAGTTAAATTTAATTTTCTTTCGTGCAACTGGCCTAAAGTATGTGAAAGCATCTCATAGCAGAGAGTAGTAGTCATTAGTTGAGTGCCGAAATGCGCGAGTTATTCATACAACTGCCAAAGATGAGTTGACAAGCTATTCCAAACTTGAAATTTCCTGTTTTGCTTCTGGTCTGATCGAGTCGACATCTTTTGAGGAATTACATGTATATATGACGATCAACTTATTAATTACTAATATATAATATTTTTAAAATCACAAGGAAATTAAAAATAAAACAGTCGTACATTTTAAATAACTATTTTATTGCCTATTGCTGATCAAGTTAACAATTGAGTGAGTAGGTTGAGTTTTTAGAACATGTAATAGAAACAATAATTCAGTAGTACAGCAAACAATAATTCTTGAGATCTATTAAAATTGAATGAACATTTGATTAGGAAATAATTTTCTTCAAATAATAAATAACAGCTAATAAATGTCATCACCAAATTTGATTTATTATCACCTTCACCTTCTGAGAATTGAGAGCATGGAATAAAAAATCTGAATTCTGCCGATCTAAACAATAATAGAATATCACAGTTTAAATATTAATCAATAATAACTGATAACAGAAACAAAGCTTGCCGATAAATTTTTGAGAAAATATCACAATTTATGTGTTAATATTCATTATAGTAACATCAGATAGATGACTTATTATACAAGGAACATACGAATTTATTTTTTTGTAAAGTATAATTGATTGGAAAAGATTAGGAGTAGGAATGGATTGAAAGTTTATTTGATATAGGTGGATCGCCACGAGAATGGCATTGGCCTCATAAGAATGCATGTTAGCTGAAGTAATTCTCTTGGCGATCCCATCTATACATGTAATTACTGTTTAAATAGAATTTTGTTGAAAGAATTAAATTAAATATGAAATGATTTCCATCTGTAAGACATAAAAATCTACTTCAAATAGAACAATATAATGTAATGTACCGTTCATAATCTTTTTGAGCTACATAAATTACTAAAACTAATTCTCAACCCAATGCATTAAAAAAAATTAAATATCACTTTCGGATTTGAACTTGAATGGTTAAGATTATTTCAAATCTGCTAACAATTAAATGGAATTCGTATTTTTCACAAATCTAGACATGTCACAAATCAATCACAGAAATTAAAAAAAACAACAATAATAATAAAATTAACTTTAGAAAATAAAGCATCTTAAAAAATTAAATATGTGATTTTTTCAAAAAATTGTGATAATTAGAAAATATATTGTTATTTATTGAAATAAAAATGTGATGTAGATTATTAAGGTATTGAACTAGGTTTACTTAAAATGATTGGCCTTCAATAATATCATTGGAAATATCGAAATTAAATATATTTTATTTTTAATAATCTAAATACATAATAGATTTCAAAAACTAAAGCATTCATTAACTACCCAGGATAAGTAGAATACTGCAATGTACATTTTCTTGTTGATAGTTTAATAACATTAATATTAATGTTTAAATTTGTTTCATTTGGGAAAATTTATAGGTTTTGATAAGCTTCATAGAAATCAATATTGGAAATTTATAAATTTAGGAATAATGGGCGGGTTGGTACATTAATCTCCCAAAACAATAATTAAACATTAAATTCGTATATATTTTCTGAATTTTCGCTAAAAACGAGTACAGTACAATAATTGGTTTCATACACACAATAAATCAAATCAATCACTCACTTGTTTTAAATAATAACTGTAATACTATTAGGATAAGAGTAGTACCGGTACTAGTAAAATAAGTCATATATTCATGTCTGTCAATCCTATAATATAGATTTATTTTAGGTTTCAATTTTCTGCAAGGTAGGATCGTTTTATTTTAGTAAATACAAATTTTATTTGTAATAGAAAAATATTCAGTTTGTTATTCATATTACCTTGGCGTAGAATTGAAATTCATTTCCAGATATCACATAATATAATATGAAAAATAAGGATACATTTGAACATAAATACATTATTTATTATGAATAATCATATTTTATTGGGCCAATAACTGGAGTAATGAACCTCATTGGGGGAAAAATTGATGTAGGAAAAAAATTGATACTATTTGTGATGTATTCGTAGAATATAACATTCACTTGAAATAAGAAATAGACCTACGTCAAATCAATATATATGCAATTATAACTCTCATTTAATTTCTCACACATCTATAACCTTTCAACATATCTTAAACGACTGAACAGCTCAACAAATACCTAAAAATATACACATCGTCTATATATATTGTATAAATATAATTCATTTTTACATAATGGTGATTAGAGTACAAAATATATAATACTTTTCACAAATCTATAGCTGATAATATCAAAGTAGACATTTTTCTTTTAAAAAAGAAAACATTGGATTGCAGGTTTAGAGACCGGTATAATGTGGACTATCTGGCGGATGGGAATGCCTTGATGGTTTCGAGCCTGTTTTCTGTTTGTCTTCCATAGATGTCAGCTCACTGTTGCAAAAAAAGAGAAAATAAAATAAAGACGTCCATTACAATAAATAAAGAACCATATGAGAGAATAGACAAAATTATATTAGTATACAGAATGTTATGGATCACTCACATTGTAAAATTGAAAAGGTAGAGAAGCGTAGAAATAAGATGGAATCCTTAGCACATTGAAATTAATACTCATCTAAATAAAAAAAAATTATCAAACGTCTACTATGTTTTATAAGAACATTTCTTAGAAGAAGCGAAGGTGACATTGTGGAAGACTTCCTTAATGAATAATAAGACATGAAGTTGTCAACCACATTTATTAAAAACAGTGAGATACTAGTTTCGGTTGTTACACCATTATCAATCTCAAACAAACTAAATCTAAAGTACAGAGTAGCTTAATATATACTAAACAGGAAACGATACTATTGGCTGAGGGAGAAAGTTCCTCTAATAGGTTGACCTTCATTGAGGGTCTGTGATTGGCTGAAGGCCAAAACAAGACCCGCCCACTGGTGGGAGGAGCAATAAGCAAAAATAAGTCAAAATCAAAAACCAAAAAAACCGTGAACACATAAAAATCAACAAAAAGAACAATAGAGGATAGAGAACAATGGAACTTGTGTTCAATAAAGAACACAAGTAGGATAGAATTAAATAAATTTCAAATTAACAAATTGAAGCTCAATGAAATGCAGTCAAGGTCAACCAAGAAAATACGAAAGTACTACTATTAAATTTATTCAATTCCAGCCTACTTGTGTATTGTTCTTGTTTGTTGACTTCTATATATTCATGGGTTTTTTTTATTTTGACTCTTATTTTTGCTTGTTGCTCCTCCCACCAGTAGGTGGGTCTTGTTTTGGCCTTCAGCCAATCACTGACCTTCAATGAAGGTCAACCTATTAGAGGAACTTTCTCCCTCAGCCAATAGTATCGTTTCCTGTTTAGTTTATATTAAGCTACTCTGTACTTTAGTTGTAGTTTGTTTGAAATTGATAACAGTACAATTACCGAAACTAGTATCTCACTGTTTTAATAAATGTGGTTGTGATAACTTCTGGTCTTATTATTCATTAAGAACATTTTCTTGGTAATCTTGGAGCTGGCAACCAACTGATGATTTCTGAACTCACTCTAGAAAATTAAATCTTCAATCATTCTAAAATTCATATGCATTCATTTTAATAAGTTGCAAATTTTAAATATTTACTGTTGTTACAGATCTAGTCAGACAATTTTAAAGCTTATGCAATTAAATTTTTTAACAAGTTGCCATTGATCTCAGTAAAAAATAAACATTAAAGAGGAACTTGAGAAAGTTTAACTAGATTTTTTTAGAACAACAACAAATTTAGATCAATTCTACACGTGCATCAAGAAAACCATTTTGACGGTGTCGAAGTCAATGGATTGATGGAATCCATTGTCTTTACACAATTAATACTGATTTTGTGATTTAGATATCGCAAAAATTATTGATAAAGTATGCCTTATCATTGCTATCTTAAACAAATTGGTGTAATGATTTTTTCCTATGTATGATAACTATAGGCCTATAGAAATTGTAAACTGCTATCTCTAGCTGTAAATGGATTTTTGATTTGGGCTTATGTGAAACACAACCGGAATAGGAAAATAAATCAATTCTTCAAATAAATGGATAAAAATGAAATTAAATTGAAATTATTTGATATTAAAATAAAATTTTTGATTTGGTCTGATCTCTTATGTGAAACACAACCGGAATAGGAAAATAAATCAATTCTTTAAATGAATTGATAAAAATTAAATTAAAATTATTTGTTATTATGTAAAGGTAACATGAAATTAAATTGAAATAAAAATTTTGATTTGGTCTTATGTGAAACACAACTGGAGTTGGAAAATAAATAAACTCTTCAAATAAATTGATAAAATTAAATTAAAATTATTTGATATTACGTAAAGGTAACATCAATAATTTATTAGGAAACGCTAAATTGTTTCTTGGAGAACCTTTGGACTACTGATGCATGAATTAGTAATGCTTTGATCTTGGATAGCAGCAATATTTGTATGATATTTGATCATATTTTTCTTGACCAATAGATTTGAATATTGATAAAAGCTGCGGACAAGCCTAGATTTACTAATGCATGAATATAAATTATTTTTAATGATCTATTTTTGAATTGTTATACCTGAATTTTATAGCCAAGCAAGTTTATTGAAGTTAGTATTTGCTTTTTTCTTCATTGATTTTTGCACTACATCTGAGATTTGATTGTGTTTCTCCTGGTCCTTACCATACATCGTTTTGCTAATGCATATTTTTGGATATCTAAATCTGAATTTTATTTCATATCTCATGTTATTTTACATGAGCAATAAAAATTTGATTTGAGGAAAGCAGCAGACACATACCCGAAAAAAGGCAGCAATGAAATGAGCAAGGGTTTGGAGGGCGTGGCTGCTAGTTGGGGCTGAGTGAGCACCAATTGATCGACAACTTTGCGCAAATACTGCTGCAGACGGTGTCTCCGCTCCTCAACGAACCTCGCTTCCTGTCAAAACAAATCAACAACCTATTTTTTTTTTTAATATAAGCCCTCATTGGAGCTAATCTAGTCGAAATTGGTAAGATCATTTTCGGAAACGTTTCTTCTGTGCCCAATATGTCTTCATTCTCTCGGATCTCTGAAGTCTCTGCTCATCTGTGATGTTGTAATTTCTCTGTTTTGGAGTTTTGATTTTTAATTGAGTTGTCTCATTTTTAAGAATAAGTTTTTCTTCCCTATTCAAAATCTTATCCTCCGTAAGTTCAAGTTCCTCAAGATCTTCTTCTATTTCTTTCAGCCAGTTATTTTTAATTTTATTTTTCTGTTGGTATGTTAGTAGTTTCTTCGTTAGTCTTTCCTCTGGGAGTCTTACTAGGTGACTGTAAAAGGCCAATCTTCTTTTTCTCATATAATTCTCAACAACCTATTTAATATAATTGATTACTTTTTTTGTAGATTACGTCTTGGAGACTCCAGTTAAGGAGTGTAAGACAAATCAGATCAACAATTATTATACAATCTTATACACTAGCTACCATAATTACTATATCAATTAATTGTGGTGAGGCTTAATTTTGATATGAAAGGAACTCTTGTACACTATAAAAGCTTTATTAACTAAATACTTTTTCAATTGTTTTTTAAATATTTCTATATTTTGAACTCTTTAAAAACTGCGGTTGCTTGTAGAGTTTTCTACCAATATAACTAGGTTTTTGTTTGAATATTGTTTGTTTGTTTGAATACTATTGTGACTTAAGTGATAATCTCCTCGGCTTCTTGTGTTATAATCGGGTACGTCAATATTTTGGTTAACATCACTCTTTTTTACATATAAAGTGGCTTCATACACATATAAGCAGGGTACAGTTAAGAGTCCAAGTCTCTTGAACAACGGCCTACATGAATCTAATCTATTTACTCTTTCCATAAACCTAACCGCTTTCTTTTGGATCTTATAAAGTAGAAGGTGTAAAGAAAATATCAATGCTGAGATACAAGATGGAATTTGGTTTCAATGATGGAATATATTCATGAATCATGAGATTCATATAAATACATAAATTCATCATTTACTGCTAGCAGGACGAAACGTCCTCAATTTTTCCTGATTCGCACAAAATCGTATGAAAATATTCTACCTGTTTCATAATGTTGAAACTTCAACCAATATTAAGATTGATTCTTCAACTATTACCGCAAAATAATCCAATATCACTGTCCGTTCGTTTACATTACATCACTGAAAAAATGGCTGTCACGCACATATTCCATCAATGCTAAGTATTTTTGGCTCAAAGATTTCAATTAAAATTGGATATTATTAACTATTTTCATTTGTTTTTTAGTATTCTGATTCGAGTGAACTTTTAAATTAATAGCTTCAAGTGAAATGAAACAAATCATTTTCTTAAGTGAAGTTTTCAATCTAAATTTATCTTTGTGAACTAACCTCCAAGTTTTTAAAAATTTATCAACTCAAAATTTGCGCAGAGTGCAGTTTTGGACTTTGTCTGTTGCATCTTTGTATTAATTGTATTTTTATAAATAAAGGAAAAGAAAGAAATTTATTTTCTTGAAAACATTTCAAATATAACACAAAATATATTATGTTGTACCTTGCAACACTATAAATAAAACATTAAAATATATTAAACAAAGAAATTGGAAAAAAATAAAAATGAATAAATTTTCAATAAAAATATAGGGCCTCCAAGGCTCAGACTGTGTAGAGGTTCCTTTACATTACATATAAATAATTGAAGATAGCGCTAAAAGCAAATACATTGCACATTAATCTTTAAAAAAATAATTAATCCCTTTTTAACTCATTGGAAACTTAAAAGGCTATTCAAATGGGCTAAATGCGAAAACTCGTCAAGCTTCTCAATATTTAGGGAATCGTTATAAATGGCAAATGCAGATGTTTTATTGGAATTAAAGTAATTTTATTATTAGTTTTATTGGAATTAAATAATTAATTTATTGTAACGAATCTAAAAGTTAGAGAATATTCTGAAAATTATAAAAACGTTTAAAATTGTGGTCCTTCCAGAAGGATACACAGCTCTGTATATTCTATCATTACAATCATGAAAGACGGTATTTTTCATTGATTTTCATCATAAAGTATTATCTCTTGCATTTCCTACTAATGAAACAATAAAAAATGGGGGGAAATGCTGTGTACTGGGTAGATACATAGCCCACACCAATATTTTCAACAAAGTTTGAGTTAGCTATTGAGTTATTTATGTAATCAAATTATTTTCTAGATTTTTAAGCTATTTATTTTTTCATATTGTTAGAAATACATTGCAAAGTTGAAGTATACAGGAAAAATATAAAAGGAGGATCATTTCATGTCATTCATAAAAGTTATTAGTCCTGTGGTATGACGATAAATTGCCTCTCCTTTCCCTTTTCTCCCCTCCCTTCGACCCCATATTTTTTCTTATTAATTATTAGAAGCGGGTGGAACTTGAATGGTGGTGACATATTTATATTTTCCAACACATATCCGTTACTTTCTATTGTTTCATTCACATTTCTCTGAAATACAGCCTACTTCAGCATTGGGTGTTTAACCGACTTGCATATTATTATTATACTTTCATGGATAAAAGAGTTGAATGATAAAAGTCTGTCATATTCAAAAATTCATCCGATTTCAGATTGTTTATTGAATAAAATTTCAATACCAACTTGGTTACAATTTTTGTCATCTACTGAAATATTGATGATATTGGTATTATAGCTTGTTTATTGATTAAAATTTCAATCACAACATGGTAACAATTTTTGCTATCTGTTGAAAAATATAATGTTACTACTCAATATGCAAATTCACAATATGCAAGTTTTTGCCTTTCTACGTTAATATAGATATTTATAACAATATTGCTCACCTTATTGCCTATCGTCTTTTTGGGAGGAAAGTTGAATGTGGAGACAATTGGATACTGTTTTTTTAGTTGTTTGTGAAGCGCATAAAACTGGGCGTAGCGTCTGTAGACATTCCACTCTTCAGAGCAAATGCGAACGTGCACCTGAAATAGTAAAATTAAATATTATTAAACCGGAGGACACAGATGAATAATTTTTGTATTATAGAAATAGACGATTAACGGAAACGTTGAATGAATAGATGAATAAAGGAATAAAAAAAACGGTATAAAGTATAATAAATTCCATAGAATCAATGTTAACCTTGTAAAAGCTTTCCATGGTTGAGAAATTGTCCACTTGATAAACAACTATAGCAGGAATCTGTTTAATCAGATTAGATTAGTAACGCTCTCCTGGGCCCTCTTTGTAAGGGTGACCGAGGAGATTGGCCAGCAAAAAAGACTGTTCTCTGCTGTAAAATCACTTCCCGGTGGTTGGGAACCCAACTAAAAATGTAGGTCCAACTCATCAATCACCATCATCAAACTCATTACCCATGCACAGGTCTCAAACCTATGTGGGCTTCATCCTTAACAATAATTATTCACGATATCTAGAACAATATAACTTGAATTGAAGGGTAGAGTTCTTGTAGTTATGGTTATTTCCAGTTCATTTTGAAATAAAAATAGATTAATATGATTATTTGGTTTAACTTGCCTGGTAAACGTGATGAGTATTAGATATGGAGTCTCCGCTGAGGAACACGGATGGCAGCCAAAGTGAAACGAGAGAGGCAGGAGCCAGTGCAGAGGGCAGTGGACCCCTCACACCCTCCAGCTCTGCTCTCAGCCTCTCGACGAGCGCCTCCTTGACCACCAGGGTCCTCTGCAGGCGCTCGTTCATTTCCATTAGTTCGCCGTGCATTTCAGCCACCTACAATAATAATATCAAACAAACTATATTGAAAGGATTTGTCATTTCGGCTAATAATTATTTTTTCCTACAGTGACCCAAAAAAGTGTCTATTTTTGCACTAACTGAAGCACGCAAAATAGTCTATTCCTGCACCAGTGCGAGAAAGTAAATTGCAGTGCGGCAATGTACTTTTCCGCACTCCAAATTTGCAACCTAACAACACAAAGTAGTGAGCATGTAATACGCAGGTTCCCTATTCTGCATTCAAAAATAGGTTGGCTACTCTGCTTCAGCTGTGAAATAGTTGTTGTAGTTGTTGTTGTTGAAATCTATTTGATTCAAAAATAGGTTATGTGAAGAATTGTCAGATTATGTATGTCCTGTTTTGTTCTGTTTAAATTACTTTATACATTACTGTAGGAATAATTTAATGTGTAATACGAGTGCAAAGTATTGTTTCTGCACTCGAGACTGTTTCTCTCGATGCAGAAAAACGGTATTTTGCACTCTAGTTACACAAATAGCTATTGATGCAGTTCCTTTGCACTGGTATAAGTGATAGCGTTAAAGGGTCTCCCCACCAATAAATACAATTAAATAAATGATAAGTATTAAATGCAATAAGCGTCTTTACAATATTATGCTAGGATGTATTTCCATTATCTTTTCTGTTGGTATAACTGATATTTGGATAAAAAAAGGGTCTCTCCCTCAAAGACAAATGTTAATTATTATTGTCACTCTCCAAATAAAAATAGGGGGGAAATAACAAACACGCTCCTAAAACATTTTTAACAGCATTTACGGTTATTTTTAGCTGACAATTGTCAAAATTTATCGGTTCCATAGAATTTGTAATAAGAGTTTTTATCTCTCTTGTTTCCTTAGTATTTTTATCACAATTGTTCCAAGATTATAGAGTAAATTAAATTAATTAAAGTAAATCAATTATTTTTAGTGATTACCTGAACAAGTTTCTGTTCAAAAAGACTGGCCCGTTCGTCTTGTTCAATGGACTGAACTGCCATAACGTATTTTCGCAGTTGATGTTTGAGCAGCTCATTTTCCCTGCGAAAAAATAAAATTTGCAATAAGGTTCTGTTTATCATATGATTACTAATGTTTGCCTCGATGATTTTTTTTAAATTTTAACTGAAAAATCTTCCATTTTTAAATATAGTAAAAACTGTCAAATCTAGACCACTCCATATCGGGACATACCGCAGAAGAAGTTTTCAATTTTTGTGTCAGGAAAAGTCAAAAGTACTTGTTGCCAATTGAGCGGGCCATCGTGTACGATAAATGCAGTTGTAATTTAGGTCTAATATTACATGCCAAAACGATAAAAAAATTAAACGTTTACTAATTCAGGCCTTTTACAGCTATTATTGAATGGGCTAGTGACATCGGTCGGTTACCACATTGATCCGGATGTGACAGTTTTACTGTATAAAAAATCCTATAGCTATACAAATTATAGTGGGGTATCATAATTGAAAAAATACATTTTATAACAGTTTCTTGAGTAGAAAATCTCCTTAAATATCTATAAAATAATATGCATTTGTGTGTTTATAAATAAATATATGTATTACAAGAATACTATAAAATACAAATTTATTTCTGCAACACAGCATACAAATATACATTCTGTTCGGTTACAATTTCTATTATATAATTTAACATAATTTTTGAACAAAATATCGTATTAAATATAAATAAATAAGGTGGCTTTCACTATTTTTGTGTGATTATAACATTAAGGTTATTATAATATTAAGGTTATCTTTCCACAATTTTGCTTCGTCATTCATGTTGAAAATATCCTGATGTGCATGCCATTGAAAGATCTTGTAAATTTAAAAAAAATTAATCAAATTACTGTGATAAACAGAAATATCTCGGCATCACTATAATACAACGGTAGTGGGCTTACCTAGACAATGAAAATGAACATGTTTAGCCCAGTTCTTTAGATAATTCATTTTCATACTTAAATACTGAACATATCAGAAAAATATCTTATGCCCGGTTTCTCGTTTTAATGTGTTGCACAACTTGAAAGTGTTACATCTCAAACATCCCCCTCCTACAAAAACTTTTTATAACAATGAACAACGTTGGAATGCAAAATAATTAATAATAAGACTTCAAGGTGCCACAACCACGTTTATTGAAAACCGTGAGATACTAGTTTCGGCTGTTACACCATTATCAATCTCAAAACATACTCTTTTTGTTTGCTCCAGCATTGAGTTAATGGTCCATTAAGTTAATGAACAACTCAGAAACCGGGCATTAGTGCCTTCAGCCTAATGATTTCATCCAGTTTTCAATGTCATCTAGAATGAAAATGAACCTTTTAAAATACTTATTGATTTCTATTATATTGATTCAATCTGGTTTCATTTTGTTCCATATTTTTGTAGCTAGATAATGAAATGGTTTTTAGTACGCTTCTGCCTGGTATAGACTACAACTGTACTATAGAATGTTACTTTAGTAATACAACATTTTTATTACAATATTATATGAATTAGGAAAAATATTAATAAAAATGTTATATGAATAGAGAAAAATTTTGATTCATATACTTAGGAATGTTGACATTTTTTTTTTTTTTTTTTTTAATTACCTGTTGAGCGAGTTGATAGTTGTCTCAGTGTCTTGCAGACGTTTCTGGCATTCATTTAGCTGCACCCTTAGAGCTGCACACAGTCCTCTCTCTGTCTGCAGCTGCTGCTCTAAACTCGTTTCATCTCCATCTTAGCACAAAAAATACAACGAAAAAATGGC
Organism: Conomelus anceps; assembly: GCA_948455865.1. Classification (NCBI taxonomy): domain Eukaryota; kingdom Metazoa; phylum Arthropoda; class Insecta; order Hemiptera; family Delphacidae; genus Conomelus; species Conomelus anceps. The sequence goes on from OX418221.1 coordinate 8,852,712, forward strand.
AGTTATCTCTTTTTAACTTCCTACTATCATCATAATACAAGTGCAAACTTCATACCAGTATTTCCAAGATTCTAGTAAAAGTATAAAAACTATTGCTGTGTTAGCGGTTAAAGGGGGACGATGACAAAGTGTACCCTCAACAAGATAAACTAATTTGAATTCCCAGAGGGTTTAGCTTACACTTTTTTAGTTTAATTCAAACTCATTTGGATTCTTCTAAAATGAATAAACATAATTCTGCACATTGAACTGAGCCTGGATCCAGCTAGTTGGGGCCCACATTGACACGGTCCTTTGAAAATGCATCATAAATTTATCAGTGCTACAGTACTTATGAGGTATTTATTAATCAAAATACGTTTTCAATGACAATCTTTACCACTATCCTGTTACTGATTTTACAAAATTCTCGTTTTAATGTGTTGCACAACTTGAAAGTGTTACATCTTAAACATCCCCCTCCTACAAAAACTATATTATAACAATGAACAACGTTGGAATGCAAAATAATGAATAATAAGGCTTCGAGGTGCCACAACCACGTTTATTGAAAACCGTGAAATACTAGTTTCGGTTGTTACACCATTATCAATCTCAAAACATACTCTTTTTGTTTGAGATTGATAATGGTGTAACAGCCGAAACTAGGTTCTCACGTTTTTCAATAAATGTGGTTGTGACAACGCCAAGTCTTATTATTCATTATGGATTTCTTGCACAATATCACCTTCGCCACTACAAAGAAAGGAATGCAAAATGTTATATTTACCATCAGCATAGTTTGACTCTTCTCCACTTACAAGCACTACAGCTGCTACTTCCTCAACAATGCCCGTGCATTCATTATCCTACAAAAAGAAATACAGAAAAATGTTGATTAATATAGTTGTACAAAACAACTTTAAACAAATTGGTTAATTGGCAATCAACAATAAATTACTGTTGTTCTAACAACAATTTACACATTATCTTGCAAATAGAAATAAACAAAATATTCTTAAAATTTGATTCATATAGTTGTACAAAACTATAAAGAAATTGATTGGCAAACGGCAATTAATGTCGAACCAACAACATATCGCAGATGGAATAACGTAAGATATTTGTATTTGGGTAGAGCTGTTCTAACGGAGAACACTTGATCATATTACTCACGCGCAATGCATTTAATCTAGTCCATTGTCTGTGTTGTTACTCACCTCTGAAAAGCTAGGAACAGAGAGTGAATCTTCCGAAGAATGAGTCTCCTCACTTAATGCTACAGGAATCAGTTCTCCAACGTTACTGTTGGTCACCGGCCTCAGCCCAACACTGAAAATAAAATGAACAGTTCATTTATGCACAGAATTTACCGTAATTGTTAATTAAAATAATGTCTAATAAATGTTCATTTTGAAAGTTCCTGCAAGTAGGCTAATTAATTTTATTTTGTTGTTTATTAACAATGTATCTTCTAAGTCTCGGTTTGTTAACTGTATCCCCAATTAAGTGAACGTACTGTTCAATCAGATAGATAAGCTGCGTTCTCGTAGGTCCTGTTTGTAACGGTGACCGATTAGATTGGCCAGCAAAAAAGACACTGTTCTCTGCTGAAAATCACTTCCCGGTGGTTCGGAACTCACCTAAAACTGTAGGTCCAACTCATAAATCACCGTCATCCAACTCATTACCCACGCACAGGTCTAAGATCTCTATGTGGGCTTCATCCTCAAAAAAAAAATCGAATTTATGAAGTGCCAATAGAAGATTTCACTAAATTTTGTAACGTTACTGTTGGAGATGTATTAAATATAGTTGAAATCAAGGTAATTAGAATTGATTCTATAGATTATATAATCTATTATTATCTTTCATTTTTAATTATATAATCTATTATTATAATCTAGATTATAAAATATATTCTCATCACCTTGGTTGAAACTATAATTATTAAATTGAACCATTTTAAGCTCCGATAAGAATTATAAAAAATAAATGCTTTATACAAAATGCTTTGTTACTTTGAAGTTGATTCATTTTTGAATAATCTAAATAAGTTGAAATTGAACTAAAAAAATACTAGAATACATCAAATATTAGAACAAAAAATGATAAATAATTCTGCCAAGAAAACAATTTTCAATTTCATTCCATTATGTAAATTAACCTCAATTTTTTGGACAATATAGCATAGTCAAAACTTTTGAAGAGTTTTGTACTATGCCTGTTGCATCTTCACTTCATTGTTATTTTGTCTATGAATAAATATTGTGACAATTTGCAATATCGAATGGATATAATTCGACAATTAAATCAAATTACCTTGGAAGTTCGTTCTCTGAATCGGCAATACCCGAATCAATATCGGCAGTGCTTTCAGATTCGAGACAGTCAACGCCGATAGTGATGGTTTGGATGGCATCCTGCAAAGAGAGAAATACAAATAAATAGATTAAATTCAATCTTTCCTCCCACTTTCGTCGCCCAAAAACGCTTAGTTTAAAATTAATCAACTCTGTTTCAGATTGATCAGAGTTTGAGATTGCTATTGGTATAAAAACCGAAACTAGTTTCTCAGTATTTTTAATAAATGTGATTGTGACAATTTCGTCTTATTTTTCATTATGGATACCTTCCACAATATCACCTTCGCCACTACAAAGGAACTCAATTTAATTTATGTATCAACGTGATAAAAGGTAATAAATGAGTAAGGTGTGTTTTAAAATCGATTTCATCGTGGTAAGAAACGCTCGGTGAAAGAGTAATAAAGTACTAAATAAAATCTTTCATTTTTGAAACTTACGTTGGATGGTGCTGGCAAAGATGGCTGGGCTGTAGGCGAAGATGATGTTACTTCAAAATCATCTTCGTCATCAAATGAAATTATGTTTGGCGAAATTCTCTTTTTCCGTCTGCCGTCACTTCTTCTTGCACCTGAAAATTAAAAATTGCCTTCTTTAAACTGGTGGCAGCACACACTCAATACGGCATTAAATGAGCCAGCAAAAAGACTCTGTTCTCTGCTGTAAAATCACTTCCCGGTGGTTCGGAACCCATCTAAAACTGTAGGTCCAACTCATCAATCACCATCATCCAATTCATTACCATTCAAAACTAGTAGAAATTGACAATATCTGTGTTATTATTCAATCATGAAACAGTTCTACAATATCTCTGAAAGCAGTGTTAAATCAATTCATTACCCATGCACAGGTCTCAAACCTATGTAGGCTTCATCCTCCGAAAAAAGGAAAAAGGAAAAGGTATACTACAGTTTCATTATCTGTGGTGATTGTAATTTTGTGCTAGATGTATATGTAATGAATACGACTGGATCTTGTCACACGAACATTTATTAATAAAAAAGCGGGATTATAGTTTTGGCAGTTGAAGCCTTGCTTTCAAAGTACATGGATTTGCACAAAATGGACAGTGATGAGGCCGGAAATTACTTCAATATATAATGAATAATGAGACGAAATTGTCACAACCACATTAAAAAAGTTTGAGAAACTAGTTTCGGTTGTTATACCATTATCAATCTCAATCAAACCATATATAACTCGATTTCCGAAATATAGTTTATAACAATATAGTATCATAATATATTCGATCGATTTTATATACTATTTTACTATACATAATTTGCTTTCAATAATAGTTTAGAAGTAAGCCTACAATTATTTCCAACAACACGCCATCTTGATCAGTTCCGCGAGCAGGTGAGAAATCGGACTGATAGCCTCAACACTACAAAAGTGGACAGACGCACAAAATAAAGCTTTCCATCTTCTGACGGACTCAATTGTAACAACTCTATCATGACGTAATAATGAGTTCTTGGAGACCACTCACAAATTTTCTTGAAAACCAATACTCTAGGTTTTGAAATATTTTGTCAACTGCACAAAACATGAAATAACTCAGTTTCAAATTGGTAAAACTACATAATGTTATGGGTTCTAATGGCTAAAATAAGGCTGGCAACATTAAAGTTCACACTTGCACTTTATTTACACAAAATAGTCTATTTACACATACTAATTGTAAGTTCAATTAATAAAGAAAAACAGATCAACAAATGACAAGCTAATACTTATTTTCAGTAATTATTTACAAGAATTAATGAATAATTAATTACAGGCTGATCAATAACAAAAGAAACAAGAGTCCAATAAACTGTACAATAATGTAGAAAGAAATGATGAAAAGAGCAACTAATCACTTACAAAACACAGTCCACTTCGTTATTTGACAGCTCCAAATAATATCACTTAACACAACGTCTTTAAACTATTAGTAAGCTGCACAAACAGTAAACACTTGTCTCTGCACTTGACACTGGAATCGAGCACTGTTTATTCAATGGAACGAGATCTGTAAAACAATCTGACACGCAAGCTTTAAGACTATCTTGCTTGTTCACGTGGACTTCTTTATTTAGTTGTTATAGTTCCAAGAACTGGCAGCTTCTCGATGCTTCAAGAATGCCATGGAAGGTGACTGAATATAGAAGAGCACGACCTAGATTGTTCAGGAAGTGTGTAGAAATCTCGAGATATTCAATTGAGTGAGAGAGTTGCACACTTGAAGAATAAGAGTTACAAAGACATGTGAAAAGCAAGAGAATGAAGATTAGGTTTCAAGTCACGTCCGACCATGAATGCAACGATCTACGTAGAACAAGTGCGTAAATAACTGCTCTGTTTGCTTTCATAACAATAATATAAATATTTGAAGACTTGAATCTAGAACAAATCAAGTTATATATTGTAGTGTATTTCAGCCCTGTCCATTGTCCATTTAGTCCAAATCTGCATAGTTGGAAACCAAAGTTTAAACCATTTTAAATCTCAATAAAACTCAGTATGCCAAAAACAATCAATCGAGCCAACAGGTTGCAAAAGGTGTAACTGCTGAAACTAATACAATATCTCAGGGTTTTTATGTAGGTGTGATTGTGTAAAAATAAACTTATGCCTTGAATTTGAGGGGAAAAATTATCCAATTTATTTCATTTATTAAATAAATTAATCTAATTTATTTCCCAGAATTTTTGCAACCTGTGACAACTCAAGTATACACATAGTTTCAAACAATAAACTCATAAATCACCATCATCCAACTCATAACCCACACACAGGTCTCAGACCTATGTGGGCTTCATCCTCAAAAAAAAAAAATATATATATATATATTGTTTATAGATAATTTACTCCTTAGTTTGACAGCGTTTTCATATTGTACTCAACAGTGAAATATTCCAAGTTAATTTCGAAAAGTCTCAAAAGAGTTTTAAGATTAGAGCTGTGCCTTACCTGGAACATTAACTGGAGGTGGAATGACTGGTTCAGCATGTGACATACAGCTGTTGCCTCCTACGCTTGAATTGCTGCAATGGTTGAGTTCTGGCCTGTCAATGCTTATTGCAAACAAGATGGAACCCAAACCTGTAACGGAAATAAATTGATTGACTGTTACAATAATTTCAGAGTTTGATACGCATATATTCAGCATAAGACAACAAATCATATTATTTTATTGTCTGAGTCTAGTAAGTTCAGTTTAAATTATTTGTTTGTATCTTGAAATCTGTCCTTTCTCAATTAAAATAGCAAAATTCATCATTCTCTGTACTAGCTGATCCATAAAAAATTCGATCATTTGTTATGCAGTTCAATAGATTGTATATTATCCGGTTTCAACCTATACTACTTGAGCATATATAGTGTAACATACTTAGCAACATATATATAGTGTAAACGATGAAAATATTGACTTTCATCCAGCAGATCAGGGTTCAAATCTTGACAGCAGCAAGATTTTTTGTCAACAACTTTCATCTTCAACATATTCTCATTTTTTTTTTCAATTTTTCTATGAATTTTGCATGAATCTTCCTTTGAGGAATGCCAAGCAATACGGGAGGACACCATTTGTACGACTGTAGTTTTGAACGACCTAGTAAACAAAGGTCGTCTTCGTATGAGGTGGTTCAGTCACATCTAGCCAGGTTAGGTTAGGTTTGGTTAGCTAGCAGTACGTCGATCAAACTGTTAGGTCGTCCTAAAGTATACCACCCAAGCAATACATGTGTAAGAATTTTCAAAATTAACTTTCATTTAGGGTTCTTCTATAGGAAACATATTACTTTTTTAATTATCTTTTCCATTATATATTGGAATCAGATTTCAAGATAGCTCCCGGGCCTTCTTATTCATCTAGTTGAGCCCTCATATGGTTTAGGTTATCATTCATAAGAATAACACATATTTGTTAAAAGAAAATCATTTCTAATATTTAAATTTAATATAATAACTTGTGACTCCAAGTACGTAATAATTATACAAAATTAATTAGTATTATTCTATAAATTCATTCATCAAGCATGTGAAATCTGATCTGAGCAATCAGCTGTCTGGAAAATAGACACGCAGCCATGGAGACGTGATACAGAGTGACTTTTTTTATTTTCTGTGGAAAACAGACATGAGATTATGCAAATTGAATCAAGGGTTAGATCTGATGATTGTGTTCAATTCGAAGGTGATTATCATTGAGTATGTTCCTCTGTGTAAGCACCATTATTCTTGGGCGTAAGGTCTACTGTTCACAAAACTATTAGTTGGAATGTAGGAAATTTTCTTTGAAAGTAACAAACCTGCAGCGGTAGTAGGTAGAATACTGTTGCGTTCCTGATCCCTGAGAAAGGCCCACGTCTCATAATAATCAGCGAGGAGGTCGGAGGCGAGCAGTGTTAGCACGGTTCGCTCGAGCGAACGTTCGTTGATCGCTGATCGCAGCCAGGCGCGAGCACGTCCGCCGTCTGTCCACACTTGACGCAAATGTTCGTAGCGTTCGCGCTCGTGTTTGGTCAAATGCTCGCGAACAAACGGCCAATAGGAACTCGACTGATCGACTACTCCACTGCCACTGCTGCCAAGCACCTTCTCGGTAACTTGCCTGAAACATTAAAATCATCTTAGAAAAATCTAGAAGACCTATATATCACTTCTCGAAATTAGGCGGCTCGAAGAAATTGCGATGTAGCAAAACAAAACAGGAAGTGACAGCCGCGAGTTGTGGCATATATCTCTTCAATCAGATAAGATAATCAACGCTCTCCTGGAACCTCTTTGTAAGGGTGACCGATTGGATTGGCCAGAAAAATACTTCACTGTAAAATCCCTTCGGCACCCACCCAAACTGAAGGTTCAACTCATCAATCACCATCATCCAACGCAAAACGCTCACACAGGTCTCAGGCCTATGTGGGATACTAATATTCAGAGTACAAATATCAATTAGTTATAAAAACTTAGAAACCCATTTTTCAGTGGAAATTGTGACTCACGTTATGGCGTGACGGCCGTTTCACTCTGATGCCAAGAGCATCGTCAGACGACCCACAGTACACACGTTCACACGGCACGTACACACGTACTGTGAGTCGTTTGACGATGCTCTCAACATCAGAGTGAAACGGCGGTCACACCATAACGTGAGTCACAATTTCCACTTGAAAGTATTTTCAAGTTTTTATTATTATATTAGTGGAAACAAGATGGATCTTCAACATCATCAATTAGTTGTTATGAATGTTATAAAAATACTTTAACAGTGTAGTGTTCCATTTCGAGAGAACTTAATTTAAGTGAAAAAGAACCAGCTTATTTGTAAGCAGTGAATTTTTTTCAACACTAAATTTTTAGTGCAGATTATCCTCAATGTTTTGGAAAATATAGCGTAGTAAAAGTTTGGGAAGAGATTAGTTTTGGACTTGGTCTGCTGCATCTTCACTTCATTTTTATTCTGTTTGTAAATCAATAATATGAGACTCGGTTGACCTAACCTGATGGCTGAGTTGGAGGCATTGCGTGGCGTGCATAGGCCGTGCGCGAACACTCGCTCGAGCGTTGCGAGTAGCACCTGGACGTGCGAGTCGAGCTCGGTGGCGAGCTCCTTGCGTCCGCCGAAGCGACTCTGACAGTCGCGCACTGCAGCCAGCAGCTCTTTCTGCAGCCGCTCACGGCCCGACTCCCCGTTCTCACCCTGCGGCAGCGGCGGCGGCGCCATCCTGCCCACCGACACTACAAAACAAAATAAACTAATATAGCAGTTAATGAAACGATTGTATTAGGCCTGCCTTAAAGCAACGAGTAAGTTAATAACGTGTTCTAAAAATCTCACGAGCTGCTTCAGGGCGAAATACAACCGTTACATCATCAATATTTCATCTCCAACTACCAATACATTACGTTTAATTTAAACCAATAACTTGCCCAAAATATAACATAACCTAAATAATGCGTGATTTTCTCGGCAATTCCGATTTGAAATCCTGAGTTCTGATTGTACTGCACTCTAGACTCCTGTATTGAAAAGTGACAGTAGTGTTAAAATAGTTTCATTATGATACTATTTTGATAAAGCCTGGAATAGAGTAAAATGTATTGACACAACATAGAACAAAATTATTCAATCGGAAACCATCGTTTATGGGAGCAGAGTTTTTGATTCGTTTAGCCTACCCAGTTCTGTTAGGTATTCACCAATGCCTGAGTTTAAAAGAAAACTGAAAAAATTCCTAGTAGATTTGAGCCCATACACATTAGAGGAATACATACAGTCCAGACATGTTTAAAGTAGTTTTCTCCTCTGTGCCTTATAATGTAATTTGAATGATCATTTTCAGTGTTGATTTTTATGAATAATCTAGTGTTGTGTTTCGAAGTTGCCTATGATTTTATCCTTTTGACGATTTTTTCTAATTTTTATTGTGCTGTAACTAAACTATTTTATCTTTTCATTGTGATTTAGGTTTAGTGGCTCTGTTCAAAATGTGTGAAGCATTAATGAATAAATGATTTTTTGACTTTGACATAGTTTTCTAACCTATTACAGTATTTTCACTTAATAACGTAGCCGTAGATAATAGTATTGTATTTATCGACTGTATTACGACTGCATTTAAGCCACACGTGAGATGTAAGTTAGATCACGAGCAAAGCAAGTGGTCTGAAGCTGAATACACTACTTTATCTACGAATCACATACAATTTAATTTGCCTATCAATCGGATAGTTCACCAAAACAAACATACCATGGAATGATTGCTTGTTGACGATGATTGTGTGATTGAAATAGATTTGAAACTAAATTTGATTTCGAAGTATTCGGATCAGCTGATATGACTATTGATTATTATTCATTTTTACACTAAATTGGAGAATTCACTTCCTCATTGGTCTTGAGCCCGTGTTCTAAACTGAATCATGATAGTTTCATTATGCAACTGGTTTGATAAGGTGTGAATAAAGTGAACTGTATTAAATCCCTTTCTGACCTTTCATATCCACTGTATAACCTAGTTGTGGATAGACTTCTTTTTGAGAAGTCGTCTGTCCAATAATTGTCAACTTGCTGCCAATTTCTGTTCTTTTTCAATATTATTAAAATTAACTTTTCAAGTGAATTAAACGACTTGCAGTCAAATTTTATTAAAAATAAGTAGTATTTCACTTACTTTTGTAGGCCAAACGTTTGACTGCAAGTCGTTTAATTCACTTGAAAAGTTAATATTAACAACGCAGTTCGTCATGGAACAAGAAATCCAGGAATATTATTAAAAAAAATAAAAATTCTATCCAGCGGCCCAATTCCATATAATAGCCTCTACTTTACTCCAGCCTCAACATAAAACCTTCAAACATTACAAGTAATTTATAACTACAATAAAAATTTAAGAAACAATATTTGAAATATTTTGAATAAATATTTGAAATAATTTCAATATTTGAAATTAATTAAACAAATCGGAACTTACAAAACAGTTGTATATAAATAATTTCAATTGTACAAAACAGTTTAAATGTAAACAGAAGATGATGTGAACATGAATGCTTTACATAGAATGCTTCAAATAATAAAGAAAAAATGTTTTACCTGCAAATTACTCAAGGTAATGAATGTAATGTTCATTTTTACTAGCCGGCTTGCAATTCAACCATTTTTCAACACTTTTCAGCGCATAAGAAGATAGTAGAGAATAATAATTACCATTTATGCAAATTACAGTGCTGATAACTTAGTTTAAATGTCAATTTTTCTTCCATTCATTACTATTGAAGGCGATAGTTTACAAAAAATACTTTCTTCATACATTCTTATTGAACTACGATATTTTGAAAGCACATCAACGCCTTAATTGGTATATTAATGTCATCATTTGAAGGTATCCCTTTATTTTGAAGGAGAATGAAAACGTTTGATATATAATGATATAAATATAAAAAAGCATGTTGATAGAAAATAATTTATTATGAATTTTACTTTGGCATGATGCCATACAATGTTGTTTATTTATTGGACCGGTCAAACATTTAATTATCAATATCAAATTAAAAATACATACAGAATAATTGAAGATAGCATTCAACATTTGAGTAGCCTATATATTCTGTTGAAATATGTTAAATAAGACTAGTTTTGGGGGGAAAGAGATCATAAGGCTTGGTAAAAATAGAAAATAATGTACATACCAATAAACGATATTAGCACTGCCTGAATTTTGGTTTGGAAATTGGTTCGGAACCCACCTAAAATAGTAGGTCCACCATGTTCCCCGTAACATGGCACAAACGGCGAGGTGGAACTACCCGTAAGGGTCTCCCCACCATTAAAAGCCATACGCTTATTATTACTGCCTGAATTGGTGTTAATTACAATTTCAACTTCATCACAAGTTTATTTACTCACATAACGACCCATAAGTTAGAAAGATTTGATAGTTTTCATGGTAACATTCAAAGGCTTTGAAGATAAATTTAACATGGTTGAAAATATTACTTTGAACGATTACAAGGATACTCATTGGCCATTGAATACATTTTACAGTACAATAGGCTTCATCAATAAAAACTCTACAATAGAGACAATAAAATTCAAAAAGTCCAGTCAAAACGAACAACTAATACTTCAAAATACCTAATCGAACTACTAATGCGTGATTATTCATTTTAATATAGCAAAATAAATGTTATCATGAACCGTACCTTATGAGGAGCTTAGCAACAAAATTATAGAAACGATTAGAACTATTGTAAGATTGTAAAACAATGAAATCAATTGTTTTCCAAAATAAGGAATCATTCATGACTCATAATACTGCCAGTTTAGTTGAGATAATGCTGCTACATATCCGGCAAACATTGATTACATTAATTATTTGAAACCATTTTACTGAACTTTCATAAAAAACTTACAGACTACTATCCTTGAAGACATGCCTAGTTTAATTAGTCATGTGATGGTTGATTCTTGAAAGCACTCTTGAAATACAGTAAACATTCAGAAACACAACTAGAATGTTCAATTGTTCAACACATTGAAGATTATCAATATGACTCAATACACCACTGAAGCATTTGCAAGACTGATTATGGTAGAGAGAATTGAATCACACTCACACACTCACCCTCTCCTTTTCTCTCTCTCTCTCTCTCTCTCTGACTCCCGAAAGAATCAACTGACCTTTGACCTCTATCAACGTATAAGCATAAAAAATAAAATATTGATTATGAGCACTAGTTCAAATAGATTCGGTAGGCTATTTAATTGAATGCATAAATGACTCATTAAAGTTATTCATTGATGCAAAGCCTTTTTTAGGAATCTAAATACAAAGAAGAATTTACATGGGATGTCTTTTAAAAGTAGGATCAAAAACTAGGAGCACCAAAAATTAGTTTTTTCCCTAGAAACAGAAATAAAAATGTTAAAACAATTGAAAAACTAGGAGCACCAAATTATTTTTTTGCCCAGAAACAGAAATAATTTTATTTAAAAATTATAACACTTATTATTATTATTTTACATTGAATTTTTGTTAGTTTTAGTTCAAAACTCTGATAGTTCAAGTCACAGATTATAAGATAAAAGAAAACAAATAGTAAAATGAAGAATAATTGAATTTAAAAATACTGTGACTGAAAAATAGTCTCAAGAAGATTAAAAAACATGTACTGTATATTTAAAATTGGAAATATCTAGCCTATAACTTACAGTTCCAGTAACTTATTCCGAATTATACATTTTTTTAAAAATGATATAGACCTGCCTCTCAATTCTGTAATAGTTGTATTTTGTATTCTATCTTCTAGATCGAGTTCATAAATATGTTATAATGAATAATAAGACGAAGTTGTCACAATTAATTTATTGAAAACAGTGAGATACTAGTTTTGGTTGTTACACCATTATCAATCTCAATCAAACTAAAAATAAAGTACTTTAGTTTTAGTTTGATTGAGATTGATAATGGTGTAACAACCGAAACTATAAATGTTTTCAATAAATGTGGTTGACAACTTCAAGTCTTATGATTCGTTATTGATATCTTCCACAATAGGCTATCACCTTCGCCACTAGAAAGAAATATGTCATAATGTTTATTTGCTAAATACTTCATGCAAGATGCCTTGGTTCTAGAAACTTATGAACGTTTTAAGAAGTTGAATACCTTTGGTTTTAAGGTACGCGAATTGAATTATTTTAAATTTAAATATGTTTTACCTTTAAGATGACACTCACATGAGTCTGAGACTTGTGCGTGAGTAATGAGGTGAAAATATCCAAAGCTGAACGGGAATGGAACTCGTGATTGCAGAAGCAGCAGTCAGTCTTATCAGAGACAAGCACTCTAACCGAATACACCACCGCGGCTGTCATTATTAAATGAGAACAATAGTCAAGTTTTATGAATTGGAATGTGTTTAGAAGATAGAATATTTGAAAACAGAAAAACAAATTTAAAAACATAACAGAGCTGCGTTTTTATCAATTTGACATTAAAAACTACTCATCAAAAGAGTAATTCAATATGCCTCTTATCAATAAATTACAAGGAACACTCCCGGTTGTGAGGGCAATTGCCTCGCTTTGTTTTGTTCTAAAATTATTGCTTCTGTATCAAATTTGTAACTTATTAGCGAGAAAATGTGGGAGCTGAATCAGCTCAAAATTAATGTTGGCAGTTATTTCAATTAGTCAATGATAAATGAGGCCATTAAAGATCGGTTAATATAGCAAAAATGAGATAAACGAAATATTATTTTTCTGGTTTCAGAAATGCGCGAAACCAATCTGGAAGTTACGCCCTCGTTATTATTCATGTTTATGAATAATTTGCATTCTACGACTTTTAGAATGATTATAAACATATCATTGTTTTATAAATTATTCTACAGAGTGAATTAGACTCTGTATTTTCCCATAGTCAGCAGGAAACTAGCTTTAATTTCGTAAAGGGTGTTAGTCAACTGCACTGATGCCATGACCAAGAAAAATTGGCTGACATACTTGAGAAGATGAGTGAGAAAAATGTTTAGCTGGCAAAAAAAACAATAGTTGGCGGAATGAGAAAGTAAGAAAGTAGTGGTGTGTCGTGGGCTTCATTCTCCAAAAATTCCGTATTCTCCATCCTTCTAAATACACCTAAGCAATGTTTACAAACCACTTTTATAATTTCGGGGATTAAGAACAAAATATAACTTATTGTTTACTAGCCAAAGTTCCTCATTTTTTATAATATAGATAATTGTATTATTTATGAAATTACGATTGAAAAGAGTTTCGTCTTTGTCACTAATTGGTCACAAAAGTCACCGCGTAGTTTGCATTTGATGATTCTTGAGTGAATGTTTTGTTGGCAAGTTCTACTAATCTAATTGCTAGCACTCCAACTGTACCTTAGCTCTGAATGGAAAGTTCTACCCTTAAAATTAGCTGATCCAAAACAGAAGAGGATTTCATCATTTACATTGAATTATTAAGTTACCAAAGAACATGAATGAATGTGTTCCAAACCATGCTGATGGCCGTAAGTTCACGTGAATAAAAAGTAGAGGAATCTGCCTTTGGAAAAACGTTTAATGCCTGTTAAGCAGCCTTTGATAATTTAATATTGGTCAAATCAATCAATAAATACTTTATTGATTGCGAAAATTTCAAGGTTGGGCGAAATATTTGAACGCGGAAATCTGTTAATTAAGTAGTGTGTAGAATGTGATGTTAAAACCATTTAAAGATGCGTCAACATACCTCAAAATTTGAAGCAGATAATCAAAACATTGTGAATATTATCGTGAATCATTATAACCTATAAACTATCCAAATAAAATCATTGACACATTAACCACAAGTACATAAAAGTAGGGATTAGGGAACTAAAATCGCTGGCAATGGCTGTAGCAGACGCTGTTGCCAGACGCAGCTATCTTTGTGGGGATTTGGCTTCGAACTACCTTATGTTTACCGTACGCATTGTATGTATATAATAGGAGAACAAGGCAATTAGAAATATTCTCTTGAAAAAATAACACCCAACATGACAAGAAACACGCATGAGAAGTGAAGCTGAATACAAGTATCATTTGGCTTTCACTTTAAATTTTATCAAACCCAATAAATTTGAAGATTTGAACATTTCGGCCTAACATTATGAATAATGAATTTTTTTGTTTCGAACTGTATTTCAACTTGGTAAAATTTTGGTCACAAACTTGGGGAAATCGCTGTATATTACAGTCTGTATAGTCAAATTGCAGCAGTACATTAATTTCTTCATTACGTCAAACTCATCACCGTATACCGTACAGATGCCTAAATTACCGTATGATCTGGCAAAGTTAGCTAGAACATCACAGCTCAAAACAGCTGTTCTTCGAGACAGAAGAAATGCAGGTAGCCAACGTAAATTGAGGTTTATAATGTAAAGTTTTATTTTCTTTGTTATGTTACTTATGGTTCCACAATCTACAACCAAACGAATGGATTGAACCATTCTCATATTCCTCATTAATCAAAATATTTGATACATTGGTCTGTATTCGAAATATCTGTTGAAATATTGCACTTTGACATAGATTCATTTTCCGTATGTTTGTTAGCCTGCTATATTCCCTACCAATTCCAGCAGACCAGCACCAAAACAAGTTGCAAGACTGCAAGAGCAAGTGTTTATTGTTGACGTCTGACATTCCGATGAAGTTATATTTTTTGTAATTTTTCAATGTCGGTTTACAGTTATAATCCAGCTTTTAGTGTTAAATAGATTTTTATTCTACTTTTACTTTGGCCATTGATCTGAATTGTAGATGGATTAGTGAAATTTAAAATTTGATTTTCCTTGGTTTGTTGATCTGCTCTGGGATTACGTTATCACTGTGCAGGTAAGTGCAAATTCTGATTTACTTTGATATAAATATGTTGAGGTTGCTGATCGACTTTCTTGATTCAAATAATGTAAATCATCGAGAGTGTCACTGTATCAATACACGTCATTCAAATGACTAGTAGGCCTATTATTGATGACGATTGGCTCAAAGAACAGAAACAAATATGATTTATTATGGGTACCAATTTTGTGAGAATCTGATCTTTGCAGGTTGTGTAGTACGTACAATTCTGTCCTAACTAACTCTTATTATGTTCCATGAAGATTCAGTTCCTCATCTAGAATGTGGCTCTCAGTGTTAAGTTAAACCTACAAACTGTCGGCTACCTGCCAAATATCGGCCACTTACATTTTTAACTTAAAAATAAGCGTCTACTTCAAGTTTTCAACAGCTGATTAACAGAAATTATTCATTCCCGTCTCCCAATATCTTATCAGGTTTAAAAATTGATAAGAAATTAAGGATTAACTTTTTATGCGAATTTAACGACTTGCAGTCAAATATTCATTAAGAATAAGTATAATTTACTTACTCTGTAGGCCGAGCGCTTTCGAATCTGAGATCCGTCTTCGGAGGCGTGGGTTCCTAGATCATCATGTCAGTTTTTTGGTTAGAAGAATGTGGTTTTTGTAAAATGTGATCAGAACGTTTGCGTGATTCAAAATTTAGTTGTTCGTTGAGGATGTTTTGTTTATTGTGTGTGGTGTGTTTGTATATTTCAAATTGTTCCAAGGTGTTGTCAAAAACTGACATCAATGATCAAGGAGAACGCCTCTGAAAATGGATATCAAAGATTTGAAAGCGCTCGGCCTACAGAGTAAGTAAATTATACTTATTCTTAATGAATATTTGACTGAAAGTCGTTAAATTCACATAAAAAGTTAATATTAACAACGCAGTTCGTCGTGGAGCAAGAAATCCAGAAATTAAGGATTTAGTAGGCTGTGTGTGATCTCTCGGCATGTATGAAATTTTACCTTTTCTGTTTTTTACGCGGTTGCCTAGGACATTAGAAAAGATATTAGGCCGATATTAGGAAGGTTCATAATTGTAGAAATGAATTAAAAATTGAATATTAATACAATTTGAAGATTTTCTTCGTTACAAATGGTGAGAATAAGTTGGGAAAACATTGGCATTCACTTCAGTAACCTTAGATAATATCTTTGATATCTAAAATATAACTTAAATATTGTGAAAATCAGTCAAACGTTTTAAAGCTAGAAGATTTACCCCTCAGTATACCCAGACAAGGTCCATGCAAATTGCAAATCCAGTTCCTTAAATAGAATGTGGCACTCAGAGATTATTAATTCCTTGACCTTAGTCTACCCACACAATTAATTACGTCATTACATGTCAAATGAATAAAACAAATCCCAAGAAGGCAGCAATACACAGAAATATGAAAAAGAATACCATACTTCAAACATGAGAGCAAGCTTATCAAACACTGGTGCTGACAAGTTAATGGCGGAGTTTGGAAGTAGCATGCTGTTTTCCAAAATTAAAATCTTTAATTTAAAAAAAAATATTGAAAGCATAAGCAACGAATAAGTTACAATAGGTTGTTAAAAAGTATATTCTCAATATTCAAGTTGCAGATTCAAGTAGTAACTTAAGTCCTAAAACAGAAATTTTATTTTACAACCTCTTCGAAAAATATGCAGAGCTTGATATAACGTTCTACTAGGCTTATAAATGGCAAATAGATCTTTAATCCTCTTCTGGTATAATAATGAGTAAGGAATTCCTACCCGTGTGGAGGAGGACTTCCAGCTTTCCATAAGTTATAATCAGAAGTTGGAGATTATAGAAGCAGAAATCTCCAATAAGCTACATCTGACTGTGGGTCACTTAGTTCGCCCCACAATTATTTTTAGTGTTATTCTGGAATATATAAACACCATACACTGTAAAGAAAGCAGTCATATTGTGCACCTTGAGTAGCAACGAACTCTTGAATCACTGTTTTATTCAATTTACCACACTCAATATGGTACCCAAAAACAGTTTTCTGTACAGGACGAATCCCAGCCAGATATAGTCTGACAGGGGAGAAGTGATTGGTAACTGTCACCATTCTTCGTACGAAAATACCGTACAGCAATAATCTACAATTTATTCAAATGTTCGATTCCGCTTGTTAAATTTACTCATTCAACTTGGAAATCTCATCTTATTCAACATGTTTTACCATTTTCAAAATAAATTTCTCTTTAATAAAATCTTGATTGAAATTGATCAGTTTTTTACTATTATCAATACGATTAGTATTTATAATTAAAGATAATTTATTACAATCATTAATTGTAGTAATACAGTATTAATAAATGTTTAAAATTATTTACAGATTAATATTTGATTATACAGATAATATTTAATCAACAGATCATTAATATTTAACAGGTAGGACTTCAGGTAGGTCTGCACTCCCCACGAGACAATGTGCAGACATCTTGAGTAGCAATTCTAGAGATTCAAATTCAAATATATTTCTTAGTTTATTTTTTAACGATAATACAATTACTTGCAGGATAAATAAATTGTAGGCCTTCTAGTTACAATTAAATGAATCTATAGTTTATCTCAACACCCATAAGAATGAATTTTCAACTTATTTGTAGATTTTAATTGATATTTTGGAACGCCCGAATAAAAAAACTGTTAATATTTGTCAATTCCACTTAAAATATTAACCGTTTTTACTTTTTAATGAATTTTTAGTTGAGAGCTAAATTTTCTCACAGTAGTTTTGAATAAAGTAGGAATATTAACAGAGGCCAGATTCTTCTAGAATGTTCTCAGGAAATATTTTGTTAGATTCCACAGTAGAACGAATGATATGTGCATTGTCGGTTATAATACGCCGCCTACAGCGCGTATGTTATGCCACTTGGCCTGCATTCAAAAAGAATTTCACTGCCGTGAATTGGATAACAGTAAAGAACAGGTCAGTGTAGGATGAAGTCTCCTTCTCCTCTTCCTCCTTCTCTTTATTCTTCTTCTCCTCTTCCTCCTTCTCTTTATTATTCTTCTCCTCCGCCTCCTCTTCACTCTTCTACACCACCTTCTCCTCTTTCATCTCTGAAAGTCATTGCAATGAAATGGTCCTCCAATTGTAGCGGAATTATTGCATTATGTATCATTGACAAAGTTGGGCGTTGTAGATCCGGCTGAATATGAAACAGTAGAAAGAGTCCCCACAATAGTGGACAATGATTAGATTGTAATTGTAGTGAAAAGAAATCAGGTACTGTATTACCTTTTGTGAAAAATTTCTTGCCAAATATTTCAATCATCAAATGAAAAGATACGGGAAAATAGAAAAATTTTACCACCTTTTGAAGAAAAACAAGTTTTGTCAAGTGTGCATTTTAGTGATGGCTTTCGAAATGTTCCCAAGTTAACAAATTGAATCAATTAGCAGGGAATAAAGTACTATATATTATACTATAGTACTATTTACTACTATACTATAGTACTATATAATCGTCTCTTGTTTTAAGAACTCATAAAGCAGTAGTCAATGATCACGTCAGATGCCCTGAAAACTCCATACCTGAGCCAGCCAGGTCACACGATATTATTATTTAACATAGCAGTAGTCGAGATAACTTATATAATTAACTTTTCATATGAAATTTAACGACTTGCAGTCAAATATTTGTTAAGAATAAGTATAATAACTCACTTAATCTGGCCGAGCGCTTTCGAATCTATGAGATCCATCTTCAGAGGCGTGGGTTCCTAGATCATCATGTCAGTTTTTTGGTTAGAAGTGTTGTGGTTTTTGTAAAATATGATCAAAAAGTTTGTGAGATTTAAAATTTAGTTGTTCATTGAGAATGTTTTATTTATTGTGTGTGGTGTGTTTGTATATTTCAAATTGTTCCAAGGTGTTGAGTTCGTGTCCTTTGGATTTTATATGTAGAATGTGTAGGTTGGTACTGATGTCAGTAAAAGTGTGTCCAGTTTGAATGATATGGTCGGCAAAATTCGATTCAGCTTTGGATGTCAGGGCTTGAAAATGTTTCTTGTAACGTTGTTTGAATGTGCGGCCTGTTTGTCCTATGTAGAATTTGTTACAATCATTTTGTTACATATCATATGTCTCATCACATATCTTATAAAATAATTAACTTATCAAAAAAATCATTAATTAAATAATAATCAAAATATTAATAAAATAATTAACTTATAAATCAATTAAATAAAAACCATAGCTCATCCAATTTCGCAACCACTTAGTCATATCTTCAATAGATGTTTCGAGCAAGGTTACTTTCCGAACCATTTCAAAGCAGCCAAAATAAAGCCACTCTTCAAGCAGGGAGATCCTACAGTAATTATAGGCCTATAAGTCTACTTAGTAACTTAGCTAAGATCATGGAGAAGATTATCAAGTTGAGGATCATGAAGTTCTTAAACAAACATGATATAATTCATCCAAACCAATATGGATTTCAAAATGATAAGAATACAGAAGACGCACTAGTAAATTTCACAAACACTGTTTCAAAAAACTTAAATGAAAATCAAAAAACAATAGCCGTTTTCCTTGACATAAGAAAGGCCTTCTACACTATTCCTCATGGCTTACTCTTTGAAAAGCTTGAGAGGTATGGGTTTAGAGGAGTTTTCTTGAACTTAATAAAAAGCTATCTTCTTAACAGAACCCAATCCTTAACAATAAATGATACCAACAGCACCAATAAGCTAACAGATTATGGACTTCCACAGGGTACAGTTTTATCTCCTATATTGTTTATTTTATATGTAAACGACCTTATGAAATTAAATTTAAACGACTCCACTTTAATTTCTTTTGCTGATGATACAGCAATATTCTCTGGTAACTCATGGAATGAAGTCTTTGGCAAAGCTGAACGTAATGTTTCTAAAATAAAAACCTGGTTGGATAACAATAGCTTATGTCTGAATATAAATAAATCAAATTACATAACTTTTTCTTTCACAAAAACTGGCAAACCCGACAGAAATAAATCACTTAAACTTCACAAAGGTTGCAATTCTGATCCCAACTCTTGTAACTGTCCTTGTTTAAAGAGAGTTGCAAGTACAAAATACCTTGGTATCATAATAGATGAATACCTCAAATGGGATGCTCATACTAAATTCTTGTGCAAAAAAATGAAATTCCTCTCCTACAAATTATATCAAGTTAAAAAAATTCTGAGTCTTAATCAATTGAAAATGCTTTATTATGCAATAGTTCAATCTCTTTTACAGTATGCTATAGCAATCTGGGGTGGATGTTTCAATAATCACCTAAATGAATTATTTACTACACAAAAGTTAATAATAAAAAGCATATTAAATAAACATAGGCTTTTTCCTACAAACCTTCTTTTTTCAGAATTTCAAGTTTTGACTCTAAGGCAGTTATACGTTAAAAATTTTATCAAGTACATAGTTAAAATTTAAAATAAGTTTTCCACTCACAAACAATAACATGGTAGGACATTACAGTTTGAGGCCTTCAACAAATCAGTACAAAGTTTACAATACAAACATAGAATCAATTAGGAGACAATTAATTTATATAAGCACAAAAATCATCAATGAAGTTCCAGAAGATTTCTTGCATCATAGTAGGTATAAGTCAAAAGTTACTAAAATGATAATTGAAAATTGGATTAGACATAGATACTTTTTCAGATTGTGAGCTTTCTTCCAAGATGAATAGTTTTTCCCATACAATCCAACCTTTTTTATCCCATCCTTATCCTTACCAATTCCCTAACTTGACCTATCCTAGTACATGTAACCATAGTTGGTTAGGTCATTTCTCACTCCATATGTTACTTTTATTTTGTTAATGTGTTAGAATTTTTATATTTTATTGTATTTTCGTAAATGTATATTGTCAGTTGTAATGACTTTGGTGAGAAAAAAATAAAGAAAGAATTGAATTATCCGGGCGAAAAAGGCGTTCTAGAGATGTTTTTTCTAAGAGGAATCACCAGCAGAGAATAGAGCTTTTTTTGCCGGCCAATCCAATCGGTCACCCTTACGGAGAGGGCCCAGGTGTTTATCAGAGGTCGTCTTGGCAAGATTACAATATCTAGGAATGCCATAAAAATTCTTTACTTGGAGAATTTCGTTATTTGAAAGTTCCTTTTTATAGAATTTGGACTGCATATTTGAATAATATTGGTTCAATAATTTTATAAACTAGTTCAACAAAGTTTGGAAATATTGCAGTCCTATTTTATTCCCAGCTGCTCGAAACAGGAACCTAAAATAGTCCCATAGTTGTTGGGATTTGGACAATAGTCTGCTGTGCTACAATAAATTTCGGCAGCGGTTTCATTTCATCGGCTCGGTTTTTGTTCTTGTTCAGTCGTCGCAGTAAAGCGCGCCGATTGTTTTTACGCTCGACTTTACTACAATACAGTAAATTGATGAATGCTCTGTGCGCTGATTCGAGCGATTGACCCGCAGAACAGCGGCAGATTCCCAGAGCTCGATGAACGATGATCCAGGTTGTCTGGCCGCGGAGTAACGGGTCTCTATCTGGTGTGTGTGCGTGAGAGAGAGAAAGAATCAGTGAGCAAGAGTGTGAGAGAATGAAGTAGGAAAGGGTTCGTGCCAGCTCAAAGCTCAAGGCTTGTGCCTTCCTGACCCACATTCTCTGCACGGCTGGATCCTCGCGGTGAAAGGAGTCAGCGGCTCATGCAAATGCTGCGCCATCTTGATTCTAGTAACTTTTGATTTTAGATGTCTAGCTTCCTGTAACTTTACACTTGTTGCTTTTGGCATATGTTTGTTATTTTTTTATTTTTTCGGAGGATGAAGCCCACGTAGGTGCTAGACCTGTGCGAGGGTAATGAGTTGATTGATGAGATGGACCTACAGTTTTAGGTGGGTTCTGAACCACCGGGAATTGATTTTAAAACAGGGAACGGAGTATTTTTGCTGGCCAATCCAATTGGTCACCCTTACAAAGATGACCCAGGAGTTTCGTAGCTTATCTCTGATTGAACAGATACCTGCTACGTCACTGGGCTATCACCTCCTCATTTAGGGACCTATTTCGTAACAAACTAATCTAATATATAAATGTCTTGTTACTTTCCTCTGTCGACGAAACTCTAGCGCTACATGTGACAAAAAATGAAACAAGTGATAAAAAGAAGAAGGACGAGAAGAAAGAAAAAAGAGGAGGAGGTGATAAAGAAATTTAATTAGAAGGAGAAGAAGAAGAAAGAGCAGGAAGAGGAGAAGAAATAGAAGACGGAAAAGAAGGAGGATTAAAAAGGAAAAGAAGGCGGTGAAGAAGAAAGACAAGATGGAAAAGAAGAAAGAAGAGAAAAAGAAAAAGACGAAGAAAGGAAAGATGGATAAGATAAAATAGACTATTAAATTGAATTAATAAACAAGTTGCCTATGTCACGTTCTAGAAACCCAGATTCAATTGAAGCGGGCAACCTACTAGTATAATAGTATATACAATACTTAGGAATTGTAGTTACTGCAAAATGTTATTTTTCTTAACTTTTTAGGTAAATTTCCCGACTTGCAGTCACTTTTTAATTAAGAATAAGTAATATTTTACTCACTCTCTAGGCCGAACGTTTTCGAGTTATGGAAACTCATGTGAGTAAAATTATTACTTATTCTTAATTAAAATTGTCTGCAAGTCGTTGAATCCACTTAAAAAGTTAATATTAACAACGCAGTTCGTCATGGAACAAGAAATCCAAGAAGTTATTTTTCTCTTATGGACTGTATTGTCAGTTGTTTATTCTCATACAGGCACCTGCTGTTACTAATTTCAGGACAATGGTGGTCTGTACTTCTATAAAACTGTCCCCTGGTCTTTATTGCCTTTCAAAGTAGTTTCTCCTAATAAAACAAGAGCTGCTATTAGTTAGTTTCAGTCTGGAAATTTTTACCGGCCGTAATAAGAATGGAACTAGAGTTGTGTTAACATTTTTTAATCATTAAATGTTTCATTTTAATAAGTTTCTATAATCGGTGTTCCAGCTTTTATGTGATCAGCTCATCCCCTTCACTCAGGCTGCTCCTAAAAAAAGCAGTAAGGATAATTGCCGGGCTATCTTCTAGACAAACCTGCAGATTGATATTTCCAGAACTCAGAATACTGACTCTTCCTTCCATTCACATCTATTATATTTTAATATATGTCAAGAAAAATATGGAGAAGTTTGCTAAAAGTTCATCTGTACATTCTCATAACACAAGGAAAAAAGACAATTTGATTAAACCTGATATAAGAATTCAAAAATTATACAGAAGTCATAAATACCAACAAATTCTTCTTTTTAATCAATTACCAACTCCTATTCAAGAACTGCCAACCAAGAAATTTTGTAACACAGTAGGTGAGTGGCTTAAAAAAAGGCATTTTATAAAATAGATGAATATCTCAATTGTGATATGAAGGATATATATATATTGTGATAACTGACTATGGAGATAATGATATTCAGTACCTACGTATAAGTATTATGTATTTATGATATGTGACTGTTTGTGTAAGATTATGACATTAAGACTGTAAGTATGTGTGATGTAATTATTGACGATGCCTAATGTGACTGTAACATGTTATTTGATGGCAAATAAAATCTTATCTTATCTTATCTTATCCTTTGAATGGCCTTTATACTTCATTTGAATTAATTATAACCAATTTGTAATGTTATGTTTCCATTCTGCATCATAATTTTTAATGAAATAAATTTTGATCTGATTAATGCCCGGTTTCTGAGTTGTTCATTAAGTTTAATCGATCATTAACACATTGCTTCAGCATTGAGTTAATGGTCCATTAAGTTAATGAACAACTCAGAATCCGGGCATCAGTATGGTTGCACAATATTAATGCCACTGATTTTAATTAGTTAGAATTTGAATATATTACACGGCGTTGAATATATTATACATACTATAAAAAGCTTTATCATAAATATTTTTCAATTGTTTTTTAAATATTTCTATATTTTGAAGACTCTAAAACTGCGGTAGCTTGTAGAGTTACCTACCAATACAACTAGGTTTTTGTTTGAATAAATTAGAGGTCCAAGCTGGAGTGCCTCAGGGTACAATACTAGGTCCATTGCTTTTT
Source organism: Conomelus anceps (assembly GCA_948455865.1). Classification (NCBI taxonomy): domain Eukaryota; kingdom Metazoa; phylum Arthropoda; class Insecta; order Hemiptera; family Delphacidae; genus Conomelus; species Conomelus anceps. The sequence goes on from OX418221.1 coordinate 8,877,048, forward strand.
TGGTATATGTCAACCGTTTACCTAAAGAATTTATTAGATGACATTATCAAATAGTTACTAAAATGTATTAGAATAGATTTTTCCATCAATTACAAATACAGTATAAGGAAAACTATCTCACTAAAAAGGAAGCTTTTAAAAATAAGCTTAAGCTCGGAATTTATTGATAGCCGCAAGCCGTGGCAGGTGGGGGGTATCCTTTAGGACGACCTAACAATTTGATCGACCTACTGCTAGCGCAGCTATAACTGCATAACCAAACCTAACCTAACCTGGCTAGATGTGACTAAACCACCTTTGTTTAGGTCGGTCAAAACAACAGTCGTACAATGGTAGATAAAAGAAGCTCTTTGTTAGGGTAGCCGATTGATTTGTCAACAAAAAAGACTGCTGTAAAATCACTTCCTGATGGTTCGGAACCCACCTAAAACTGTAGGTCCAACTCATCAATCATTATCATCCAACTCATTACCCACGCACAGGTATCAAAACTATGAGGGCTTCATCCTGAGGAAAAATATATTCTGCCAACTGATAATATCGCAGTTAAGATTCCTGTGCAAGTAAATATCTGATTACTGGTCTCCCAATACCCAAGTCTATAATATCATGTTCTTCCGCAATTCTTGTTGGTTTCGCAACAGCTAGACGTTTCCATCATCGTTTTACTTTCACTCTGAACTTCTGCACAGTATTGGTGTCTGCCTGGATTTCAAGGCAAGGCCTTCCTTCCTAATACACAACCTGTTCTTGAGAACTGTCCGGCCGAAAGAAACAGTTGGATAGAAACATATCTCTATCTCTTTCTCTATTGCCTGTCTTTCTTTCTTCCCTTCTTTTTGAAATCGGGTTGTACGCAGGGGTTTTGGTCATATTTTTTTTTTTTAAGTCTCCTGTATTGAATATTATCAAGGCTTTGAAATGTTAATGTTATGATATTACTGTGAGGAATTTTTTTTCTTCGACTATTTTGTGAAATATGGCGGTTCAATGTTGAATCTTTTGGTTTTGGGGAGCAATTGATCTCATCGATGAGTGATGTTAAACTTTTGATAAATTTTCCTTAACTAAAAGACTCCTTGAGGAATAAAATTATGTATTTTTATTTGAATCTAACAAATAGTTTTTTCGAAATAATTTTTTGAAAAATTGAAATTTTTGACATATTTTTAAAAATGTATTTCGAAAAATTAATTGCTTGGTTGGAGTAAAAAATATATCATTATATTCCTCGAGGTGTCTTAGTTACAGAAAATTTCCAAAAGCTTGAAATCACTTGTAGGTGAGAGCAATTGCCCCCAAAAACCGTATAATTTACAATGACACTGTTCTCTGCTGTAAAATCACTTCCCGATGGTTCGGAACCCACCTAAAACTGTAGGTCCAACTCATCATCACCATCATCCAACTCATTACCCACGCACAGGTCTCAGACCTATGTGGGCTTCATCCTCAGAAAAAAAAAATATATATAACTGTCTCACAGTTAACAGTTTTTGTCCCTACAAACCACTAGTTATCATTAATTGACTAGTCTTTCTTCCTTATTTGACATCTTTTTTTCATTGATTTAATTGTTGATTATTTGCAGGTTGTTGGAGTGATGTTGTGATGACGCGCACCAAGGACCAAAGGCGATATAGGCGCGGAGGTGTGAGCGGGGGCGCAAGGGGCGGCCAGTTGTCAGTGAACTATGAGTTCGAGTCTCCCTCGCACACCGGCACACTGCTGGCCGGGCTCAACGCCCTACGCGCCAAGGGCCTACTGCTTGATGTCACACTCATCACTGAGGGACAGGCCTTCCAGGTACAATCTCATTTCAGTTTTTAGGTATTCCAAATCATTGGCATTTTGTGATATCATGGGAACAACTATGTGGACAACAGCCGTACGAAAATCATCGAGTACTAAGTATCTGGGAATAATGATAGATAAGAATCTCAAGTGGGAGCCTCACATAAGCTTTGTTTGTAAAAAAATTGAAATTTTTCTCTTATACATTTTATAAGGCTAGAGTCGTCTTGATAATTAATCTATTAATCAGATAAAGATTTTATATTTCGCTTTTGTGGAGTCTATACTATGTTATGGTGTTGCTGTTTGGGGTGGAGCGTATGCTGTGCATATGAATAAACTGTTTGTTCTACAGAAGAAAATAATCAGGACAATTTTAATAGCTGTTCGTTTGTTTCCTAGTAGAGATGGGTCGTACTAGGTTTTTCTGATACTAAGTATTCCGAGTACTAGTACGTTCTAATACCTATTCCAAATACCTGTTCCAAAATACTAGGTAGTATTTTATATTAGCCAGTTTACCAGAGTAGACGTACAAGAGTACACGTACAAGAGAGTATCGTACTGCGGTACTGGTACTGTTTCTCACGTTAAATACAGCACGAATCTTTATTACTCGTGTTAAATACAGCACGAATCTAATTATTGAGTTGCTCTCAAATGTGCTGTAGCGAAATGAGACGCGGACGGCAAGACCTTGAGACGCTTGAGTAGCAAACTACTTTTTAGTACCCGTTCTCAAGTACTCAAGAAGTATTTGTACTGGAAAAGTACGCGCGTACGCCATACGCAACCAAAGACAACCTAGACGCATGCGCCTACAATCGAGTATAGTGAATAGAGAGAGAGCGTGAGAGTGAGCGAGAAAGAATGAGTGAGTAGTTGAATAGTTCTATAACGAGAAATGAGCTATTAGTAGCTACTGTACAACTGCAAATTACAAAGCTCCACTCCCACTCCGTAAATTGGAGTGGGGACTTGAAGTCGCGTAGTTTACTAGTTTCTAGAAATACTCACAGATATCTGAGTATTTTGTTCTTCGAATACTAGGTGCTAGTCCGTACGTTCAAATACTCAGTAAAAATACCTGTTCCAGTAAATACGCCTCATCTCTATTTCCTAGTGCTAAGGTATTTGATATTTTCAATGTTTTCACTGTTAGATTGATATTTGATATTTTCAATGTTTTCACTGTTAGATTGATATTTGATATTTTCAATGTTTTCACTGTTAGATTGATTGATTTATTGTCTGTACTAGGTCTTGACAGACCCATTGCACATTGAACGGAAATACAAAATTAGAATAAATTATAATTGAAGAAAATAAAAATAGATATAAATTGAAATGAAAATAAATTGTATATCATTCACACTGTAAAATATCCATGTAATAAAATAGCACTAAATGAAATAAATTGAATGGATAGACAAAGTACCTATTGGTTCCATTTAAAAAAGATTTAGAATGAGTGGGTAAGACTTAGGGAGATGTGAATAAGTGAAAGATAACAAAACCATGATTTAAATGATGAAGATGAGTAAGGGAGGGGGGGGGGAGAAAAGAAGAGGAGACAGAACAAGATTTTTCAAGAGCACTTAAATTTTTCTTGATCATAAAAACCACCTCAAGCATACAAGGAAATTGATTAGACTTCAATAGATCTTTGCACTTTAAACAAAAGAGATTACACATCCGTCCCTAAAAAAGAAGACAATTATATACAAAAAGTCTATTCAGGTTCATAGTCAGAACCAGAAATAGTTTTGTTTTCCAGGTCCCAAACAATTTATATAACCTTAGAATTAACTCTGTGAACAGATATGCAATTGAATATTCCAACCTAGTTACAATAAGAAGACAAATAAGATATATTAGCAGCAGATTTATAAACTTGATGCCATCTGATTTTTTACATAACTTGAATAGCAGAAAGTATTATCTTAATTGTAAAGTCTTTGATAAAAGATAAATATTTTTTTTTAATTGGAAAATTTGGATTGATAGAAATAATGGTCTATGGTTTGGTTTTCTTTCGATTATTTTATTTCATTTTTTCTCTCTCTTTTTGCTTGATACGAGAGGTTGGCTTGTAAAGTGAGTAAAAATCTTCTTTTTTTATTGCTGATGTTGCAATATCATATTTTTCAATATGAATGCAGTGTCAGTGCTGTTGTTAGTAGATTGTGATATTTTTCTATAACCACTCGGTTACTCTACTGAATATATTGTGAATGAATATTTATTATTTAAAACATTTGATTGCAAGTCGTTGAATTCACTTGAAAAGTTAATATTAACAACGCAGTTTGTCATGGAACAAGAAATCCAGGAATTTAAAACATTATGTTTAGAAATGCATAACATTAAATGCATAACAAGGGAAATACATTTTTATTTGAACTGTATTACTCCCACCAGTGAACAAGGTTTATCCTTCTGCTGGTTGGTGCCAAATATTTTAGAGGAAACATTTTTATTCTGTAATTACTCTAATAAATTAGTTGTATCAATTTCTGTTTGTATTTTTAAAAAAATTGTGGCAATAAAAGACCCATAGATATATTAATTCATTTAACTAACTTACAATCAATGTGAATACAACAGGCTACTATTGCCCAAAACTGCGTTTCACAATATTTCAAATTGGAATCGAAATCTTAGGTTAGGTCGGTTTCACTAAACATTTCACCTTGAAGCACAATAATTGACGAGTCTTTTTCAGAAAAAGAATATTAATTTTTATTGTACTTTCAGCAAAACACCATTACAGCCCAAAAAAATATTAATATAATTTTGAAATTTCTGAGCTAAAATCTACACTGACTAATAACTTAGATCCCGCACAGATGACGAATAGTGTTACAGAAGTGTATTATATTACATGTTATTAGATACATACATAGCGACCCTTGATAGATGTATCAAAATATATTATGTATTATATAATTGAATTTGGTGTGATGGATGCAAGACAGATATATTCTAAAGAAATAATCTGCAGAATACACAAAAACACAGCACATTTTCAACACAGGAACCACAGTCACAACACAAGAAATAGGCACCTTCTTATTGCAAATTTGGCTAAGAAGGCTTTATACCAGAGACACTTCAATCACTTAGCACCAAAACTTTACAATCTGCTTCCAAGAGACATACAGGAAATACCACACAGCAAGAAATTCAAAATCAATGTACATCACTGGATAATAAACATAGGAAGACAAACCATAGAAACCATAATTTCAGACAATATGTGAGCTCACTAACCTGATATTAAAACACTGAATCCTGAAAAATTTAAATTGCAAACCTGCTCTAGAACATGGCATGCCATAGTAGAGTAGGTAAATTTCCACGCAAAAAAATGTTTATAAAAAATGTAATCTTTGGTAGTTTTAGTCATGTAGTCTTATATGTATATGTATTTGTTTAGATTTAGTTTTAAATGGAAATAAAATATTTATTTATTTATTTATTTATTTATTTATTATAGATACATGTATCAAAATATAACTCAATTCAATTTATTTACATGAAGTATAAACCACATATACAAGCATAGTTTGGTAGTATTGGACAAGTCACGATTTTTAAACTGTTTTATTTGAATATTATAAAAGTTAGTTGGCCTTTATTAAAACACATAAAACACCACTTTCAGGAAAAAGACTATGCACTCTTCCATGCTGTAGGGGACAGCACTTATTAAAGTTTGTTTCAATGCACACTTAAACCGTTCAATATCAAGTATATTCCTTATTTCGGATGGTAGCACTTTATATACCTTCAGCCCGCTGTACTTATTAAGCGAGGTATAGTAAGCTCGTACAAGGTATCAGCCATTATTTTCTTACCAGAATTTCAATACCATAATCTCGATGTTCTATTTTATAATGACATTTACTTGGAGTTATTAATATATCTATGGGCAGACCTAGATTTCGTTCAAAATATACCTCACTTATTAAGTAAGGTATACTTATACTTATACTTGCACAAGGTATTAAGTTTTTATTCAGTAAGTTGTATAGGTTAATTGTAAGTCGTTACAGGGTAGTGCTACAAACTTAGAGCTACAAGCCATGAAAAGTATTGTAAAGGAGGTTTCAAGTTTTTATTTAGTAAGTTGTATAGACTTTTCATTCTGTAATATTAGTTGACCAATAAAGGTATATTTTTTTTTAACAGGCTCACCGCGTGGTACTGGCTTCGGTGAGCGATTATTTTCGCGCGATGTTCACGGACGCGATGCGCGAATCGCGACTGAGCGAGATCTGCGTGGGCGGAGTGCCGGCGGCGGGCATGCGACTTCTGCTCGACTACGCGTATTCGTCGCGCTTGTCGCTCAACCTCGACAACATTCAGGACGTCCTATCGGCCGCCTCCCATATACAAGTGGTCGCTGTTGTCGAGGCATGCTCAAATTATCTTCAGGTCAGTATAACTCACATAACGATTCCACAATTGTCACGTATACAATTTGCATGTTAATAAATGCAAAAATACCCCAAATGCGTGCCACAGGAAATAGAATAGAATAATAATTTATTTCCGCAACACAACCACATACAATAAATAAATAATACACACGGTAACCTTAATTATGATATCATATAAATGAATAAAGAACTACATAAATCAACACCAAAGAAACTCGGCAAAATAAACTTTATCTACGACCATGTCATAATGTATACATTACAGTTTCACAATTGATGCCAAAACAGCTGTCTTTTCGAAATGCTTTTTGAAACCCGTTGTATAATGAGCTCATTATAGTACAGGTTCTACATTATAACACGGGTTCTGGACCAATCAGAAGCATTTTTGATGGAATCAATATCGTAATTCAATATTGTGAAACTATCAGTTGATTTGATCAAACTGCTAACTAAGCTGCTAACCTAACAATCTACTATAACTTCTCGTATTTGAGATGAGAGGTTAGGTATCTCTGACAGTCACAGGTAAAATGAAATTGTTTTAATTAAATGTATACTAGTGGTCGTAGATAAAATAGTGTTTGCAACGATTTTATTTGGCCATTAAAGCACTCGTGAGATATTTATAACACTCGCATTCGCTTGTGTTATAACTTACATCTAACTCGTGCTTTAATAAGGGTCAAAATAAAATCGTTGCATAAACTACTATTATTCAATCAATTTCAAGTGATAAAAATTTGGTAGAACAAATTTATTTGACAAAAACATATTTGATAAGGATAAGATTTTAGTGTACTGAGATGCAGAAATATAAGGCACCCCTGTGAAAAAATTGTGGTGGGGTTACCTAATTATACATTACAAAAAAAAAGTACAAGAAAAAAGATTAAACAGGATTGTAGAAACCCGTGTCCTGTCTGAAAACCACGTACCACATTTTTTTGTGTCAAATCAATCATTTATTCATCCATACCTAATAACAAAAATAAAAACATAAACTACATCTAAATAATGCTAACTTTAGTGATAAAATCATATTAAATAAATAAAATGTTTTATCATTCACTTTACATTATAGTTACAGACAACGTCATCATTATCATTAATAGTTATAATTTGTTTTAAAAACAGCATTATATTTTGGGATTTAAAATATTCGTTGGCTGAGTAAAGGGAGGTTTCAACTAACCGACAATTCAACTTGTTCTTGAATAGCTCGACTTCTAACCTATGCATGTTTCTTCTCACTTATTATGAAGAAATGTAATGGCTTAAAGTTCTTTGGTCTGCTGGTAAGTAGCGCTCACTGCACTACATCAAAATTTCATTCTTTTTTCAAATTCGAAAACAGAAAATAATTATTTAAAAGTGTTTGGTGTGGTTATAATTACATAACAGTAACGGTAAATTTACATGCAGTGCAGTATGTTTTTAGTATGTTATTCATTATTATTGAGATACAAGTTGAATGAAATTGTTTTTCTAGGTATAATTTTAGAAGTGATTGAATGCCACCTAATCTTTGTTGTGGGTGGGTGGAGTAATATCAAAGTGCATGTTTTGAATTATTATAATCTGCTATGAAATTATAAATTGAAAAGCTTGAGCATTCGTCAAGATAGTTCACAACTGCATGCTTACTTGCCTTTATCTTTTCATCTATGCTATTTTGTTTGTTAGTGTCTGATAGTATGACTAAATTTTAGGTTAGCTTGTGACCACGTTCAATGTAATAGAGCCTTCCAAGTCGTTCTTAGATGAACGTCAGTGACGGCCCTAAAACTTTATATACTTCAAAATACTTTTTTAGTTCGTTAGTAGGGAAGTGATAGCCGTGAGCCGTAGCAATTTCAATCAGATAGAGATAAGCTGCGTTCTCCTGTGCGCTCTTTGTAAGGGTGACCGATTAGATTGGCCAGCAAAAAAAGACACTTCTCTGCTGTAAAATCACTTCCCGGTGGTTCGGAACCCACCTAAAACTGTAGGTCCAACTTATCAATCACCATCATCCAACTCATTACCCACGTATAAGTCTCAGACCTATGTGGGCGTCATCCTTAAAAAAAGGTAAATTCATGTATAGACTTGAATGATCAGTTTCTCTCAATTGGATTTTGTTTCTCGACAGACGCAATTGGATCTGGAGAATTGTGTGGACATAGCAACCCTGTCGGAAACCTATTCGCTGGAAGGACTGCGCAGTGTTGTCTACAGGTTCATGTCGTCGCACCTGGTCGAGTTGGCGCAGTCGCCCGACTTTTGTCGCCTCAGCAAGGCGCAACTCGAGCATCTGCTCGCCTGCGATTTGCCAGTCAACTGTTCAGAGGCCGATGTGCTAGCTGTCACCTTGCAGTGGATTGATGCCAACCTGTCTACACTCAGGTTAGTCACTAACAGTTGGCTCACTATATTTTTTTTTTTTTTTTTTTAGATTCCATTTTGGAGACTCCAGTTGAGTAGTATAAGACAAGTCAGATTAACAATAATATACTCTAGCGAATGTGAAATTGGAGAGAATAGAAAGAAAGAAGAGACAATGGTTTTCGGTATTATCTGCTATGTAAATGTTTACTTTTAAGCCATTAATTACTCTGTTTTTGACACTTTTATGGTGTTTACTTGGTAATTAGTAGAATTTCCTAGTTGTTTGATTAGAAATTAATGGAGTCTTATCGAATATTGTACAAAGTTCCAGTTTCCTTGATTTATTTATTCAGAAGATGATAGAAAAATGTAGAAATTGCTCGATATTTGAAAAACCTATTTAAGGCGAACGCATTTGTGTAAATTAGTTCAGTTGTCTTTGAAAATTCGTCGTGATAAACAAATTGTGTCAGTTCTATATTGTTGAATTGAATTGAATTGAATTGAATTGTTTTATTAGATTCCAAAAACAAAAAGCATACAATTGTACAGATACAAAGCATATACTTAAGATAAAATACATTTTTATGAGATAAGGAATCAATTCTCACATGAACCGCAAGATTGTGTATATATATATAGTGATAATTCTTTCTCAGTGACTATAGAGATAATTCTTTTTCCTGTTTAATTCATACCAGTGAGCTGCTAAATAGTTTTTGTTGTATTACGGACTAGTGCTACGTAAGTTAAGTGTTCTTTTTCGACGTTTCTTTTTGAGTATTATTGGTCAGTTTATTGTACAGTTATTAATTAATATTAGATCGGCCTTTTAACTTTTAGTGATTGATTCGTGTACAGTTTATTGAAAACTCATTATCAGTTAAACAATATCGTGTTATCTGTTTTTAATTTCTTATTTTTCTGTAAGACATTACTGAACAGTGAGTGTTGTGATTATTTGTGTAAATAAAGTGCGAGTGATAAATTTAAGTGTTGCCAGACACTAGAACATAGAACCCGTAACAATACAATTTTACACAACAATCTCAGTCTTTCTAGAAGCAACGGTCAGTGATTGTCAGTTGGTGTGCAAATATAGTCAGTTTAAAGTCATTACATATACGGTGTGAACTGAATTGGCATGACAAAGTTGTATGATGAAGAATTTTTTTTAGATTACGTCTTGGAGACTCCACTTAAGGAGTATAAGACAAGCCAGATAAACAAAAATATACAATTTTATACACTAGTTACCATAAGTACTATATCAATTAGTTGAGATGAGGCTTTTAATTTTGATCTGAAAGGAACTCTTGTACACTATAAAAAGCTTTATCAACTTAATATTTTTTCAATTGGTTTTTAAATAGTTCTGTATTTTCAAGACTCTTTAAAAGCTGCGGTAGCTTGTTGCAGAGTTTCCTATCAATATAACTAGGTTTTTGTTTAAATAAGCTGCTATTGTGATCCACCAAGTGATAATCTCCTCGGCTTCTTGTATTATAATCGTGTATAACAAAATTTTGGTTAATATCACTCTTTTTTACATATAAAGTAGCTTCATACACATATAAGCAGGGTACAGTTAAGAGACCTAGTCTCTTGAACAATGGCCATGAATCTTATCTATTTACTCTTTCCATACACCTTACAGCTTTCTTTTGGATCTTAAGCACCCTATCAAGGTTTTGTTTTGATGAATTATCCCAGACTAAGATAGCGTACCTAATATGTGACAGTAAGAGCCCATGGTAAGCTGTAAAAAGTAACTTTTTGTCATTTAATCTAGCAAACTGTCGCAGGATAAATACCCCTGATGAAATTTTACAACATATTTTCACAATATATGGAGCCCGGGTCAATCGTCTACCCAACAAAACTCCTAGAAATGCAATGTTTTCTTTCTGGTCTAGTTGATTATCGTTTCCAAACACGTTTATAGCCATATTTTCATTTAAATTATGTTTGTTTTTGAATTGAAGGTATTGGCATTTTTTACTATTTATTGTTAATTTCAACTGATTTAATAATTGGACAATGGACTGCACACCTTATTTCTAAATTATCTAGAACAGAATTGCTGAAAATGAGTGATGCATCGTCCGCGAATAAGAGGGCTCTACCACTAATTAATTCTTTAGGTAAACGGTTGACATATAACAAAAAAAAGCAATGGTTCGTAAGTCACCAGGTTAGTGCTGGTTATTGTATAGCTGCAGATATCACAGTTGAACATTTTGATGGCTCCTTAATTGTTTAAAAGCCTTTTTCTGAGCGGCGAAAATTTTTGAAAGAACATTCAAATTCAAAATGGATTTTTCATAAAAACAAAGTTTTTTCAAGAATGGAGAACTTATAGGCTACAAATAAAAGCAAAACAATAATACAAATTGATGTTCTTGCTTCAGCAAAGCTAAACTTGTTCCTGTTGCCTCCATTTTTAGAGAAATTTTAGAACCCACCTAAAACTGTAGGTCCAACTCATCAATCACCATCATCCAATTCATTACCCACACACAGGTCTCAGACAGATGTGGGCTTCATCCTCCGAAAAAATAAAAATAAAATCTTTGACTGGTTTGCAAGGTTCCACTCTAGACAACAATTTTTATAACCTTTATTCCGAATGAAATTTTTCTTTTTTTTTAATTATACTCTTGAAATTTAAAACCATGGTGCTTCAACAGTTCGACAAAGAGACATATATTTTATAATATATGGGATTATATATTATAATATATAATTAATATATATTATAATATATAATTAATATATATTATAATATATAATTATAATATATGGAAGACTGAACTAAACCACTACTGAAACACCAACTAAATGCCCTTTAGCAACTAGAAGGACCCACCACGGATGGGCATCTCCCAACACATATATGAATAGATTAGATGTGTAGGAGCAGTAAGAAAAAACAAAGAATATTTACGAGAATGCTAACTATCGGTTGGAAACAGGACGTCAGGTACCGTGGCCTCTTTACGTTTTTAAAACCTGATTAATCAATACATCGACCTCAATCAAATCTCATTGACTGGGTTGTACAGAGTGTTTGAAAAAGAACTCCCTAGTTTTAAGTATAAATTAATTGGTGAAATCAGTGAAAAACTACATCAATGAAAGAGAAGAGTACCTCCAAGTTTTGTTTGAATGTTATTAGGCTTTAACGTGGGATTCATTTGTTGCCCTGCACACGTCGAGACGATAATCCACTTCTCGCCAAGTATTCACCAACATATCAGCACACACATGGTTACTGTAATGAGGTGGGACGCCACCTTATTGGAAAAACACAAGCCCTTTTTTCGCCTCAATATCTTTCAATTGGGGAAAGACATACTCAGTCAACATGTCGTAATAAATGTCTCCGTAGAGATTCTATGACATTTTAAAAATAGGGAATTCTTTTTCAAACACTCCGGTTTTTTTTTTGGTAAGAATAATGTTGCCAAGTTTTATGACTTTATATAAATTTTTATTGAATATTAATTGTAGATATACAACATTGAATAAACACTGTATCTGTGTGAGTGTAGGCCACATTTAGATTAAATAATGTTTGCAGTGCGGGGCAGCGTGCACACTGGGCGCAAAGGCTGCTGCGACGCGTGCATTTGAGCGAGGTGCCGGTGGAGGTGGTGGTGCGGATGGACCAGTGTGAACCGGGCCTCAAGCGACTGCTCTGTGCCGAACTGCTGCGTCAGACAAAGCTCGGCTCCCCTCTACCCGCCTCCTCCTCAGCGCTGCTCAACTCCCGAGGCATGGAGCTGGCTGTTGTCAAGGTACCACTACCACTTTGTTCAGCCAATCAGTACATGTCAATAAATCACTATGAATTTGAAAATACAAATATATCACATAATTACAATATTGATTTGATTCAGAAACAATCTTGTGCAAAAATTATAAAAATTCAAGTTATATTAGAGCACAGACAAACTAACCAGACCGATCACGCTAGTTCCACAAACACACGCTAGAATGCGTAGGTATAGCGCCACAAGCGCTTGTCATCAACGTCTGTTGAGATTCCCTCCATAAACTCACACATGTACACGCGCACGCTCGCTCCTGTGCGTATACAACTATGCTTCGTCATCTATTCACACTTCTGGCGCTGTTCTCATATTCTGCATTCTGCATTCGCATCTGTATTCTACAAGCTGCCTGGTATTTTCTGTCGATGAGCGCAACTCGGAATCTTCCTTCAAGTTGTTACTTGTTAACGTTAGTCAGTTTATAGTCATGAGATAATAGCACAATTTTGCCGATAAAGTTGAAATAATTTTTTTATTGGAACTAAAAATTCATAGTTAATAGCTCCAATTTTTTAGTCATTTTTTTCGTTTTTATAAAAATACTCAATTAAAATATTTTTGTTTCAAAAGTTTCTAAATACTAGTATTACACTACATTTCACATCTACATTTTTTAGTTTGCTAAATAAATGGATAACATTGCTAGTTATTTAAAGGCCTGTATATAAAAATATGTTTAAAAAAAATATTATCTAGAAATGGGTGTTATTTCCTATTTCATGTAAAGTATATTTAAAAGAAAATGATTTCTGGTAAGCACGTTTCTACAATGTTTTTATCTAAATTTAACATTTTGAGGAAGTTTCATTTCCATCTACGTGTTTACTTCCGTTAACTTTTTCTAGGAATAATTTTATGTTACTGTTTAGGCCGACTGAACACCGACTATTACACAACCTCTTTTGAATGACAAAAAAAAAATGTAAAACTGTTTCAAAAAACAAATACACCGATTCAACGGAGTATTGAAGGACCCGATATATCATACGTATTCTATACTAAAGAAATAATAATACTTGGATTTTTATTTTGAATATTTATACGGACTTTTCACCGCTACAAAACCCGCCCGCGGATAATCCAAGACTGTGCATCGAAATTTTCCTAATGTACTGACATTCTTACTTACATTCAACAAATTGTTAAGTTATTCAACTTACTTACAATCCCAAAAACCTATAAAATTTATTCAACAGAAAGTCAGAATATTTTTCATGTCACTTTTTATTTTAAGCACCTCTCCTCTACGAGAGGATGATTTCTTGAAACAACTTCACATACATATTTTGCTCACTTTGCAATGCCTAATGCCTATATTATTTATTTATCCTCTACAAAATAATTTAAAAATAAAACATTTTTTAAAGTTTTCGAAATTTTCGCTAACCCGTTTGACTTTTCTAGCGGTAACAATGTATATTGAACTTCCCTTACTTGCCTCACACCTCCAATCAAAAAACCTAAATTACTCACAAACAAAAAGTTTAAAATTTATTTAGACCCCCATTTTTGAACGTGGTTTTGTTTTTCACCCCCCCCCCCCCCAAATACCGGTGAATTAGGGATCAAAAAGCGTTCAAATTACATTTAGTAAGTAGAACACTTATTAACATTTAAAAAGTTGAAAATGTTGACCCTGTCAAAATGAAAAAACTGAAATTCCCCCCCCCCCCCCCAAAATGTGGAAATGGGGAAAAAAATCCCGATGTGGCTCGCCTACGAGAACAGTTGGGCACCCCAGTATTAGTGGCTTGTAATTCGGTTTCAATGTTAACTGTCACCGCTCAAAACTACTCTGTGTATAGTAAGTTGATCCAAACTTGATTTTTCCACACTTTCGTCTGAATGGGAAGTGATAGCCACGAGCCGTAGCTGGTATCTGTTCAATCAGAGAGATAAGCTGCGTTCTCGTAGGTCCCGTTCGTAACGGTGACCGATTAGATTGGCCAGCAAAAAAGACACTGTTCTCTGCTGTAAAATCACTTCCCGGTGGTTCGGAACCCACCTAAAACTGTAGGTCCAACTCATCAATCACCATCATCCAACTCATTACCCACGCACAGGTCTCAGACCTACCTATGTGGGCTTCATCCTCAAAAAAAAAAAAAAAAAAATAATTCAAGATTTTCTCAATTCGAAATAATGCTTTTTAATAGAGAATAAATTGGGTGGAAGAAGGTTCATGTTGAATACATTTTAGGTTAAATATTTTATTTGTCTCTGGTTCGCAAGCCATCCCTATGAGGTTCAAAAACCAAAGACCAATAAACCCCTCGTCCACCTCTTATGAGATATAGGCTAACTACAATATTCTAGAAAATGGTAGTAATTATCTTAAGACAATTGGCGACCCCAAGCAAAACGCATTTGGCGGCCCTTCCGTTTGAAATATTGTGAATTTAATAATGGTGTAAGCCTGTCAAAATATCACAACAGGCTTTTTTCACATTGAATAATGAAAACAAATTCTAGTATGAAATGTTTTACAATGAAATATCAATAAATAAATAATTTAATTGAGTTATAGAATAATATAATAAATTGTCATAGTATTCAGTAGGCCTTATATTCGAAGCAACTGTGATTTAGTAACAATTTACTTATTTATTTGATTAATATATTTCAATACAAATAATACTGACCTTAATGATATTGATACAAATTATACTGATCAAAAGAAACATTGATTAATGATTATCACCATCACATCATATCAAAATAATATAAAGTGAAATATAACTTTTATTTTTGGTAGCAAAATCGTTGGTAAGTTTGGAGAAGTTAAGACGGGCAATGCTGTTTTTGATGGAAATAATTTTTTTTATTATTTTGTTGTGCAAAAACATCGTAACTGTGCAGTGACTTTTGTATTTCTATCGGTCACCGCTACAGATTCTGTCAACGAGCGCCGTGACTTATCTTATCTGAGTTACAGATAGCGGCGCTAACCGTTCGGACGTATCACTTCCAATAGTTATTTATGACGTATGTATTTTCCCCCTTGGAAAATACTTTATCCGCCATTGATTTTACACAAATGTTTTTTTTTTAATTCTTGCTTGTAGGGTATTCCATATTCCCAGACGTTTCAGCCCCCCCCCCCTTGGAGAGATCATGGTTCCACCACTGGGTGATAGCGTAGGGTTAGCGTAGGTTTATGAAATCTATTATCTTATATTATTATGATTATTTCTAATGTTTTTGTGAGTTATTTGAGAGTTGATCAATAATAATCTTATAATGTAATAACTTGGCAGCCCCAGGAGCCAGCCTTATTCGCAAGCCTATAAAGCCGGCCCTGACTATATATCAAAACCTGATGAAGAAAAATCTTACAAATCATTGAAAAGTTATAAGAATTTTTTTAGATATTCAAATGAATTTTTATTAATTCCACAATCTTACTGTAACATATCAGTCATCAGTCAATAAAATCTTAGCACAAAGTTATAACAATGTATTTTCGATATTTTTTTATGCATTTCACAGTATATTTATCCTATGTATATTATATTTATTATTGCACAAATAAAAATTTGTTTACTGTACTTAAATTACCTGTTTATTTATCATCCTTTACTTATAGCCTGTTTGTTTAGTTATTTGAAAGTTCACCCCATTTCATAATATTGTATGACTGTGTCCTTTTCAGGTTAATTTAAAGGTGGACACTAAAAGATAAAATAGCGAAATTGGTCTGGAAAGTCAAGAGGTATGACTTTTAGATGATTTCATACAATCGAATATATTTATGAGAATATTATGAATATAATACAGTAGAATTTATTCATCTAATAAGTAATTATTAGACCCTGGAATTATCTTATTAACTGTCGGAATAATTGAAGCATGTTTCCCTAGATGCGTTTTAGTGGTGCAATGCCATGAGTCAAATAAATAAATGGCTGTCATTGGTTTAGTTGGTGAGTGACGTCACTGTCATCCAATGACAGCCATTTATTTATCTGGCGAAAGGCGCTGCGCCGCTAAAACGCGTCTGTGGAAGCATATTTTAAACATATATATACATACTGTTAAATATAACTAATATAAATATAATATTAGTTGAATATAACTAACTTACTGCTGAAAATAACTAATCAAGCTCTGCCAGCTTAAGCTTTCTGTTTCTTTTTTATTCTGTACTTTAACTCAAAATGGGGTGATTTTTTCAACAAGAGTTGAATACGCCTTTTGCTCAACTGTTCAAAGTTATGCCTATATCTCAGAAAGGTGTTATTTATTCAAACAGCGTTGAATACGCCTTTTGAAGTTTTAAAAGGCTCAAACAAATTTCCGCCAAAAATCCCAACTTTCAATTTTTCCCTAAATTTTGCACCCCTACAATAATAGCCCTCACATTCAAATCAAGGGGTGGCATAGCATTGTTCGTAATGTGTCCTCAACTTACCTTTAACCTCCAATTACAAAACCCTTGAAAAATCATTTAACAAAAAAAAATCATTTTTTTAACATGTTCCATTTCAAGCGACCCTCTTTTTCTAGGGGATTATTTCTCAAATGCATGTTCTGCTGACTTTCTAATGCCTTAGAGGTGACTTTTAAAAATTATTCCACATCGCATTTAATACAGATTTTTTCATTATATATGATACAAGAAACAAATTTTCAAACATATTAATATTTAAGAAGTCCACAATTTCAACCCCCTCATTTCTTTTGAAGAGAATCCATTTGTGACGCACACATCCCAATAGATTGTCTTGCGCTTAAAAATGAAAAATCAAGAAGCTTTTCATTAAAAAAAAATTAACAAATTTGTACAAATTTCCAGTTTTAAACCACTTTCATCCCCTTAAACGATATATTTTTCCAAATCGCACACATATCATTTCGTTTAACACAAAAATCACTATAGAATAAAAAAAAATTCAAAAATATCAATGTCCAGCTTTTTCAAAAATTTTTATCCCAACCTAAACCCCCCAAAAACCAAATTTTCCAAAAACGTTTCACAACAACTAATAAACAATCACCCAATTCTGATTTAAAACTATTTAAAAAAAAAAACATTTATCAAATTTTCAACCCCCCCTTTACCTGGTAGCTTGGGGCACTTTTTGGAAATGTCAGATTCCTCCCTATGGTTTTGAGCCTAACCGAGAATAAACCACTCACCTACAATCGAACCCCCATCATTGAATCTTCAATATCAATAAGTGAATGAGTAATTCCAGAGTTGCTAATTTAATTACTTTGAAGAACTTTTACATGAAGTAGCGATAACTCAAATATTCCCGCATTGCAACATGTGCTGCTCCCCGTGGACGAGTTTTCTATCCGTAGAGTGCCGACAATTCAAGTATTCCCGCACTGAAACAGTGCTGCTCCCCGTGTTGAAATCATTGACGCGTGGCGCTATCTCTGAATTAAATCATTAACTAGGAAATCCGCAAGCGACGTGATCGATCTGGTTCTTTATCTGTGATTAGAGGTTGCACAAAAACCGCTAAAACACCTTAACCAGTTCCAAGTCCCTTGTACACTTGCTTTGACAGAACATGAAAACAAAGTGGTCAGAATAATTGAATCGATAGCACTCTTGCTAAATTCAGAGGAATATGTTATACAGTATATTTATAACTAGCAGGTTGCCCGATTCAATTAAATGGGGCTGTCTAGAACTTCACATAATCTATTTATAAATTTAATTTAATAGTAGATCCCTCTTCCCCGACATTTCATCTCAGACTACTAACAAGTTACATGTACTTAAACTTACCAGTGTATCAGATATCTTGTCCAAAATATAACATAACAGAACATGATGGTTCTCGGCAGTTCCGATTTGAAATCCAGTTTGATTTCGAAACGACGAAATTGACGAAACGAAATCAAACTGGTGATGTGATTGATAAAATTAATATCAACACTGTTTTGAAGAAATCCTGAAAATTTTGATTGGTCCAGACCTGAAATGAAAAGTGATGGTAGTGTTATAATAGATTCATTATAACCCTACTTTGATAATCCATGGTATAAAGTGAGCTGTATTGACATCACTTTATAACCTCTTATGTCTACTTTATAACGTAGCCATAGACAGAAGTTGTCTTTTCTTGCTCCTGTTAATGTGTAACATATAAAATCATCAAATTTAATTCACTCTGTCATCCACTTAATGTAAAACTATATGAACCTTCCATGTTTTATCTATTGGAAATTTATTATAATTATGACAACAAAGGCTTTGAACCTTATTTTTGCACATAAAAAGCCTATTTCTGTAATATTGTATTGCATTATTTAATTGTACAAATAAAGGCGTTCAATTATTATTATTATTGCCGACCTCACAGCCTAATGGCTGGTATTAAGAGTACATACGGATCATTGATCAAGTATGTACCCACTAAATATTGTAAAATTAGCTTCCTGATATTGTTTCTTAAGCTGCTAAGGTGCTCATATACATTTAGTCACACAATTACTATACAGTTACATTTTTGTGTTTTCTGTGTTTACAGTTAGTGTTTTTTATCTCACACTTATCTCACTTTATCATTACTTTACCATATACACTAATTTTTTCTAGTCTACTATCATCACTATATTTATTATTTTTTTATATGCTTGAAAATTTTCTTGTTATCGCGCATGTATCCAATACTATTGACTTCTGCAGGGCAATGTAAATATTAGGTGGAAGAGCAAGATCCTTCATATATTTAAGTAGGGATTTTCAGGGTGACTAGCGACCGGGAAAATCGGGAAAACCGGGAAAAGTCAGGGAATTTTTAAATTCTGTAAAAGTCAGGGAAAAGTCAGGGAATTTGAAAAAATATCGGGAAAACTTCGTAGTAATATATACCTGATAATAATTATACTAGTGAGCCTTACGGGCGCTTCCAAACAACTAATTTTGGAAAGGGAAACTCATTTGCGAAGTTTATCGTAGGGGAAGGAGGTAACGAAAAACGGCTGTTTTGAAGATACTGATTTAGTTGAAATTCACAAGACATCTATCACTTGAAGTTCAAGTTTATCGTTGCTCTAACCCAATCATTTAGGGAGTGTTTTTTAGGGGTCAAAGTACAAAAAAATTGGATTTCTCTAAATCTCGCTGAAATTTCAAAGCGATTTTTCTCGATTTGTTTTTAGGGTGACAATGAAAATTTTACAGAAAGACTTCCTCATTACTCAAGCTTTAAAATGAGACTAAAATTTGATAAATTGGTGATTTGCAAATGCTTGAAAATTGTAAAAAACTGTCACAAACCCACAAGAATTAGTGTGTAAGGGACAAGAGTTAAGAGAGTAGAAATTTGATTTCAAAATCTTGTTGTAATCAGATTTTTTCCCAAAATGATTAATCTCTGTTGAATCCCTGCTTCCCAATAAAAGTAGATCGGATGAGAGCACGTTCACAAGAAGTGGTGCTATCAATTTTCATAATACACAGACTTTGGCAACAGAAAATCCTCACGTAATGAGACGAAACCGGTTACAGCACATATTATTTGTTGGTAATGTGTGGACTGGAATAATCGATAAACACATTCTTGGGTCATATTTATTTAACAAGTATTTGAATTGTGATGTTTTTAATTTTTTTATTGGATCTCAAATAAAATTTTTATTTAAATTTTAGATAAATTTTTATCTAAAAATGTATCAATAAAATATTTTTCTAAAAAAAATATTTTAGATCTTTTTGATCTCATGGAAGAATTGCCCTTAATGCTTTGTGGCAAGGAATGTGGATACAATGTTGTCCGGCGCATTTTGCTGGAAATGATTTTTATTTATACTAGCCTGATTCACGTTATGATGAATAATATTTGGTATCTGTTTATTCTTTTGTCAATGCTCTAAAAATTGAAAACTCTATTTTCAATCTATTGTGAAATAGATGAATAAATAAACAATACAGTAGGCAATTTCGAATACACCATAGCACACCACAGTCATCAGAAATGAATATGTTACACTCAGTTTTCTTCAGTTGATCCTGATTTTCAATCTCATCCAATGGAGCAATCTTAGAAATATTAATTAATTACTTAATTGAGGAATTACTTCTTTTTCCAACGATGACTTCAGACCTGTGATTCGGTAAGAAGTTTCTGATAAGAGTATTGTAATACAGTACTTACTGTAGATCAGTATTTTTACAGTTTGCCTTCAACGGCTTCCTGCGGTCACTCAAGGACCACAGTGATTGATAATTTATTTTGAAAAAAACATCTGTTTACAAAAATATTTTGAAATCAAATTTCTACTCTCTTAACTCTTGTCCCTTACACACTAATTCTTGTGGGTTTGTGACAGTTTTTTACAATTTTCAAGCATTTGCAAATCACCAATTTATAAAATTTAGGTATAATTTTAAAGCTTAAGAAATGAGGAAGTTTTTAATGAAAATTTTTTATTATGTCACCCTAAAAACAAATCGAGAAAAATAGCTTTAAAATTTCAGCCAGATTTAGTAAAACCCCCTTTTTTGTACTTTGACCCCTAAAAAAACACCCCAAATGATTGGGTTACTTATTGAAAATACGTGTATCTTCAGCAAAATGTTGTGCTCTTTTTTTAACAATGTCATCATAATTCCAATCTGATCATTAGTTTTTGAGTTATTGAGCATTATTTAATGGTGGGAAGTGAGCGTATCTCGAAAAAGTCATAATATCGAGATATCTCGAAAACAAAGGCCTCATTTCAAAAACGTCACTGAACATTTTTTGTCAGAAATTTGGTGTAGAACCCTGGGTGACCGGTTTTTACACCTTACATGGGACACTCTGTATATCGGGGCAATGGAATTAGTGTATCTATAGAGTAGGTGAGAGTGTTGTACTTAGGAGCACATTTTATATTTTGGCTTCTAATAACAAAACTATGCATTTTTCAACGGAAACAATATTTTTCTTGACTAGTGCATCATGTTTTCTATCAAATATGATATAAATTCAACCTTATCCTTTGGTAACAAAGAAGAAAATAATTAAAATTTGTAATTCTTGCAAGTGCTCCAAAGTAGGCTGGCTACATAATGTTGATTTATGTACCTTGGAACCCTACCTTTTGTACCTTGGAACTCTCATGTTATTTGGAGAAATAATAATAGCCTACTTGTCAATACTTCTCATTTATTAAAATTTTTAATTATTACAAATGTCTCAAATAAATTTTTTCCATCCGTTTTTCTCTCATCCTGCACAAATTTCATGTGCCCATCTCTTGTAGACTGTGCTGTGCACCTGATCCAATTTTCTCCAGCTGATCCAGTGCATATTGTTCATTACAAAAAAGATATTCTTCTACAGCGCTGTCTTCATCATTTGTGTCAACTAATGGAGCCATATCATTGTCAGAATCATAAGATGAAGGAATAGGCCTACTATGCGTCCTTTTCACACGTTCCGAGGTACACTATATGGTTGTGTTCCCTGGTTCAAGAGGTCGCCATTTTAAATAAATCCATTTAAGGTTTTGTTTAAGAGCATTATGAATAATGGAGTTTCACTCACCAATAGTTGTAGAATCAGTTGTCACATGAAGTTGAAAATATACAGCTCTCACAACATAAGAATAACTTTGAAAAAATTTTCTTTTGACTAGTTGAAATTTTCTTTGCCTAGCATACCTTTAATAATCATTTGATGCTGCTGAACTTCGAACTATATGAACATCTAGTGTTGAAAAACATAAAATTAACCACTAAATAGCCCCACTGGTTGAAAAACTGAAGTGTTCCAAGGTACAACACTCTCCCCTAGATATATTTACCACATAAAAAAGCTGTTTATATATTCATTTATCAGGGCAATGAAATCAGTTTATCAGCTGATAGAGATTATATAAAAAGCCTGATCGCATTTATTCATCCACAGCTGATGATAACTCAATTAATAAATTAATATATTTTTAAATCTATTGCGAATTCCATATGGTGAAAACAACTATTTTCTATATACAGTAATATATAGATATATTAATGAAGGGCTGTGAACCTATCTTTTTGTTTCGCTTCAAAAAGGATGAAGGAGTGGGTCAATTTCATTGGCAAATGAACTTGATCTGTATTTTTAAGGTTCCAAGAATGTACGTTTAAAATTTGAAGTTGATTGGTCAAAGCGTTCGAAAGTTATTGTTGAACATACACACAAACCCAAAAACATACGGAAAAAGCCTCAAACCTCCAGTTTGAGTCACAATTCAAAACTAAGAACTCGCTACGCTCGTTCAATTATAGAAACCCTCACATGAAATGCTCCAATATAGTACCTTAAATTGGTCAGGGAAAATTGTAGAAAAGGTCAGGAAAAGTCAGGGAATTTTTGTAGCTTACTTTGCTAGTCACCCTGGATTTTGTAATTACAGCAGTTGGAGAAATCACTTTAAGTATTGTGAACACTTGATTTTGGCCCCACATCCGTCTGATTTCTTCTGATAATGGCTGGTACTTGACTATTTTTTTTATTATTATTATTATATTGGAAGTCTTTTTTATTTGTAGGTTGGAGGATTTGGCATCGGAGGCATTACGAATGAGATAACCTACTTTTTGCCAACGACGAACAAATGGCGACACCTGACCTCCATTCCGCACGTGGAGCAGTGCAATTACGGAACGGCCGTTCTTGATAACGATCTCTACGTTGTGGGCGGATGTTTCAATCAGTCTCTTCAGGTAAAAATCCATTTTCAAAATCCAAGAATCTCAACTAAGAAATAATAGTTATTTGTGTAACTAAAGTCCGCGAGAAATTTTTTTTTTGGATGATGGAGCCCACATAGGTCTGAGACCTGTGCGTGGGTAATGAGTTGGATGATGGTGATTGATGAGTTGGAACTACAGTTTTAGGTGGGTTCCGAACCACCGGATACTTCCAACATGGAATAGGGGAAGCAATGGCAATCTTCTACCATCACAGATGCTCTGTATCATCGTCAGGAGGATTGGAGGAAGAGAGAAGAGTCGAACCTGCGCAGAGTAGAATGCGCATTGTCACTTTTCTGTTATTGTTATGAAAAACGGAGTGAATGCTGCTATGTGGTGGGGGTGAATTGTAAGGGATAGAGCATCGGACCTCTCTCTCTCTGTAGTCTTGGTCAGTGCTGGAAGTATTTTCTCGCAGACTAGTGTGTAAACTAGCACTAGGCTACACGAGAGGAATTCATTATGCACGAGCTGTGATCGAGTGTGGATTAGTTTCTCGAGTGCAGCAATTATACTTTCAGATTACTTGCACATTAAATTTTTCATGGCCAGCAAAAGATATTCCTTTCTTCTGTTATTGTTTCAAGTTCTCTGTAAACTACTTCACTTCGGCACTTAAAGGAAGTGATAGCCGCGAGCCGTAGCAGGTACTGTTGTGGTCTGACGAGTTGATCCCTGGTTTTTCGGTGCGGGATCGGGCGGTGGTAGTAAGAAGCCAACTGCACATGCTCTAGTCATGCTTTATTCCTAATTTGAAAACTACGGCCAGAGACAAACAGGTTTTCTGCGTTTCAACTAGCCTGCATATGTCATTGCAACGCACAGTAGCAGAGAGTTGGAGGAGAAGGGGAAGAATCGGCCAGGGATCAACACGTCAGACCACAACAGTATATGTTCAATCAGATTAGATAAGCAACGCTCTCCTATGTCTCTTTGTAAAAATGTGACCGATTGGATCGGTCAGCAAAAAAGACTTCTCTGCTGTAAAATCACTTCCCGTTGGTTCGGAACCCACCTAACTCATAATCTATTGTTCCAACTCATAAATCATTGTTCAATTCATTACCCGCGCACAGGTCTGACACCTATATGAGCTTCACCCTCAAAAAAAATCCACAATTGTCCATCTTTTTTATATTTTTTATTTAGAAATTTCTGGCTATTCTCTCTATTTTTAGGATTTTAATGTAGCATTATAATAATTAATTAATAGTGCTTCAATGACTTGATGCTACAAGCTTTATTATCACTTACCCGGTGGTTCGGAACCCACCTAAAATTGTAGGTCCACCATGTTCCCCGTAACATGGCACAAACGGCGAGGTGGAACTACCCGTAAGGGTCTCCCCACCATTAAAAGCCATACGCTTATTATTTTTCCTCCACCTACTATTAAAAGTCGCATTTTACTCCCTGGAATCGAATACTAAAGTACTACTTTTTCTCCCTAGGGACTAAAAGTGATTCTAGCGGGACTAAGAGTAATCACTTTTACTCCCTAGGGAGTAAAAGTGATTCCATAAGAATAACCTGGGAAGAAGTCCGACAACGCCGCGATTGAAGAGAAAGGAATGTGGCAACACTGTCGTGGTCAGTAGAGGAAAATTCAAGAGAGCTGTATTTCGATCTTTGGAATATTTAGATCTAGGAAATAAGTAGCTGTATTTCGATTGTGAGGTTATGTTCAACCGTTGGAGGATATGAAAAGTAAAATTATACATTGTTATAGGTATTGGTGTAGGTGGAGGAAAAATGTTGTGTGCATCACGGGACTAAAGTACTTTTTCTCCCTCAGGGAAATTGTCGCCCTCGGCTACGCCATCGGGCGACAACAGTTTCCCTCAGGGAGAAAAAGTTGCACTTTAGTCCCTAGATGCACAAATAACTAATTTATAATTAATTGATATAATAATTGTAATTACTATTATTATTTCTTATGTCGATAGGAAAACATCCACCCGTTCGGCTTCAGGTACAACCCGCGCGAAGACACGTGGTCGACAATGGCGCCGATGGAGCAGGAGCGCTGTCGGTTCTCGTTGACGGTGGTGGGGGGGAGGCTGTGGGCAGTTGGCGGGGCCAGCGAGGAGGGAGGCGGTGGTGGCGGTGCGGTAGGGGGTGGGGAGGATGTGGTGGGGCAGGAGGGTGGCTGCGCGTGCGAGTGCTATTCGCCGCTGGATGACTGCTGGGATCTGGTGACGCCACTGCCAGCCGCCCGCACCCAACATGCGGCTGCCGCACATGGACAACATCTGTACGTGTCTGGTGGCCTGGATAGGGACACGGCGCTCTGTTCCGTCTGGAGGTAATTGAAACAATTTAACACTTTATTGCCACAACTTTACAACACAATTAATTAAAGTATACAAATTATAAACTTAAAAAACACTTTTAAATGGAAATTGACTCACGTTATGGCGTGACGGCCGTTTCGCTCTGTTGTCTAGAGCATCATCAGACGACCCTCAGATGGTACTGTGGGTCGTCTGATGATGGTCTAGACAACAGAGCGAAACGGCCGTCACGCCATAACGTGAGTCAATTTCCATTTAAAAGTGTTTTTTTAAGTTTATAATACATATTAGTGGAAACAAGATGGATCTTCAACATCACAGTTTACAAATTAAGTGACACTGTATTTCTATTTAAATTATGATGTTTATTCCCACATACTGAAGGGATGTATTTCGCTTCTAAAGAGAAGCTTCATCAGACAATGAATTAAAAAATCCTGTCAAGTAGTTTTCCAATGAAATTTTTACCCCACCTCACAATTCAATTCAATTTATTCACTCAAACGATACAAAAAATCAATACAAAGTTGTGACAATAATAAATTTTAGTAATCAAACAAAGCAATTTTTCTAAATAGATATGTCACCTCACTTATTTTTACGGCTGGAGATGAAAACTACTGGCATAAGTGAATCACTTGTTCGCCAGTAGGAGTAAAAGCTGTAAAAACTGTTTCTAATTCTTAAGCTAATCATTTAAAATTGGTTAAGGAAATTTTGACACTATTGGTGACACTATTCGCCAGTTGGTGATTATATTAATCTTTTTAGGACTGTGATGGTGTTTTGTCAAAGTAAGATCAAAATTAATATCCTTTTTCTGAAAAAGACTTGTGAATTATTGTGCTTTGAGGTGAAATTTTTAGTGAAACAGACCTAACCTAAGATTTCGATTCTACTTTGAAATGCTGTGAATAAATGAATGTGTATGAAGTAATGATTAACCCAGTACTCATCAAATTAGGCGGCCGGTCACCAAGGAGAGATTTTATTTATTTATTAACTTTTCATGTGAAATTTAACGACTTGCAGTCAAATATTTGTTAAGAATAAGCATAACTCACTTAATCTGACTTAATCTGAAATATTTGACTGCAAGTCGTTAAATTTCACATGAAAAGTTGATATTAACAACGCAGTTCGTCATGGAACAAGAAATCCAGGAATTTATTTATTTATTAAAAAATCATCACATCACATCATAATCTGGGATGTCTCCCATTTTACATGTGATTTGTCAAAGTTCTATTTCTACTATTAAAATTTCAACATAAAGTACACAAATTGAACGATTGAATTGAAGCTATAATTTGATAGCTTAATGCCCGGTTTCTGAGTTGTTCATTAAGTTTAATGGATAATTAACCCATTGCTCCAGCATTGAGTTAATGGTCCATTAAGTTAATTAACAACTCAGAAACCGGGCATAAGTCAAATTAACACATTGATCGACGGATGAATGGCTGACAGGTTACAGTGCTAACCAATCCTCTCTTGGTGGCTAGCGGTGCTAGCATACTGTATAAGGAAGCTCTTTTTTGCAGACTTTCTGGTATTTGAGACTCTTATTTGTATTTTTTCAGTGTTCTACATAATATATTTATGTGAATTTCATGAACATCAGAAGTTGACCCGAATTAGCTAAACAGTCCATAACTGCACTCTTCGCAAATTTTGACTAGGTTACATTTTCCATAACTATGGTTGAGAAATTGTGAGGAAAATTTATTAAATAATATTATTAAGAAATTAGTCGGGAACAAGTAGGGTTTATATGATGTGCCTATTTTAAATAATTTCTTTGGTTCAATTTTCCATTTTGAAAGTATGTACAGTAATTGGTGATTTCCAGTTGACAGGACAAGTAGCTGATCAAATTTTTTTCTTTCTCATTTTTATCACATTACATCAATTATTTGGAAATACTCCCATTTGATAGGTGATTTGTCAAAAAATTTCGTCCTTGTAAACAAAACAAGAATTTTACAAGTTGTAATGTTACTAATTACTTCACTCTTAATCTCAGTGTCATTAATATTTTTATTCACACATTTACAATAATAATTAATTATGAAAATACTTTTTTCTTAGGTCTTCACTCATTAAGTCTCATTTTTCAACTGATGTTTTGTATTCGATATTTATTCCAAGTTACTAGGCAAGCTTCTTCTTCTCTTCCATATATGATTAACTTTTTATAGATCTTTTAATATAATATTTATAATATTACAAAGTAAAAGTAAAAAACAGTATCAGTCAATATAAATATGATATAAAAAAGTCATTAAGATAGAACAAATGTGTGCACCATCACTCTGCTGAGAGTGCCATTGAGTAACTAGGGTTCAGAGTTCATTGAAGTCTGCCACCGAATAGTACGCTTTACAATTAAAACTCTTTTTACAAATTTCTTGAATAGCTTCAGATTGTCAATTTTTCTAATGGTCTGAGGTAATTTATCATATAATTTTATTCCTGAGTAAGAAGGATTTTTTTCATAAGTCTCATGTCTATGGATTGCGTGCAACAGTAATTATGCCTCTGTGCAAAATTGAAATTTATGAACATTACTCTTCATGAAAACCAATAACTGATGTTCAAATCAAATCAATTTATTGCCACAGACAAACACTTCACAATTTGTATCGGCCACGTCAAATTACATATATCATACATCACATCAACAATTACCCAAAATCTAGATACAATCCATGTTAATATTGAAATATTCATCTACATTATAAAAACAATTTATTTATCAAAAAATTCTTAATTCTTTGTTTAAATTCCCTGACCGTCAAATCTCGAATATTTGGTGGTGAATGGTTATAAAACTTGATTGAAAAGGCCTTAAAACTCATATGGCGGGATTTGTAAGAGCAGTAATCATTCCTAAGATTTGATTTATTCCGTGTGTCATAAGAATGAATGTTGTCATAAGTGGAGAGAGAATGAATGTAGGTTTGACCTCACAAAAAGCAGACACTTTAACACAAAAATACAAGGTATTCATGGGTTCATGACCCCCAATCTGATGAACAACGGCTTACAGTGAGTTTAAGGAGGCACATTGTTTGTTGATGGCAGGCAAAGTGAGAATCTGAGAATTTTGAAAAACAGATCTGGTAGCACACTTGATTGGAGCGCTTGCCTGTGATTAGATGAGACTCTGGCTGGCTTCGTTTCCTGCAACCTTGGGCTCGAATCTCATTCAGCCATGGATGCTACTCATCATTCACCTTACTAACCACGCACAAGTCTCCAGACTCATGTGGGCATCATACGTAATTTTTTTTAATTACTACAAATATTGATGAGTTTGTTGCCTGTAAATGCTTCTCCTTCTGTATGGTATGAAAAAATCAATTAGATAGCCTAATAAAAATAATATTCTTGGATTTCTTGTTCCATAACGATCTACGTTGATATAAACTTTTTGTTGTAAATTTAACGACTTTCAGTTAGTTTTAAATTATGAACATACAGGCTGTTTCGGAACTCTCTACCAATACTTCTAGGCAGTGTTTCTGGACCACTAACAAAAGTAAATATCATAATAAAAATTTTCTAAAGTCCCCAGTTACTCACACAGCCGCCATTTTGTTTTTTTCACGCATTATTTTTATTCGAACACCATCAAACGTATAATTTTGAAATTTTGCATACAGCTTTATAACAATTGAAACAATCTAAAAAAAATTAATCAAAATGGTTGAGAACGGGTTGCAGTTTTTCGCTTCCAACCACCGCACACCCTAAAAAGTAGCATATCTCTGTTAATTGTTGGCCAATCTTGAAAAATAAGGTATCGTTAGATTTGCAATAAAAATCTATAAAAAAAAGTTATTCCAGCCACATTTTGATGCCATTAGCCATTATCAATTTAATCCTGTTGAAAGATTTTAAATGGCCGCCATTTTGTTTTTTAATGTCGAAAAATTTTGATTGATTTTTTTTTCAGATTGTTTTAATTGTTATAAAGCTGTATGCAAAATTTCAAAATTATGCGTTCGAATAAAAAATAATGCATGAAAAAACAAAATGGCGGCTGTGTGAGTAACTGGGGACTTGGGAAAAATTTTATTAAGATATTTACTTTTGTTAGTGGTTCAGAAACACTGCCTAGAAGTATTTATTGGTAGGGAGTTCCGAAACACCCTGTATAATAATTATTGTAGTCACACTTGGCCGAACGTTTTCGAGTTATTGAAACTCACGATTTAATATATAGCCATTTGTTTTTGTATTTGTGTTTCTGTTTTGTATATTATACTATTGTACTGTTGTATTGTAAATTTGTTTTCTGTTGTATTTTGTGTGTGTTTGAATAAAATTTGAATTGAAAAAAAAAAAATAATACTGACTGCAAGTCGTTAATAATTGAAAATTATATGTTTCTTGTCTTTGTACAGGTTAGACACGGTGACAGGCGAATGGGAGCCCCGGGCCAGTATGCTAACACCACGCGTGGACCACACAATGGTGCGTGTGGGCGAGCGGATGCTGGTGTGTGGTGGTTGGTACGAGGATGTGGATACGGGCAACCGGGTGCTGGTGGACACCGTTGACTGCTACAGTGTGGAGAAGGACACCTGGCACACTGTGACACGCGTGCCCACGCCCCGCTACCATGCCGGCATTGTTGCCGTCCATTCCACCATCTACTTCATTGGTGGCTTTCACAGTGACGCCATGTTTGACCGGGCCACTGGTGAGTTTTTTGTAGCAGCTATTATGGCTTAGTTTTGCCCCCCAATTTAAAATGTACGACTATTTATTTATTTCGCCATGAAAAATACAAACTCAATCATAAATCGTAAATATTAAAGAAATTAAATACGTAACAATCATGAATTTATAAACTTAAGGTATAAATAATACAGAAACATAAATATCTCTAAGCATTTATGGCATCACCAGCAAAAAGAAAAATTTACCCGCTGGTGACCGTTGCGTTCAAAAAATAAAAAAATCTTCAATATTGTATTATTCATGAGGTTAAACTTATGAAAAAAGCTGTGTTTTCTGAAATTACTTTTATCCTTAATAAAAGTTTTTAAAAGTTAAAAAAAAAGTTAATTATATTTTCTATTGAAAGGAAATAGTTGTCCGTTATCCAGTCATTAATTGTTTTATTACTAATTTTATTTTCCAGGTTGAAAGGTAAAGGTAAACTTGCTGCTTATTTTTTTTTTTTTTTTTTTTTAGGATGAAGCCCACATAGGTCTGAGACCTGTGCGTGGGTAATGAGTTGGATGATGGTGATTTATGAGTTGGACCTACAGTTTTAGGTGGGTTCCGAACCACCGGGAAGTGATTTTCAGCAGAGAATTAACTGCCTTCTAACTACACTTAATTTCGTTTGATAAACTTCGAAAAGAAGGAATATATTTCAAACTTATTATTAAATTATGAATTATTAAATTATTCTGTATCCAAAAGTTCTTAATCAAGGCTATAACATCCAAACCCAGACGTTACCCCAGTAATGTTCTGTTCAATGAGTTTGGCGTCCTAACAGCAAGACAATTTTTAAAATAAAATACAAGAAAATAAGCATAAACACTGTCATATTAAAAAAAACAACTGAAAATCTAGGAATTACTACCCCAAAAGAGCAAGCTCGAGCTTGGGGAAGGAACCCAGCTTACTATGGCGGGCTACAATGAATAATACATAGAAAAATTATCCTTCTAATTAACATAGAACTTGAAGTAATAAAATAACTTAACTAAATAAACTTAACTAAATAACTTAACTAAGTAATAAAATAAAATTAACTAAAAATTATTTCCTTTAAGTAAAGAATACATAACCATTCAAATTAAGAATAAGCATTCAATTTACATAGATGACAAAAAGTCTGCTCATGTATATAATTAAAAATAGAAATAGTTTTCGCCTTCGAGAAACCTCATACGACCTGAGACCAACCAGTATCATATATGAATGTGACCGTGCTGCTCTGGAGGTGTGTTCTAGACAGTTTACATTCGTAACCAAGAAACTGGCCAATTTTATTCCTACTGATTTTTTAAACAGTAGAATAAATAATAGATTGCGACATGATCTGGATGAATTGATAGTTTCTCAAAAACTTAGTGACAGACTCTTTCAATACAGTAGCTCTTAAAATTAATTTGATTTATTCTATTTTTTGAACCAATTCTTTCTTATAAACAAACTTTGTAGTAGTTTTCTGGAAATCATATAGTTTTCTTTGTTTTTTCCGTGAACTTCTCTTATCGTTTCTATATCAATAATTTATTATCCTCTCTTTTTAATCAATTTCAATTTTTAAATTTCTTCACATAACGTTTTTTTTGTTTTGACCTTTTCTATAAACTTTTCACATGCTTCAATAAGCGACTCATACCTGCGCTCAAGTTTCACCTTTGCAGATATTATTTCCTTAAACATCACATGATATTCCTACATAGTACACAATAGAAACTGTGACATTAAATGGAAATTAACAATGGTTTTATCTATTATCTTTAGTTGTCTAAGAAATTTATTTTATTCTATTGTAATTATATAATGAAGATAGCTCATTACTTATTTTGTATTTTTTAATATGGGAAATTAAATTTGATTTGGAAAAAACATTTTTTTAAAAGCCAGATGATGCCCACATGAGTATTGAGACTTGTGCGTGGGTAAATGATGAGAAATAACTATGAATGAGATTCGAATTCGAGACTACAGAAACAAAGCCAGCCAGATTCTTATCTAATCATAGACAAGTGCTCAAACCAACTGCGCTACCAGAGCCGCCCGCCTACTCACAAAAATAGAAACCTAATCACAATTTTCATAGAAAGAGAAAAGTTTACAATTTTTAACAGCCTGTGTAAAAGCTTCAAGTACAGTAGCATTGGCGCTGCTATTTGTCCGTAGTAAACTTGATAACAGTGATACCACAGAAACGACCATTTTGTTTTTTTTAAGCCCACATCTTAAGCAAGAGAGG
Organism: Conomelus anceps; assembly: GCA_948455865.1. Taxonomy (NCBI): domain Eukaryota; kingdom Metazoa; phylum Arthropoda; class Insecta; order Hemiptera; family Delphacidae; genus Conomelus; species Conomelus anceps. The sequence goes on from OX418221.1 coordinate 8,909,447, forward strand.
AACTTAAAATACCGCAGTTAACGATGAGGCGGGTCTGAAATATCGTTTGCACATAAAACTATACCACCTTTGTTATCGCTAATTTATTCGAACTTCCTGTTCTTTTTTCTGGTAAAACTCGTAGATATATATATATATTTTTTTAATTCTGAAAAATTTATTAGCATAAAAGACACCCAGATTTCAAAGAAATCGGCTTTCTCATTGAATCATAACATATGAACTGTTTGTTTTAGCTTGTTATTTTTATGAGTTTTAATTAATTGCAATTCTAATTTTGAAAATTATTAAAAACCTAATATTATTTAAAAAATGTTTACCTATTGTGACTTCTTCTAATCAATTGACAACTTCCATGTTTCGGAGGGCACGTTAAGCCTGTTGGTCCCAAGTGCCTAAAAACAGTCGTTAAGTCATGTCAAAAGCCCTGAACTTATTCGGGTGCGACCTGATTACTCTGACACCAGACCTCAGCCAGCGAGGTCACACGATATTATTATTTATTATTAATATTATTATTTTAACTAACGGGTGTTTCAAAAAGGGCGCACATCGAAGTTTGAGGGAATATATTTTCTGTATAGGGAATATTTTGTTCCCCCAAATAACAGTTGGCACTGCCGTACTCATTGTTGAACCGGCATGCACCATTTTACATTTACTAGTGCTTGTTAGTATTCATTTGTAATCTGTAGTGTCTGTGTATGTTCAACTATGGTTTTTTCAAAGGATGAACGTGTGTTTATTATTGAAAGTTATTTCGCATATAAATCTTACGAACGAGTGAAAGACGAATTCAGGTTGAAATTTCCCAATTCTGCAGTACCTAATAACGCCACAATAACGCGTCCGATCGATAAATTTCGTGAGACTGGAAGTGTACAGGATCGGAAAAGCACAGGTCGACCGTCAGTGTTAACAGAACAAGTTCTGGACAATGTGAAACAACGTTTGACTACCTCACCCAGGAAATCACTTAGAAAGTTATCTGTACAGGCTGGATTGTCACTATCTTCCACTTTCAGGGCTACTAAAAAATTGAATCTGCGTCCTTACCGCATCGGAGTCGTTCATGAACTGAAGGATGTTGACCATGGGAAACGTATACAGTATTGTCGTTGGATACGTTCTCTTGTTAATGACAACGGTATTGAAATATTGGATCGTGTTTATTTCAGTGACGAAGCGTGGTTCCACTTAGATGGTTACGTCAACAGCCAAAACTGCCGAATATGGAGCGCTGAAAATCCTCACGCATTTCAAGAACGACCATTACATGCACGTAAAATTGGTGTTTGGTGTGCGATCTCCCGGCGTCGTATTGTAGGGCCTTTATTTTTTGACAAATCTGTAGATGGTGTTGTGTATCGCAACCTTATTGAACAATTTATAGCGTTGTTAGAATTAGACGATCGAGATTGTTGGTTTCAGCAGGATAATGCAACATGCCATACTTCTGCTGAAACGATGAATATGTTACGAGAATTTTTTGACCATCGTGTGATATCAAAAGGATTGTGGCCGCCAAGGTCCCCAGATCTTACTCCAGCTGACTTTTTTCTTTGGGGGAATTTAAAAAGTAAGGTTTTTAATAACAATCCTCATACACTTGACGAATTGAAGGCTAATATTGAAAGTGAGATTAAAATCATTTCTGAGCAAACACTACGAAAAGTGGCTGCAAATGTTATGAAACGTGTTCGAACCTGCATTACTAGTGGAGGAAGCCATTTTGAACATTTATTGTGAAGTTTTAAAGGTAATTTGAATATAATAAAGGTAATAATTTCATACAGCATAACTTATAATTACTTTAATAACTTAATGTAATAAATTCACTTTCTCAAACTTCCATGTGCCTCCTTTTTGAAACACCCTGTATCTATCACACTGCACTGTACTATCACACTGCACTTCTGTCTCATCTCTGACTTCACTCTCTCTTCTTCATACATCAGAACATCATAAATAAATAAGTCTGTATTATCACTCACCCCCTCACCATTACCTAGGCTTAAAATACCTTATATAATAAAATACAATATACCTTATATAATAAAATACCAAATAGTTGCCTTTGTAAATAAATAAATGAATAATTGTTACAATTATTGTTTTAGCGGTGATCGAGTGTTACAATCTTGATACAGACGAGTGGACGACGGGCGAGAAGTACCCGGCCGATATTTGGGAGCACACCTGCGTCACGCTCTACATTCCACGGTGTCGCGACGACATGGAAGTCATGCCTTCGCCACCCACCTCCTAGCATTCACGTAAGTAACGAGGTGGCTCGGAACCCACCTAAAACTGTAGGTCCAACTCATTCCCCAAGCACAGGTCTCAGACCTATGTGGGTTTCATCATCAGAAAAAGTGCATGTCAGGTAATACATAAGTTAAGTAATACATAATGAAGCTTTATCAAAACTAACTTAATGAATTCCAGAGGATTGTCACGGCCGGTGGCACGAAAGCCAATTAAGTAAGGAGTTTAATGTCAGTTAACTAACTGTCGTAAGTGTAATGGGTTTATTTCTGTTGCAAAAAGATCCATTAGTTATTTTTCGTTAACCGAATGGGCACAATCTGGCAACACTGTAATTTGATCAACAGCTGATTCTGAAGTTGATAAAAAAAGATGAATTAGAATCATTTCATTGTGAATTGTTTGAATCATTATTCAACTATCTCAATATTATTCTATTATTTAGATTTTATTATTTTGAAAGGTTTAAAACACCTCTTCGACCTAATTTGCAGTTCCGTGCTCTGTTACAATAAACATAACCTATAAAATGTAACTTAACAGGCATTAATGAAATTTAATCATCGGTGATCAGGCGGTTAAATATCTTTCACGCGGGTTAGCCTAATCGGCGTTATCGCTTATAATTGTCCTTTGTGCAACCAAATTCTCTCCATTAAGTTTAATCTCCATAGAATGACGACATTCTACGGGGATGCAGTCGTAAGTGGGTAATTTTCGTGCAACACGTTAGAGTGCAAAACGTATCTCTTCGCAAATTTTGGCTTGGTTACCTTTTCCAAAATTTTGAGGTTAATTCACAAAGGAAAGTTTCCAATTTAAAAGAAAAATAAGTTACAGTATTAGAGTGATTATGAGAGATAAAGAATTACTATTAGAGGTTTAATGGTAGGAGAAAGAAGGGAAGACTATGAAATGGATGGAAGTGCTGCTGATCTGGTTTTAACGGGAGTTAGAGGTTGGAGAGAAGATGAACAGACTTGTGTGGAGACGAATTTTATTGTGAGGGAAACCAGGGGCTCACCAAGGGCTATAGCGCCGTTTAAGTGATTAATAGATGCAGTATTGAGCTAAAGGCCTGTTGTTTCTTCACTTTCAATTATATTTAGACTGAATGAATAAATTAAATTATTAATAATTTAGTTTAAGTAATAAAATTTATTAAATTATTAATAAGGACAGTTTTTTTTAAATATATTTGAATATTTTATTGCCAAAATCAATAGTACATACAAGCAGAAATATCTGCAACCTAGAATTAAAACATAAAAGTAAATACAAAAATGTGTTTACAAATCATTAATCATAACTCATAATCATAAATCATTGTATAAATCAATCAAGAAAATTATAACCAAGAGTAATTTGGCAGACACTAGCATAAGATAAACTTGTACGCTAGTGCCGGTTTCATCAAGACAAAGTAACTAATCAATAAATATAAAAAGGACAGCAAGAGTGCTGGCCCATCTTCAATTGAACAGCATACAAAACAAAAAATACCAAACTCAACAAAATCTAAATAAACTCCAATTTGAAAAAGAAAGCATCCTTTATCCAGTTGTTGACCAGAATTGTTAGTTTTTTGTTATTTAGATTAAATCTGTTACACATAAATTCCTTTGGCACCATATTAATTAATCTGAGTTTTGAAACAAAATAATTAATCTTGACTTAACTGAAGGTTTTTATCCTTATGCTGGTTGGTGCCAATTCAATACATATTTTTTCTATTGCAATGAATTACTGATGATCGTTGTGAGCAAGTTTATTTATCATTGTTTACATTGTAATTTCTTTTTTCCATTGTATCTTCTTTATGGCAATAAGTTATTAATAAATGAATTATTTTATTCAGTAGCTGTGTTCGCACACAATATAATCCCATAACTATAGATGTTACTTTTGTTGTTTGCAGGTCAATTAATGGAAGAATGAGCCTGGTCGTGCAATACATTCTAATTATATGAATACTGCTCAACTTAAAATAATAAGTGTAATAATTTATTGTTCACAAGCCAAGCAAGAACAAGACCGCACGCTGTGATTTTGTACAAAAGTCTACTGTTTTTTAATGCTGCCAATTCTAATATTTAGTTGATTCATTGAGTAAGAAATATGTATTTAATTTTAGAATAATTATTATTACTATTAATAACAATTTATATCTTTAGAAATATCATTGAGATGAATCATGTTTTTTCGCTAGATACACTACCGTTTTATTATTATTGTTTATAATCATAGATGTCAACAATGTTAGCCATTTCAGAAATATTTATCTATTTAATGAAAATTGTTGTTTTGAAATTTTAAAAATATGCATTCCTGAATTTTGTTTTTTTTTTTAATGAGATGAAGCCCATTTGCTATTGCTGCAGATGAACATATTTCATCTTAAGTCGACTCTACTATCAATACTATTCTTTAGTGTACTCGATTTTAAAGACTTAATTGATGAAATCCTTGAAAAACACTTTTGGGTGGAAATTTTGAATCAAATTATGGCGTGACGGCCGTTTCACTCTGTTGTAAAGAGCATCGTCAGTCGACCCACAGTACTCAGATACTCTGCAACACAGTGAAACGGACGTCACGCCATAATGTAAGTCACAATTTCCATTCAAGTGTTTTTTTTTAGTTTTTATTGTACTAGTGGAAACAAGATGGATCTTCAACATCATATTTAATTGATCTTCTAACATTTAACAGAGAAGATTCTCTTCTAAGTTAGTAGAGAATCGTCTCCAATAGCCCTAACCTTGTTCCAAGTACGATAGTCCAATCCTTAATATTAGTTTTCAAATTGGATACAGTTCTATAGGTTTGAGCAGAAAATATTTGTAAATTTTTATGCAGTCTCCATTCCTTGGAGTATTTTCACTTGAGGAGCACGAAGGCATTAATTGCGACAGAGTAATCTCGTTAACACTTGCTACTCATGGTAAACGATACAAGATTTCTTATTACAGTTACAATTTACAAATAAAATCTTCCAAACTTTTTGCAATAACTACAAATACGGAACCATATATGAATAGATTTTCAGTACCATAGATGAATCAATATCTATTATTTGATTTGTCTGTGGAAGTACTAACAAAATTAGTTTTTGCGGGCCACTTAGCGCAGTTGGTTGGGGCGTCACAACTTCAGCTTGCTGTCGTTTCAGCGGTCGTGGGTTCGAATTCCGCTCCTTCGTCTGGCATCTATATGCTATCATTCACCTCATTACCCACGCACAAGTCTCGGACTCATGTGGGCATCATCAGCAAAAAAGTTTGGAAAAAATTGTTATGCAACGGGCGGGTGCCTGGGGCGTACCAGCGGCTCTACCAATCATTTTTGAATTTGATTTTTTTTTGTTACCAAGATTTATAAAAGTCTTCTAATTACCATGATGGAGACGACATGATTGGTAGGAAAACAAACAATTTTAAATAGCATGAAACAATAAAATGATCTAAAATGAAACATTGATTAAAGATTTAATCCTCATAATTTCATAAATTTGTACAACAGTACAATTTAGACAAAAAAGTACATAAATGCATATAAATATACAGAAGTTAGTTCGAAGTTACTGACAATTGAAAAAACTGACAAATTTACTTAAACAGAATTTATTAATTTCGAATTCCTTTAATTGCTATCAGTTTATGCTGCTGTGCAGAAAGGTCTCCATGGTCTAGTGGTTAAGACGCCCGACCGGCAATTGGGAGGTCCGTGGTTCGATTCCCGGTGGTGACTGATATTTTTGTACAGTAGCATTCATCGATTTCCATCAGCTATTAAATACTGTTGTCAATATCCGCCATTGCGGAAGTCTTCAGTATAAACTGATAGCAATTAAAGGAATTCGAAATTAATAAATTCTGTTTAAATATACAGAGTTTGATTTCCATCTTATTTGAATATAGGAAAGAGTCTACATAGGCAACAGTGGCCTGTGCGTAGACTCAATTTGATTTAAACACTGGTATGTATTTTTCATGTCACTAAACATTCAGTATTTCTTTGAAACAGATTAAAAAAAAGACTATACAAATCCAAATTATAGAATAATATCAGATAAAGAAAAAATTGAATAAATACAAATTTAATACTGAATAAATACAAAAAGAATACTACAATAAGTGATAATTTTGAATAACCAGAGAATAGCGATTAGGATAGCTTAATTGAATTCATTACCCAAGGATAATGGAGATACAAAACTATTTAATGAACAAAAACACTACATGTATATGTTGATACTTTGAAAAAGAGTGAAGAAGAAAGGTAAGTATAATTATATTGAACACCAGAAACGGTTTGGGGGGGCCGCGGCCGACCATATCCGGCCCGTCCACCGTCAGCAACGATAAGCGAAACGGCATCCTCCTCACTGACCCCATACAACTAATTCTTCAAGTGCTTCTTAAAGACGACAAGAGAGACAGAGGCAAATAAATTATTTTGATTAGAATATTGGAAATTATAAAAAAGAACATGTGAAATATAAAAACAGTTAATATTAGAAAATGATTTGTCTTGCTGTAAAGTTGTTGCATATATTGTGTGATAAAGAGTGTGAAATTGGCGTAAAAATTGAGTTGGTGTTTTTATAAATATATATTAACAAATTCCTAATAAATAATTTCCTTAATGACAACACTCTGGATTCGCTAAATAGTAAAACTGAAGGATATCTTCTATTTTTCCTCAAGACTGATTTTAAAATTGATTTTTGAACAATCTGTAGTCTGCTGATGTGCACGTGATAAGCGAAGACAGAGTACTATAAATAAATATGATGAAAGTAAAGAAACCCTCGAGTAACGATGAAAAAGGTGTGGAAAGGCCCATAATTTTTGCTAGTAGATGTCTCACTGCAGCTGAGCGAAATTATTCCCAGATAGACAAGGAAGCATTGTCAATTTATTGGGGAGTTAAGAAATTTTTCAATTACTTGTTTGGTCGTCATTTTACTTTACTGACTGACCACAAACCATTACAAAGCATCTTAAATGCTCATGCTGCTACTCCATCCATCAGTGCTACACGTTTATTACATTATTCATTATTTTTACAAGGTTTTGATTACACCATACAATACCGTAAGACCACTGAACATATGAATGCTGATTTTTGCTCAAGATTTCCTATGGAAATGGTTAATGACAATACTATTGATGAGGTTCAAATTGTACAAATGAATCAAATTAATATTTTACCGGTTACAAGGGAACAAATAGCTCATGAAACTAGAAAAGATCCAGATATGTGTAAATTACTTCGACAAATTTTAGGTACTGAAAATGGTGAAAATACAAACAATATTGCTGAATATTCAGTTGAACAAGGTTGTATTATGAAAGGCTTACGAGTTATGATTCCAAAATCTTTACAATCTAAAGTACTTGAGGAACTACACCAAGGACACTTGAGAATTGTAAAAATGAAAGGCCTTGCACGAAGTTATGTCTATTGGCCAAATATTGATTCTGATATTGAGCTTGTTACAAAGAATTGTATACATTGTGTGCGTCATTCTAGACAACAGTCTAATGTGAATTTACATCCATGGCAATTTCCTTCAGGACCATGGCAAAGATTACATATAGATTTTGCTAATCCTTCTCCAGGATTATGGCTGTTAATAATTGTTGATAGTTACAGTAAGTGGGTTGAAACTTACATAATGAAAACTCTTTCAAGCAAAGAAACAGTTGAAAATTTGCGTGAATGTTTCGCTAGATTTGGTTTACCAGTTACACTAGTATCAGATAATGGTACTCAGTTTACCTCTAGTGAATTTCAAACCTTTTGTACTAATAATGGTATAAAGCATATTACCAGTGCTCCTTTCTTTCCTGCATCCAATGGTCAGGCAGAACGTTTTGTACAAACTGTGAAGTCAGGATTAATTAAATGTTGCGAAGGTATGATTGTAAATTCTACTTTACGGTTCAAATTAAATAATTTTTTAATGAACTACAGAAAAGCACCACATGCTACTACTGGTGAAAGTCCATGTAATTTACTCATGAAAAGAAATATTCGAACTAGACTAGATTTGATGCTACCCAATATTACTGACAAAGTGTTAGATACTCAAAGAAAGGAAATGCAAAAACAGACAATTAAAGATGAATGTTTCAATATCAATGATAGAGTTATGTACCGAATTTACAATAATAAGGGTAAATGGAATACAGTTATTGTAGCTGATAAAATTGGTTCTTCTATGTACAATATCATTACTGATGATAATCTTTCTATTAGGAGACATGCTAATCAAATGAAGGATTGTAAAATTAATTTAAATGATTTTTCAACTGATATACCTAATGTTCATTATGATACTGATGTAATTGTGCCTAAATCAACAGTACTTTCTGAACAATCGAAAGCTATTACAAGCAATGATGTTGATGATTCTACTTTCTTTTCTAATTCTTTCAAGAATGTTTTACATTCAACGCCAGTTTCTACAAAATTACCGATTGTGACAGATACTATTTACCATACGCCACAGGCTAGACCTGTTAGGTTCAGAAAACCTCCTGAAAGGTATTCACCCTAGGTTTCATTACGGGGGGAGGTGTCATATATCCTTGTACAACATGAATTTTAGTTTTATTTTATGCAGTTGGCAAGACTGTGCCACACCAGAGAGACAACGCCTACTGTACTATGTCTCTATTGTCGATTGAATTTTCATGATGTAATGAGTTTACTTACGCTATTCGTTCTTTTAATAAAATGTATTTCATCAATTACAATGAGTTTGTGATTACTTCTACCACCTACGTTACAGAATTGAATACTATAAAATACATAGCACAACAGAATGGTTACAAACACACACTAATAGACAAACTACTGCACAGAATATCAACAAAACCAATCACTCACACCAGCAACAAACAGAATGACAACCCCCATACATTCATCACACTTACCTAGCTCAACAAAAAAACTCATAAAATAGCAGCTTCATTCAGGAAACTCATAAAATAGCTTACAGAACAAATAATTCACTCAAAAAACACCTGCATTTTCAGACAACATCTCAAACCAAGTACAACAGATCTGGAATTTACAAATTGAAATGTGATGACTGCAACAAGTTCTATATAGGACAAACTGGCAGGACATTCACCACTAGATTCAAAGAACACACAAGAGCCATCTCACACCCAAACACACATTCCACTTTTGCTGAACACATCATTTCAACAGGCCACAGTTATACAGACATTGACACTAATTTAGACACACTACACTTCACTCACAAAAGCCATAAACTCAATGTTTTAGAACAATATGAGATTTACAAACATGCAAAGCAGCAACCTGACAACATTTTAAATGATCAACTTAACTTCTTCTCACACACTCTATTTGACAAAATAATCCCAATTTCAAACCTCCCGCCTACTCATCCCCCCACCCCAGCACCATTCCAACATACATAACCCTCAAACTCATACCTTAAGTCAGTGTACTGTGGGTTGTCTGACGATGCTCTAGACAACAGAGCGAAACGGCCGTCACGCCATAACGTGAGTTAATTTCCATTTAAAAGTGGTTTTTTTAAGTTTATATTACATATTAGTGGAAACAAGATGGATCTTCAACATCATAAATAAAATTACTTCCAATTCAATGACAGCCATCCTGCCGACCTCCCTATGTGATCACCCATTTCTAGCATAATGGTCGAAATGTGTCTCCAACACTAAGAGAAAATCCAAATATTAAAAAATAATTTAATTTCTGTGGAATAATTTAATATAAGAGTCCTTCACCAAAATTTTTGATTGCCGGCCGCCACTGCAGTGCTCAGTGAGTAAAATATTTTAATTTTCTACTCAAATATTTGACTTCATAGTCGTGCAATTATTCATAAAGTCAAATACTGTAATTATTATTAGTAATACGCGCAGTTCGTCATGTATACCAAATTTCAAGATTTCAAAACCAGTAAATGTTACCAGTGTCATTTTTTGGAGGATGAAGCCCACATAGGTCTGAGACCTGTGTGTGGGTAATGAGTTGAATGATGATGATGATGATTGATGAGCTGGACCTACAGTTTTAGAATAGAATGACTTTTTTATTTGTTGACGTGGCGAAGTTTGGACAGTTATGTCCAATCTACCACTTAACCAGTTTTCGGTGGGTTCAATACCACCGGGAAGTGATTTTACAGCAGAGAACAGTGTCTTTTTTGCTGGCCGATCTAATCGGTCACCCTTACAAAGAGTGCTCAGTAGAACGCAGCTTATCCCTATCTGATTGAACAGATACCTGCTTCGGCTCACGGCTATCACTTCCCTGTCGTCTGGTCTATTAAAATTCAAAGATGTTGAAGAATTTGAATAGACCAATCAGACTCCACCAGTAACATTTACCAGTAAATGAGAAGGCTCCCATAAACTCAACCAATAATCTACTTTTCAACCTGATTTTACAAATTGTTTGGGGGGGGGCTTGAAAACGCTTTTGGCACAAAATGGGCAATCAAGAAGTGGAAGGGCGACGACTGTATTACTAGTAACAATACTATTTGATCTAAAACTGTTATTTTTCTAAGAAAAATTTTGAAAATCCAAAAATATATAGTTTTAAAAAGTACAATAATTATTATAGTTATTGTCGATTAGGACAATATTGTCGATTTGAGAGCGTTAATATAGTAACATCAGCTGATGAACCGGGTCCACTTTGATTCGGTCTCCTGTAAACAAAAACAGTCCCAGTAATACCAACTAGAACCACATGATAATCAAGTTGGCATTGCTACCAGTTACCGGCTTTCATAATCAGCTGACTGCCTCCATTTTCTTCAATACCTCAAACCTTTATCAGTTGATGTCTAGCACTGATAGAGAGAAGAGCTGTTTTGTGCTCCAGTAGATTTTTCAACACACATCACTGGAATGTTACCTTAAATTTGCTATTTAAACAGTGCCTACTGATTAAATACTGAAGTGCTCAAATGATTTAGTGATGAATAAATGGAAAATCAATTCTGGATATCTTTCACAAGGTAAGCAGTTTCATATCAATTTTTGCAATTTAGTCTATTTTAAGACACCCTTAAATACCATAGTTTCTTAATTGCATAGCTTTGCTCCATTATTTTGAAGTGAGAAATAACTAAAATGAAATGGCTAAAATTTAACCTAAAAAGTTCATCATCACTAACTCTTTGAAATCTGTCTAGTCATTTTCAGTTACCAACTCTAATTCAATAACTATGTTTCAATACTCGGGTAGGGTAAACTCTACTAGTTTTCCCCTTTATTAACTTATTTCAAAGCCAAGCTAAGAAACTATTTAATAACTACAGTTTTTAATATAAAAACCAAGAAAGAATTGTTATTCATTTTTAGGTACGGTAGACTTCTCGCTATTCATTATTATACATTGACCTTGACTACGGTACCAATTTATTTTATAGATCATTAGAATTTATAAATTTTATTGGGACATTCTCAGTGAACATGCATTTTCTCATTTTGTTAGTTTTAATCCACCAATGCTGCTTGATTTCAAATTTCTCATGAATTTATTTTTATTATTGCTTCTATTTTCCCTTGGACATTATTTTCCAGACAGTGTGCTTCAAAAGTCAATCTTAAAACTATCCATCAATTGAAATGTCCTTCAAAAATCAAAAGCAGAGAATTTAAATTGTTTTTGACTGAAAAAAGAAATAATTCATTGTTTGAAAAATAAGTTCAGAACTGGTCGTCGCCTACATTATAATTATTATAAATTGATAGTGATATTATATAATCAAATTAAAATTAGTTATCACACTAGTAGCCTCTTAGTGGAATTTTAATGAGCTTTTATATCATGATGATCATCCAAGTAACTAGTAACTATATTGATAAACCTCTTATTAGAACTTGTATGCATACTGGGCTAATTTAATTTTATGATTTCAAGAAATGTTTCTTACAAGCCAGCAGCTACTGTACTGATTTGAACCATGATCTACCAATAATTGATTCAAACTATTCCAATCCTTATAGATAATTAATCCATATTCTTTTCAATGAGAAAATGTTTTTCAGTCTCATTTAATTATTATCTTTAATCTCTGTCCTTTTGCTCAAACTCCACTTACTCACTACTCAAATATATACACATCCCACTTGCAATTTGACATGTTCAGTGACTATAGATAGGCCTACTGTACTAATCCAACATTTTCTCAAAATTATGTTGCTGCAACCCAAATTGACCAATTTCTTTGATTATTTCACAATTATTTTTAGGATATTATAAAATTGGGTTCCACTATTTGACGTCGTTTCAGGCATTGCTGAATATAGTTAGCAAGATTATTAACTTGAAGCTAGTTTGTAAAATATTTTTTCAAGTTTGGTTTCTCAGTCGTTTAGTAAATTATTCAGTAGCTATTGATTCATTAGTCGCCCTAAGGCTTGTTTCACACACACCCGGCAGTCGGGTAACTGGTGTTGTTTGCCCAGCTGTACGAACATTGCATTATATGGGACTATGTAATCATACCGGATAAACAATAATGGTTACCTAACTGCTGGGTATGTGTGAAACAAGCCTTAGGGCCTCTAATGAATCAATAGCTTTTGAATGATTTTCTAAACGACTAAGAAACCAGGCATGAACCATATATTCTTTCTTTCTATTAAATTGATCATGATGTTATTTCCATGCCAGTGAATCGAAATGACTCATTCCAAATTCAATTCCATTGGATCACCAATTAATTCTAATAGGCTATATCCTAATGATAGTCTTATTGGGACTGAATAGGAAATTTTAATTCATTCCAAGTATCCTCCAACATTATTCTCAAGGGCAGAGATTGTTCATTGATATACTTGATGAATGAAGTGGCTGTTTTACCCTATCAAAATTTCAATATAATTATTGTTGGAGCCGTATTGATACTGGTTTATTTTGTATGGCTTTCCATTTTTAAGAACAAGTATTTCTGAGTTTTCAACTATATTCAGCAAAACATATGATGCAGTATCAGTATATTAGGACACATTGTTTAATGCTCAAGATACTTGATCTTAATCAACATCATCACTTCAAACACATTCTATAGTCAATTGAATATTGCCAGCACATATCAATTTCCAATCAACTTTACAAACTTTTATCAATGTAACACCACCACATATTTTGATATAATTGAAGCAATCAACACACCTCCAAATTTGTAATAGCTTAACTGAACTATTTTTTTTTCAACAGGATGACTGATCAGTTCAACCTACTTCAAGAAGGAGATATGAAAAGACTCAACTTCACGGTAACCTCTTCAGTAGGTCAAGATGGTGGAGTACAAACTAGCCAGGACGTGAAACTGGAGATTTGGTATTATGTATCTTGCTTTTATAGTCAGTTAGGTTAGAAGTTTCCCACCATTCTCCTGCATATGCTAGGAGGTTTACAGTTGTTAGTCAAGTACCACACTCTTCAAACATGCTCTTGGATTGTGCCACAAAGTCATATTTGTGGCTTCGATGGCAGGGTCTGCATCTGAGAGTCCATGTCTCTCTTGTAGAGCTCATGACCGCAGTTGTCAGATAACGCTGCTATACGTCCGTCTTATGATGGAGTGGTACTGTTTATTGTAGCTGGTGGGATGTGTTATGAGGCTAACAATCGTGAATGGAGATTTGTTGGGTTGTAGGGCATTTGCAGTTGTTAATCATGTATCACACTTTCTATCCGGGCTCTTGATTTGTGCCATGACATAATCTTATCGCGCTTGATGGTTTTTTGGCTGGGTTCAGTGGCTCTCACGGATGCTTCGAGAGTCTCTCTCCTCGCTAAGGCCTTGTGACTACTTGTTAGTTCCACAAGGAGAACAGGGTGCACTGCTCAGTCGCCACAACCATTTTATTATGGTGTGGTACATTTCATTGCAGCTGGTGGGTTGATATAAGGCTAACAAATGTAAATAGGGATTTGCTGTTAGGTCCCTGTCAGGATTCTCATGTCACATTCATTGTGCATGGACTGTGTTACCCTGTGATCAAGAGATGCCGGTTGCCAGGTGAAAACCCTGGAGTAATGATGTCTCCGACATATGTTGAGTGCAGGTGTTAGCACCTTTATGTTTGGTAATTGTGATAAGAGATTAGATTAGACATTGATTATGCAAAAATTGTGGGAGTGGCTCTCACTTTAGCTTCGGCTACTGGCTTTGTGCTTAGAGCTTATGCCGTATTTACTGTTGCCAGTGAAAATGCCATAAGCTCCAACACACTGAGAATAGAGTTCACTAAATCAAATCATTTATATATCCTCCTCAACAAAAATAGAAACATAAAAATATAAAAAATACATCTGAATAATATAAAATGAAATTGCACTAAATCAACAAATATATAACTAGTTTATATGGTATTTATATACCAGTTTCAAAAGTACAAATCATGATTTGAAAGAATCAAAAAATTTTCTGGGGCTCTTATACACATGCTAGGAAGTGGAAATATGTGATACTATTTATCAATTGCTTAGAGGCGCTTGCCTACAGATGGTAGGAATGCAAATATTTGAAACTATTTATTGATAGATTATTGGCGCTTGCCTACAGATGTAGGAGTGCAAAAATATTTGATACTATTTATTGATAGATTATTGGCGCATGCCTACAGATGTAGGAGTGCAAAAATATTTGATACTATTTATTGATAGATTATTGGCGCTTGCCTACAGACGTAGGGGTGCAAAAATATTTGATACTATTTATTGATAGACTATTGGCGCTTGCCTACAGATGTAGGAGTGCAAAAGTATTTGATACTATTTATTGATAGATTATTGGCGCTTGCCTACAGATGTAGGAGTGCAAAAATATTTGATACTATTTATTGAAATATTATTGGCGCTTGCCTACAGACGTAGGGGTGCAAAGATATTTGATACTATTTATTGATAGACTATTGGCGCTTGCCTACAGATGTAGGAGTGCAAAATTATTTGATACTATTTATTGATAGATTATTGGCGCTTGCCTACAGATGTAGGAGTGCAAAAATATTTGATACTATTTATTGAAATATTATTGGCGCTTGCCTACAGACGTAGGGGTGCAAAGATATTTGATACTATTTATTGATAGACTATTGGCGCTTGCCTACAGATGTAGGAGTGCAAAAGTATTTGATACTATTTATTGATAGATTATTGGCGCTTGCCTACAGATGTAGGAGTGCAAATATATTATACTATTTATTGATAGATTATTGGCGCTTGCCTACAGATGTAGGAGTGCAAAAATATTTGATACTATTTATTGATAGATTATTGGCGCTTGCCTACAGACATAGGGGTGCAAAAATATTTGATACTATTTATTGATAGATTATTGCCGCTTGCCTATAGATGTAGGAGTGCAAAAATATTTGATACTATTTATTGATAGATTATTGGCGCTTGCCTACAGACATAGGGGTGCAAAAATATTTGATACTATTTATTGATAGATTATTGGCGCTTGCCTATAGATGTAGGAGTGCAAAAATATTTGATACTTTTTATTGATAGATTATTGGCACTTGCCTACAGATGTAGGAGTGCAAAATAATATATTATACTGTTTATTTATTGATTATTAGCGCTTGCCTACAGATGGTAGGAGTGCAAAAATATGTGATACCATATTTATTGATAGATTATTGGCTCTTGCCTATTCATGTACGGTGAATGTGATAAGAAATTAGATTAGACATTGATTATTCAAAATTTGGGGAAGTGGCTCTCACTTTAGCTTCAGCTACTGGCTTTGTGCTTAGAGTTTATGCCATTCTCTCTGGCAATGCTTTGGCAGTGAAAATGTCATAAGCTCTACCACACTGAGAATAGAGTTCACTTGGGTACATTCAAGCATGGAAGCAATAATTCAAGGGTAGTTTAAGGGTGCTGTCCTATACTTGCTAGGAAATGAAAATATGTGATACTATTTATTGATAGATTACTGGCGCTTGCCTACAGATGTAGGGGTGCAAAAATATTTGAAATCATTCATTGATAGATTATTGGCGCTTGCCTACTGATGTAGGGGTGCAAAAAATTTGATACTATTTATTGATTGATTATTGGCGCTTGCCTGCAGATGGTAGGAGTGCAAATATGTGATACTATCTATTGTTAAATAAGGAATTTTCCCCATTTAATCAATCTTGCTCAAGTCTGTTTCAGCCACACTGTGTTGTTGTCATCACCACTTCTTCTCGGGTATTCTTCTCAAACAGATTCAACTCCATTCGTGCTACAGTCTTTTTTTAAGCTTCATCTACTAGGTAATTAACTGTTTTTCTTTTCTTGTAGAATCTATTCTAAATAACTGAAGAAATCACAATAGCCTTCATAGCTAAACAGATTCGGTTTCAGAGCAATTCAAATATCTAATCCAGTGCTGAGTTTCAAGCATTGCATTTTGAGATTTGTCCAGATATCTCAACGCAGTAATAATTGAATGTTTCCATGAGTGATGATTCTGAATCTCCATCAATAAATCAGATAATAAATCCAGCCAATCCGACTTAGCTTTTTTAAATGCTATCCAATTCTAAACTATTCTTGATTATTTGAATTAAAAATTGAATTATGTTGTTTTAAAACTATTTAGTGGACTTTATGCTTTGAAAATTTCTTTTATCTCTGATTGTTTTCTAGGCTAGTTTGCCAGCAGAAGTGTTCATCTAATTGCTATCAAAGAGGATGGAAACTCCAAAACTAAAACTGATAAGATTAGTAGTACCGGTAGCTTACCTGAACAGAATTTTTGTTTGAAGATTGGTATTTGATGATCCAGACAAACTGCTAGCTGGACAGTTACTTGAAAAAATATTATTGTTGAAAATGATAGAATAATATTCTTCAAAAGATTATATTGTTTTCATATTGATGCAGGAAATTTGATGAAAATTTCTGTAAACATGATTAGGCTACCAATACACAGTTTCAGTAGTTCGTTGGTATTATAAACCTTTTAATCAGAATTGAAATGCAATAATTTTTGTTTAATGTTGAAATAATAATTGTTTTTTGCTTTTCTACTGGTGGGGAAGGAATTATGCACAAATTCTGGAACGCAGATTTCAGGGTTATACCGGAACGTTTTTCTAAGTACCGTATGTCGGGAATTAAAAAAATATTTTTTAGCAACTTTTTATATTGTACTTGTAATTGGGCATGCATTTATGTTGTTACAATTCTTTGTTATATTGTGTTTTTCATGGCATTGATTTAAAAAACGTTATGTATTAATAATAGCAAAAAAATCATTTTCTATTTAAATTCAAACAATGAAAATATATATAGTTGATAAAGTTTCTATAGAGTACAAGTGACCTTTTCAGATTATTTCAATTCTCAACTTTTGTAATTTTATCGATTGTGGCTATTGTAATTTGTGAATACTGTTTGTATTGACTAGTCTTAATACTTCAAGGCATGATTTTGAAACACAGATTGTACAATCCACTACTAGGTAGGGCATGCAGTTCTCTGTTACTTCGTTTATTTGTTTTATTGTGTATTTCCTGTCATTGATTTTACCAGACACTTTGTATCAATCATTGTTAAAAAATGTCAGCTCCCACTTCAAACAATTGAAGATATATCTAGTTGATAATGATTTATAATTTAAGTATAATTTCAAGTTTCAACTGCTGTAATTTTATCGATGGTGACTAATGTAATGTGAGAATACTGTTGGTATTGACTTGTCTTGTACTCCATGTGTGGAGTTTTCAAGGCTTAATCTTTAAAAAATTCAAATAATAATAAATAAAAATACAGGATGAAAAGGGCAGAAGAAGGAAGAAGCGAGAAAGGTGGGAGGTCTAGGCCACGGGCTTCTCCATCTTTCTTAGTATATTATATTGAATGATCAACATTTAATTTAATTTCCACTTTTAATAATATTTTATTGTTATATAGATAGGAAACATTGTTTTTTAAATGTTATGATTTATTCAAAATTAATTTCTCTTTTGTATGAATTTCATTTATAAAATCTTATACTGGGTTCTCTGCTGTACAAACCGATGGAGAATTTTGAGAGGCTCTTTTTGTCCATCTTGAATTACATCTGAAGTTCTGCTCTTCTGGTGTATTTTGATGATGTTCTCTTTTTGGTGTTTAGGGAGGGGGGTATTGTTTGCTGGAGGGGGGTATTGTTTGCGGTACTGGTTCTATTGTGTTGCTACGGTGTCAGTTTGTAGAATAGCTTTTGATGTCTATTTGTTGTATCAGAGGAGTACTGCAGAAAACCCAGCAAATGAGATTTATATTAAAATATATTCTTTTTAAAACAATTATTATTTATTAATAGAAAATGTGGTCAGGGGATACTGTTTGGTTGGCAGGACAGAGGTGATCTCTGGAGGTACCCCAGGGATTGCCTCTCAACTCCAACACTACTTCCCTCCGTTAATGGGTTGTAGTTAGGAGCAGTATCCACCTCGCGTGGCCCACAAGGCCCCTCCCGGAAGGGGGGCAAGTCAACCTTACGTCCTCGAATGGTGTTGATGCCACACCTCGTGTGGGCTGGGAAACGTACGTCCTGGGTGCCCTCGGTTTGGTTCATCTCTTGACTGGAGGCAGTGTTGAGATGTCCCCTGACGGTGGGATACCACAGTGACTGCGGCTGACAAGGCTCTGGCGATTGGCGAAGTTAGGGACACCCAAAGTTAGTAGACAGATCTATCTGCTACTAATCTTGGTGGTCTCTCACTACCGCTTTTCATGAATTTTTACTATTCTTCCTTTCTGTTCTCAATTCCCTTTTGGGGCCAAGTAATAGGTGTTGTTAATTTTAATTTTTTTATTTTCTCATGTAGGCATCTATTATTTTATCATCCTATCATTCGCAGTTCTTATTTAGATTGTTGTGTAATTTAATTTATTTTAAATTATGTGAAAAAATTGAATTAAACTTAATATTTTGAGCTAGTATTCATGCGAGCAGCAGAACATATAGGACGTCTAAAGAGTAGTAACTTTAAATTCTTGTAATGATGTGAAAATTCTTTAGAGTAGAATTTGATGTGGAAATAGTGCGTGATTTGGATTTCTGCTTTCCATTTTCAGGTATCTGTTCAATCAGAGATAAGCTACGAAACTCCTGGGAACTCTTTGTAAGGGTGACCGATTGGCCAGCAAAAGAGACTCTGTTCTCTGTTCCAACAATTTTTTTTTGTGATATCTACACACCCCATGAAGCAATAATCCGTTGAAATTTTTTGGGGGTCGCGTCTTTTTCACACAAAAATTTAAATTTTCGAAAAAAAATTTTTTGATGAAAATTTTATTTTTTATTTAAAAAATTCATAATTTGCAAACATATTATGAACTCCAAACCATAAAACGATATAAATCAAATTAATAATCACATATCTGAAGAAAACTAAGCTTACTAACCTTTCAATACTTCGGGGGATACAACTCCGCAGCCGCTTTAAAAAAATAATGTACACGCTCCTCCCGCTGTTATCGGCGCTTAAACTGAAACTCAGCAAGGTAGCCGGCGAAATGCGCTTTTTTGACTCCAAACCTTGGAATCGTACAGTGCACTTCGCGCCAACTCCTCTCAACCGTATTCGTGTGAGCTTGGGTTTCTGGGGGTAATTATTGAGTATCCGAACTTTTCGATTTTTCCAACAATTTTTTTTTTGTGACATCTACACACCCCATGAAGCAATAATCCGTTGAAATTTTTTGGGGGTCGCGTCTCTTTTACCCAAAAATTTAAATTTTCGAAAAAAAATTTTTTGACGAAAATTTTATTTTTCATTTAAAAAATTCATAATTTGCAAACATATTATGAACTCCCAACCATAAAACCATATAAATCAAATTAATAATCACATATCTGAAGAAAACTAAGCTTACTAACCTTTCAATACTTGGGGGGATACAACTCCGCAGCCGCTTTAAAAAAATAATGTAAACGCTCTTCACAAATAAATGTTTGTCGGGGTGGCTTTAGGTGCAAAAGTATTGACACCAAATAGAAATATTTTTCTATTGGGAGTCTACAATTGTCCAAGAACGAGCCCACCCTTGCCGAGCCAGTAAAGCCACAAACCGCAGCCGCCTTCTTCCCACGTCGAATTTTTTTTTGACAGCGAAATTTAAGATTTGATTTATTCACAACTAACTCCGCACCACACTTTAAACACACCGAAATCTCTTTAAAAATACCATGCCTGAACAAAAATTCAATCACGTCCTTTTCGCTAAGGCGTAACTTATAGATTCTAAAAATTTTAGCTTGCACTCTGTATCACACATTTCACGTAATGAATAAATATGAATGAATATTTTCCATGTGATCTAACAATAATTGTCGATCTGACCAAACACAAAATCATAGCATTTCAAAGAAAACATATGTTTTCAAACTATTATATTTTTGGATTGAATGGTTACTTGACCGACCTTGATAAGCTCTAGATGACCGACCAACCAAACCTAACCTAACCTAGCCTAGTCTGGCAGTGTTACAGTGTGATGGAAGCAGTGGCGTAACATTTTCCAGTTGGGCCCCCCCGCAACCGATTTTCCGGGCCCCTCAAAATCATATAAATATCCCCCCTCACCCTTGACACCCCCACCCCTCCCTGAAAAACTTGCATAATTATTTTGTGGGCATTTATAACTATTTAAGAACTAAACACCTTTTTATAAATTAAATTTTAAAATTCAATCATGTTTCAAGGGGGGCAAGTCTAATGATTTGGGCTGTAGCGTGCGGGCTTCTGAATGATGGAAATAGTTGAGAGTTGATTATATGATAAATAATTAATCTTGAAACCTAGATACCTTGAAATTGATGTCTTCCATAAGATCCACATTCACATCCTCCTTGTTAGCACCTTCGCTCCTTTTCCCAGAAAATGTGTTCTCACAGAATTCGCCTCATTTGCAGACACGGACACAGGTTCAATTTTTAATAAAAAGGCATTTTATCTAAATTACCGCGAAATTACTAAGTCAGGAAAAGAGAAAAAAATTAAGAAATTTATTCTTAAGAGACAGAAGATAGAAAACGTAAACTACTTATACAGTACTTGATCCTATTATAAGAAAAAAATTCAACTGCGTTGGGAGAACTGACAATTGTTCCAAAACTATTATTTATATACTTATACAATAATCACGTAATTTATCCGATATATCAAGGGTATAAATATTCCTTCTGAGCATATTGTTTAAAAATGTACTAGTCGATAAAAAATAGAAATAACTAAAGCATGACCGTACAACATCACAATACCATAAACGCAGCATGTTGAAAAATAGAATAGAAATGACATAAAAATGGCACTCCAAATAATAAAATTCACGATCACGAACTCAATAATGAATAAACATACGGTTTACTCTAGGCCAATTTACCGGACACGTGTATCCAACAGGACGATTCAAAAGAGACTGAATTCAAAATACTGTAAGAAGAAAAATATTGACTTTAATTTCTACACAACCCCCCACTTTCCATTAGTTCGTATATGCTAATATACATTGAGGAATTCGATGGGAAAATAATATTAATTTCCTGTAATATTTGCACTGTGGAGACATAGCCGTCATGATTTATAACAGTCTAGATAAGTTTGTTTGAAGAGTGTTTTGTCCTCGGTATGTCTCCATTCCCGAAGTCACAACATCCTGCTTCTGAATTCCTTCACTATCTGCGAATTATCTGCTATCTGGGAATTAATTGAAAAAGTAAACAATAAACATTGGCCTGACAATATTTAGCCAATTCATTCTTTCTTTCTTTCTTCCTTCAGTGTTTCAGTTTTATTTCTTTTGGAAAAAAAATTTATTTCAGTCTGGGCACGGGCCATTTCTTGAAAAAATATATTTTCATTCCGGGCCCCTTTATAGCCCGGGCCCCTTTATAGCCCGGGCCCCCCCGCGCCGCGGGGTCTGCGGGGGTGTACGTTACGCCACTGGATGGAAGTATTCATACGCGGAAGAAAAATAGTTCCATCAGAAAACTCTAATTTAAATGCCAAATAAGCGTTGCCCCCGCAAAATATCAGTGTATTATTACTTACTAGTGTGTTTTGAGTGTGTGGGGAAAAAATTGTTGGAAAAATCGAAAAGTTCGGATACTCAATAAATACCATTCTAGCTACAGTTAACAATATCACTTTTATAGCTATAACGATTGATACTTTTCACTTTGTACTAAGATAGTAAAATGGCCTGATTCAATAACAAAGAGTAAGATGAATCTCCATGAGATAGAAAAACTGAATGAATCGTTTTTCAGGTTCAACTTCATATCACCTGTTATCTAGAACACATTTTTTTTGTTAGGAGGTATTGCCAGTAATCAATAATTTTTATTAAACTGGAATAATTCGGGAAGACGTTACAATTTTTAAACTGTCTAAAGTTGATAAACAAATGGAATATTCAAATTTCCTTGTCGAATATTCAATTTTTATTTGTTCTCAAAAAAACATGTGTTAAACATTGGTTAAAGTCAGTATAATCCCGTATGCCCAAAAAATTACCTGAGCACTGAAAAAGCATTACCATTACAGATGATTGGCAAACATATGTTTACCGGTTTGATAGACAGACGTTGTTTTTAGAATGATGATTGGCAAAACACACAAACAGCTTGTCCATCGAAACAGCGTGTACAGCAGATCGAAATATTTCAAATTATTTTCCATATGATTAAAAGATCCCAGCAAGCTAGCTAGCCATGTACCCGTGCTTTGCATAGGCAAAACTTTAACCCCCTAAAAACACCCCTAAAATTGCGAATTTTGAAAAATCCTTTCTTATTGCACGGTGAAATCCTATAAGGATTGTTCATACGAAATTTCAAGTTCATAGGCCTAGTAGTTTTGGCTCTGCGTTGATGAGTGAGTCAGGGTATCATCCTTTTATAGATAGAGATATTCTAAAATAGGGAAGTGATAGCAGAGTGCCGTAGCAGGTATCTGTTCAATCAGAGATAAGCTACGAAACTCCTGGGCGCTCTTTGTAAGGGTGACCGATTGAATTGCAAAAAAGACTTCTCTGCTGTAAAATCACTTCCCGGTGGTTCGGAACCCACCTAAAACTGTAGTTCCAACTCATCAATCACCATCATCCAACTCATTACCCACGCACAGGTCTCAGGCCTATATGGGCTTCATCCACCGAAAAAAATAAAAAAATATCGTATTGTACTTGTGTATTATTGTGAATAAATAAATTTTGATTGATTAAAAAAGGTTATAAAATTGAACGATTACAGGTCTTACAAACCTCTGGCAGTGAATTTTTCTACTAAATTTGAATAAAATTGTATGCCCTATGAGTTATCAAACGAATTATTTATTGCACTATTCAATATTTCTGTTGGACGTATGTTGCCATTCAATTGTTTTTTTTTTTTCAATTTTTCTCTTAATATCTAACCAATATTTAGAGGAACTTATTTGCATAAATGTAGAATCACAATAATGATAATAATGAATACAAGAACGTGCTAAATTTATATACTATTTATCACCCCACTATAAAAATTTATAAGTTAGTTTGAAGTGACTGACAATTGAATAAACTGACAAATATACTTAAACAGAGTTTATTAATTTCGAATTCCTTTAATTGCTATTACTTTATACTGAAGACTTCCGCAATGGCGGATATTGACAACAGCATTGAACAGCTGATGGGAATCGATGAATGCTACTGTACAAAAATATCAGTCACCACCGGGAATCGAACCACGGACCTCTCAATTGCCGGTTGAGCGCCTAAACCACTAGACCATGGAGACCTTTCTGCACAGGAGCATTCATTTTCAACTTGGCCATATCGGCTCGTATCTCGATTCACGGTGGTGACTGATATTTTTGTACAGTAGCATTCATCGATTCCCATCAGCTGTTCAATGCTGTTGTCAATATCCGCCATTGCGGAAGTCTTCAGTATAAGTCTTCAGCTATAAACGTGTTTGTAAACGATAATCAATTAGACCAGGAAGAAAAAATTGCATTTCTAGGAGTTATGTTGGATAGACGATTGACCTGGACTCCATACATTGAGAAAATATGTAGTAAAATTTCATCTGGGGTATTTGTCCTGCGACAGCTCGCTAGATTGAATGACAAAAAGTTACTTTTTACAGTTTACCATGGGCTCTTACTGTCACATATTAGGTATGCTATCTTTAGTATGGGGTAATTCATCAAAACAAAATCTTGATAGGGTGTTTAAGATCCAAAAGAAAGCGGTTAGGTGTATAGAAAGAGTAAATAGATTAGATTCATGTAGGCCGTTGTTCAAGAGACTTGGTCTCCTAACTGTACCCTGCTTATATGTGTATGAAGCTACTCGTCTATATGTAAAAATGAATGATATTAACCAAAATCTTGATGTACATGATTATAATACAAGACGCCGAGGAGATTATCACTTGGTGAGTCACAATAGTAGCTTATTCAAACAAAAACCTAGTTATATTGGTAGGAAATTCTACAACAAGCTACCGCAGTTTTTGAAGAGTCTTGAAAATATAGAAATATTTGAAAAACAATTGAAGAAATATTTAGTTGATAAAGCTTTTTATAGTGTACAAGAGTTCCTTTCACATCAAAATTAAGCCTCACCTCAACTAATTGAAGTAATTATGGTATCTAGTGTATAATATTGTTGATCTGACTTGTCTTATACTCCTTAACTGGAGTCTCCAAGACGTAATCTACAAAAAAAAAAAGTTAATAGCAATTAAAGGAATTCGAAATTAATAAATTCTGTTTAAAAATTTATGTATTGGTGTGGAGATACATTTTGTCGATATTTTTTTACAACTAATTCAGCGTTAAATCCATTTTACTATTTACTACAGACTTCAAATTTTATCCTAACTGTATGACAATGGAATAGATGCATCTATACGGTAATTGAAATAATGCGGTAGTTTAAAGAAGTGCAGTACATATTTTAGCTTACGTGACAGCAAGGCATGGCAATTATCTTATGAAAAGCACCAATTTTTCTATTGAATTTTTCTACTTCTTGCTTGAATTGTACAAATGTATAGTAGTTTTCATATAACTTGGCAGCAGTATGCTGGGTTCAGATATAGCATGTCCCATCTGCTACACGCTGCCAAGTTATATGAATACCGTACTATAATATGTATCTTCACAGAACCGTTTAAGTGAAAAATTATGAGTTTTTCGCCAATCTTCTGTGTTAGATTGCTTCTTGCTCTTGCACTCAGCACTGCATATGAGAATGGCTCAAGCAAATTAGTAAATATTATGACAGAAACGTGACATATCTCTCGCAGGCAAAACGCAACAGAAGAAAGCTGTAAGTTTGTATTAATAAAATAATATTTTGTTATGAAAACTGCAACAAAAGTATGTATTTCAACTTTATTATTTGTTACTGAATTATTAGATTAAGTGATTAACACTGAGTCGTGCCAGGTATTTGTTAAGTCAGAGAATTGTCAGCGTAAAAACTGTTCTCTGCTGTAAAATCATTCCCCGGTGATTCGGAGCCCACCTAAAACAGTAGGTTTAAGTCATTACCCACGCACAGGTCTTAGACCTATGTTGTAAATTAAACATGGGAATGAAGCTCACTCAATTATTTTTTTATTTTTTACCTTCCTAAGGATATCCTTATGGATATAATTTTATACTCCCATCAGGTAATATGTTGTTTTTTTTTTTTTTTTTTTTGGGAGATTACGTCTTGGAGACTCCAGTTAAGGAGTATAAGACAAGTCAGATCAACAATATTATACACTAGATACCATGATTACTTCAATTAGTTGAGGTGAGGCTTAATTTTGATGTGAAAGGAACTCTTGTACACTATAAAAAGCTTTATCAACTAAATATTTCTTCAATTGTTTTTCAAATATTTCTATATTTTCAAGACTCTTCAAAAACTGCGGTAGCTTGTTGTAGAATTTCCTACCAATATAACTAGGTTTTTGTTTGAATAAGCTACTATTGTGACTCACCAAGTGATAATCTCCTCGGCGTCTTGTATTATAATCATGTACATCAAGATTTTGGTTAATATCATTCATTTTTACATATAGACGAGTAGCTTCATACACATATAAGCAGGGTACAGTTAGGAGACCAAGTCTCTTGAACAACGGCCTACATGAATCTAATCTATTTACTCTTTCTATACACCTAACCGCTTTCTTTTGGATCTTAAACACCCTATCAAGATTTTGTGTATTAATTGAACGAGCGAAGCGAGTTCTTCCTTTTGGCTCGAGGCGTTGTGTGTTTGTGGGTATATGTTCCACGATAACTTTCGAACGCCTTTATCAATCTACTTCAAATTTGAAACACAGATTCTTGGTATCTTTAGACAGGTCAAGATCGTTGGCCAATAAAATTAACCGACTCCTTCATCCTTTTTGAGGCGAATCAAATAGGCCCTTCCTTGATATATATATCTATATATCACTATATATAGTGATATATATATCTATATATCACTATATATAGAAAATAGTTGTTTCTACGAATCTAGCATATGATGGCATTCGCAATAGATTTCAAAATATATTTTGAGTTATTATCAGCTGTAGGTGAATATAAATGTGATCAGGTTTTTTATAGAATCTCTATCTGATATACTAATTTCATTGCCCTAATAATGGAATTAATCACAGCGAACAATTAATGTCATAAATTGTTTTTCTGTGGCCTACAAAAAAGTCTGAATAATCTGGACTAATTTATCTAAATTACTAACTAGTAGCATGTAGTCTAAAAATATTATTATTAATTGTTATACTTATCAATTTAATATTCAACGATGAACTTGAACTTAAAGTGATAATTATGTCTTGTGAATTTTTAAATAAGTATCTTCAAAGCAACCGATTTTCGTTACTACGATAAGCTTTCCAAATGAGTTTCCCTTTCAAAAATTAATTGTTTGCAAGCGAGTTCTCCAGCCCGTTGGGCTCACTAGTAGTATTATTTGTTAGTGTTTTGCTGAAATCTTTCCCGATGACTCATGTATAAGCTGGTGGAATTTTTTTACAGTGATGGCCTTGAATGGTCACTAAGCAGAATAACCGATTTGGATTAAATTCAGGATTAAGATGCCTCTTTTGGATTTGCAAAATAGCGTATCCAATATACAAGGTGATTTTTAAGTATGGAAACGGCTATTGCGTAACTGAGACGTTCTTAGCGAAAGAAGCTTATGCGGATCTGCATAGTATTAAAAGTCCTACTTCTTGCTGTTTTTCAAATTTTTGTCCGCCATCTTGGATCCGCCTTTTTGGATTCAACTTTTTTTTTTTAAATAGGATGGCGGTCATATGACACATCATTTCAGTGTGAAATTTCAAGAAAAAACAATGAAAAATTTAATAAAATGTTTTATGCAGTGCGTTCTACCTTTTTCATTGCAAACACAATTTTCCCAAAATTGGAAATTTAAATGCTTATAAATCGAAAACCTAGGCATCTATTGAAAATCGGTTTACGCCATTGTTTTTTTCTTGAAATTTCACACTGAAATGATGTTTCATATGACCACCATCCCATTTAAAAAAATAAAGTTAAATCCAAAAAGGCTGATCCAAGATGGCGGACAAAAATTTCAAAAGCAGCAAAAAGTTGGATTTTTAAAACTATGCAGATCTGCATAAGCTTATTTTTCTTCAAGAACGTCTCAGTTACGCAATATAAAGCCGTTTCCATACTTAAAAATTCACCTTGTATTCTTTGGACTCGTTATGAATAAATTCCCAACTCCTTCGATTTCAAATCGGCCATTCTTCAGGTTGGTACCGCGTAATCGGTTTTTTCTCTGCTACCATTTTCCAGTATGATATGAACGCCTTTTGGAATTGGTGTTACTAATTGGAATTCATTTCGCAAAATTCATCAATTGAAACTAGAATTTGAATTTCGAACGGTAGAATCAATGCCTTCTAAAGTACAGTACCTCTAGGAGGCATTGATAGAATCCGCCATCTGTAATAAGTTGAGTATACCGCCTATAGATGGCGTTTGAGTGCATTTCGGAACGTCTCAGCTGGCTCATGCGCACACTCCAATACTCCCTAGCCTTGATGCGAACAGGATCAGATTGGTGCCGCAATGTGCAATGGATGGAGCTTAATTTTCACTTTTCATCGACTATCATTATTTGTGTATCAGCAGTTGGAAGACTATGTTCTCTAGGCTGTTACCGGTGTAATTTCATTTACCAGTGCATTTTATTATTTAGATTTGCCGGCGAATTATCTTCGAAAATGCAATAGCTAAATTTCAGTTGCACGTTAAAATGTAATGGGTGAATCCAATGAGTTGCTGTTTCTGCATTTAAAATTATACAATTTATTGTTCTCGAGAATACATAGGTTTCGTGTGTTTGAAGCCAAAGTTGTTTGGTTTGTATAGTGATAGTTGTTAATGCAGTGTGTATTACAAGTTCTATTTATCTAATTCGAAAGGCTGATGTGTTTATTATCGACGTGTGACATTCTTTGATTTTTCGTCAGCAGTCGATCGGTAGTGCTATTTCTAGGATTCCCTAGAATTACCTCGGAATGCCTGGAAGTCGTGCAAGTAATGACCCAGAATTGAAATCGCCTCGGGAAAGTGGCGAGGATTCCGAGGATGAAAGCGAAATTTTGGAGGAGAGCCCTTGCGGAAGGTGGCTTAAACGACGTGAAGAGGTGAGCTTCTATACGTTATTTTTCAATTAGTTTATGGATATTTCTACTTATTCATTGTGTTTCCATTGTTATTCTTCTATATTTCATTTTATAATGCAAAGCATAAACGTATTTGCGAATTTATAGCCTTGTCAGTGTGAGGTTAGCCCTAACCTATAAGCAGTTGGCGACATTTCCATAACTTCAATGTCCTTTGCCGAATTGGCCTTCAATATTTGTTTTTAAATGTCTTCTAAATTACAATCTATATTTAATAAATTGTATTCACACCTATTCATAATGAATACTAGATTTATGGGTGTTTCGGGCTTCTATTTATCTTTCCTTGTACAGTAGTCATTTCATATTTGTCTGGCAAAATGGTTATTATAGTTTTCAAGTCATATATTATTACGCAATGGAAAAGTAGTTACATTATGAGTACACGTGGCTCATACATAATTGGTTATATTCTATTACTAGATCCGTTTTAGCATTTGTTAGAGCTGAACCAATAGACTAAATTAATGAGTCTATGTTTTTAGGGAAGCTAGGTTAGGTTGAAATATAATTTCATTGCAATTAATATTCTCGAATAGGCTAGTTGGGTTGACAAACTTGCCCTGTCATAATTATATACTAGTGTTAGTCCATTCACCGATTTTTCCGATTTATTTCATTCAATCATGAATTTATAAACTGCCAACGAAATTGTGTTTTTATTCGTATAACTTGTGTCGCAATACTTCTGTCGGTACTTCTGTCTCATTTAATTTGTTTTGAAGCAACAGGACATCTAAAGACTGAACCAGTTTTTTTAAGTTTTGTAAGTTAACTCTACGATGGAGTTGGTTGTGAGGAAAGATTATATTGAAATATTTAATCATGCAAGTTACTGGAGTCCTAAAAAAATACATTTTGTCACTTTAGGTCTTTTCAAATGTGAAATTTAAAATCTTATTGTTTCTTCATTCTTTTAAACTGATGAATAAATTTCTGAGTCATCTCATTGCATTACCGCCTGAATCATACCTACTAGGACGTTGATTCATAGAAGATAGCTGCTTTTAAGAGACGGTTTTGGCTTTAACTTGAGTATGTTTTGAATAATGCATTACCGTCTCGATTTTCCTCATTCGAATAGTGCATCAATTAATAAAACTCCTATTTAACCCATTAGTGTTACAGTAGGTGTCAATTTATTCGACAATTTCTGGGAATGTTTTGGCTTTGTGCTAATCTACAGTTTTATTTGACAACGTTTTCTGGTGCTTGCTATTGTATTTTTTCTTATTGTGATGCTGTACATTCAAATTGATAAGGCTTTCGGTCAACAAATATGATTCACTAATTTATTTCTGTTATTCACACTAATAACGTTTCTTAAAACTTTTTCAATTACCCATAACAAATTAATATTCATAATAACATTACATTTTTCTGTATCTTCGATGAGAAAGCAGGGGTGCTCACCATCGCAAAATCAAAAGCATAGTTAGTGTATGATAGATTGTGCCTGTTTGAATACCACCATTACACAGCATGTATTTTATTTTGCTATGGTGATTATCCTCGAGTAAGTTTTTTGATGCTCCTCTGTACGAACACTCTAAACCTTCAACTTCAAGGCAAATAGAAATTTAGCTCAATAGTGATTACCTCCCTAAGTAGATTGAATGTGGATCATCACATAACTGTATAACTGCTATGTCGTTTGTTTCTTTGTTGGATTTAGCCAACTCAGCAGTTTTTGTAAACAGTATTTTGTAGACCATTTGGTGCAGTTGAAAATTTATATTTAAGAAATCTTGTAAATTTTGTAATATTTAATTTCTCTGCTCACTTGAAAGCTTTAAAAGCGCATTTTTATAACTTACTTTACCGGTGGTTCGGAACCCACCTAAAACTGTAGGACTGACTCATCAATCACCATCATCTAAACATTACCCACGTACAGGACTCAGACCTATGTGGGCTTCATCCTCCAATAAAACCTTTGTTGGATCTATTTTTTTTTGCGGGAGTTTGTGTATAGAGTATGGTCAATCTTAAAACATATGGAATCAACCTATTGTAATTAGAATTCCAGAACGATTGAAAAATTCTTTTTTAAAGTGGAACTCAAATTTCGCTGTACTTTGACCTTGTTGTTTTTATTTTGATTCAATTTCTATTGTTCCGATTTATAGAAAAGGGAACGGTTATGGTGGAGGGGGGGGGGACTATGTTGTAATTAGGCAGCAGCCTTGAATTTTGCTTACGACAACGGTTCAAAGTTGGCAAATATTAGAGATCTGTAGGTGACGATTGATGTTTTAAGCATGGCACTGTTGTAGAGAGAGTGAGGGAGAGGAGTGGGTGAGTGAGTGAGCCAAGAGAGGGAGGTATGTGTGAGGTGACGAGTCAGACAGAATTTTACTGATGAAACCATTTAACTGTCATTATTTGTCTGTCTGTGTTAGGCACGTGTTTATTATTAGCGTTTCTAGGACAATGCAGTTTCTAGTGCAGAATACCAAATATTGGTGTTTTCCAATAAATTTGGAGTTGAGAATGTTGAATTTGTTGACATTAAAAAGGGAAAATATATGAATTCACCTGTTAAAATGAAATAGGGATTTGACCTTTGGCTTTAAATTAAAAAAATAATAATTCTCATGCTTAGGGGATTCTATGGGAATGTAGGATGGACCATAGGATTATAATTATGTATAAATGGAGCTAAGCTCCATAAGCTCTGAAGCTTATAAGTTATGTGTAAATGGTGATGTATTTAGGCATTAAAACTCTTTCCAGCACTTAATTTAAAACCACAATCAAACTGATATTGGGAGACGAGTGTTTATATAATGTATCAGAATTTTTTAATATTAATATGACTAAGTACAGTTACAATATGTTTTATGTGGTATTGTTTTTGTACTGTATGTTAATTGTATTATACCTTTTGACGTTGACGATACATTGTGAAATGATGTTTTATGTCAATAAAGAAATTTCTATTTCTATCATGAATCATATTCATAGCTGCTACCAAACTTGTTGATTTCCCTAAAACAGAATTTATTTTTTACATAAATATTTTGTTTGACAACATCCACACTTGATGCCAAATCTTTTTTACTTGAAATTATAAAAAGAGAACATAACATAATGACAATCTGAAATTCATTGTAATTTTATTATCAAGAAAAGCGTTTGTTTGATTACATTTTCATATTGATGACTACATAGAGATTGCAATTTTTTATAGTTTCAGTGCTCAATTAAGTTACTATTTTTAATAAATTCTCGCATGTTTTTAAATTCACGTTCTTCGTATATTTTGTTTCTCAATTCTGTTCCTATTTTTGCCTTAAAGCGCTACATTAAACTTTTCATATTCATTAAAATATTTAATCATATTTACCTAGGGCATATTTATGTATTATGAGTATATACTGTATGATTGTCCTGCATTTTTATACTGAATCTCAATATGGGTATCTTTATTGTGGTCATTGTGCAAGGTATTATCAGTCTTTCAACACAATAATATGTGTCTTATCCTAATTGAAATTTCATTTCATTACCTTAAATCAAATCTTGTATTTCAATTATCTCTTATTCTGACTGATTTCTTGTCAACCCACCTTAGTTTGGTTGAGATTTTTCTTATAAGTTGATGAGTCATCGGATCATATCTTCAGTTTCTCAAATTTATTCTGTGTTGCTGTTGTCTGTTTCATCTTTTCATTCTATTGTTTCTGTTTTGTCCATAATCAACAATGTTACCTCTGAAGCGTTGTGCTCATATGTGCTCGATTATATTTATTGAATAGTGTCTATCAGTAATGGTTTCCGTAGGGGAAGCTCGTTAGTGAATATGTGCTAACTCATACACTGCGCTGTAGTAAGCTAATATTAGCCTGTTATCAGTGCTGTGATAGTAGTTTACTGTTTCACTCAAGCTGTTTATCGTTGTAGTACGGCCAATTTACGATAAATTCTATTCACAATTTTCAACAATGAAATTTAGCGGAGTGTGTTATCAATGATTTTGAGGCCCCTGTGGTGGTAAGAAGAAAATAGGTCGAATTGAAGCGCAGAATTTCTTTCTATTGATTACGTCCGTTATTTTTAGTAATTTACGAGGACAGTTATCAGCTAAATAGCTGTAAAACAAAAGTAGATATCGTATTATTAATTGCTGTTTTCCGCGAGACAATGATTTTTCAATTTTCTCTGTCGTAATTGAAGTTTTGATATCAGAAAACTGTCTACATATTACATTTTATATAGCACTAGCTGGCCCGACGTGCATTGCTGCGTTCTCATAAAAATTCTCCTTGATTTTATATTATTCGCCACCTCCCGCTGAGGTTACATTTCAAATTAGGAAAGAAGTTAGTCCTAGGGCTCCTCCAGCTGATCATAGAGGCTTCGTTGTTTTCTTAATCACCACCTCTGAATGAAGAAACATTTCAAATTTGAACTTCCTAGGTTTTTTATTTTATTATTCGCCACCTCCCGCTGATGCTGCATTTCAAATTTCTAGCTGCATTGGTTAACAGATGGTCATCAACCTGGCATAATTACATTTCATCATACCCAGTCATATTTTTCCTACATACTGCAAGGTACCTACCTGAACGGTAGCCTACATGCAAAGTGCTCTTTTGCTGTTCAATAACGCCGCTAAGGTGCCTGCCATATGATTAAAAACGGTTGACTTCTATCAGCTGTTCCTTTAAGCTGTTTGGCTGGCAAGTTCAGTAGGCAAGGTCTGTAAAATGGATTAATTAATAATTATTAGCCCCCCTATTAAAATTTATGGTCAGAAACCATCCCCAATATTCACACAACATATTCCCAAAGTTTCATGCCGATCTGTCAAGTAGTTTTGAAGTCTATAGGGAACATACATGCATATATACAGACAGACATTCATTTTTTTTTATATATATATATATATATATATATATATATATTCAATTATTGTATGTGGAAGCGCTTCCAGATTTGCAAGGACAACTATACTAGCTCAATAGTAAAAATAATGAATTTCCATATACTTTTTATCTCTTTTTAAAGTTATTGTAGAATAAAAGAGTTCAGAATAGAATTATTTTAGATGTTTTTTCTTTGAGGGATGAAGCCCACAGTTCAGAGACCTGTGCGTGGGTAATGAGTTTAATGATGGTGATTGATGAGTGGGACCTACAGTTTTAGGTGGGTTCCGAATCACCGGGAAGTGATTTTATAGCAGAAAACAGTGTCTTTTTTGCTGGCCAATCCAATCAGTCACCCTTATAAAGAGGCCCCAGGAGAGCGTTGCTTATCTAATCTGATTGATACTGCTACGGCTCACGGCCGTTACTTCCCTAATTAATTAATGTTATGTTGTACGGAAACTATTGTGTTTCTAATCTTATGTCATGTTGAATGTGATTGAACTTTCTGTGAACTGAAATATCATTGAAGAGTCCCATTGAAAGCTCGACGATAATCAACATTGTAAAATCAAACACAACATGCTTTGGTGGTATTTACGCTTTTTAATGTGACTTTCACCATTCGATAGATTTTTTATGGTTTTTGTAATGGATGCTCCACTGTCCAAGTACAACCCCACCCTGAGTCAACATGATGTACAATGCATGATCCTTGTGTTACATTGCCTTGTGTATCAATGGCGTCTGCTCAGGGTGTGCGAGTCGTGCGCCATAATAGTCAGGAATTTGTAGTTTTATTCTGATCTGTATATTATTAAAATTAGTAGAACTGGTGTTGATATTGTGAAATCTTTCGATAATTGAAACAAAACAGAAGTTGTCAAATTTCACTAAACTTTAATAATTTGAGTCACAGGACCATGGTTTCGTGTTTTACCAACACATTTGACAACCTCTGTTTTGTTTCAAGTATAAAAAAAAAGTAAATTCGTATGGCTTTTCGTGGTGGGGAGACCCTTACGGGTAGTTCCACCTCGCCGTTTTTTTAACGACTGCTTTTTTTATATTCAACCGGGACCGACGGCTTAACGTGTCCTCCGAAACACGGGAGTGGCTCGAGAAAAATATCTTGTACTCAACTGGGATCGAACCCAGGACCTTTGGCTTATCAGACCAGCGATAAGCCAACTCAACTCGGCTACGCCGACTCCATACTATGCTATGATGCTGGGTAATTAACATCTGCAATATACAGAGCGTATATTGATATCATAGTAACGTATCATGCCATCAACTTCTAGAGCTTCCTGCATCTAATCGCATTTTGAAACAGTAATAGTGTCCATGAGTGAAATTTTAACAATAATTTTGAAAATTCTAAGAGGAAAATGAAAAATCGTGCTTCGAGGTGCACTGAATGTAGTGCAAGAGTGTAGAGGAAGCTTTGTACCAAATTTAGTATTCCAAATCTTTGTCGTTTTTGTGAAATCCTTAAGTCAAAAAAATAACAGAAACACATTCCTACTGATGATTCTCTCTTATCATGTAGTATTTCTTATCAATAATCAAGCATCAGAACTGTTCATTGCTGAAGGTTCCCTGATGTATCTTCCAGTTTGTCTCATATAATTTTATACATTATATAGGTATTTTTGGGGACCATATGTATTGCATGTAGAATTTTCCAAGTAAAGCGAATGTATCTATGGGAAATTGTATTGCACTTTTCCAAGTACTGCATAATTGTAGTGTATTAGGAACCCCAGTAAAGCGTGAAGGGGAAATCGGGCGAATCGAGTACAGTGTCCTCGGCCGGTGCTTCACCTCTGATCAGCCGCTCCTCCCTTCTGGTCCTCCGGTCTCCTCTTCCTCTGAGAGGAGCAGACTAGCAACCAGTCACCAGCCGCCTGCTTGACCGGTTCGTTCTATTATTGGCTCCTGCGACTGGTTCGCCTCTTTTGCACCGCCA
Source organism: Conomelus anceps (assembly GCA_948455865.1). NCBI lineage: Eukaryota > Metazoa > Arthropoda > Insecta > Hemiptera > Delphacidae > Conomelus > Conomelus anceps. The sequence goes on from OX418221.1 coordinate 8,945,319, forward strand.
CCCGTCTCTCTCCTAGCCGAGTGTGTGCCGTTGATCCTCCCTTTGTGCAGAGTGCGACCGTGGCGGCCTTGATCGATGACTCAAGGTCATGCGGCCGTCGAAGGTGTCTTCCTTGTCCAGTCGGTGGCGCTCCGGGAAATGCTGACACTGCTCAAGTGGTGGAGCTTTTCCGGTATCCGAAAACGTAACGAACATTCAGAGTCCGACTTCACGAGAAGTCCAAGTTAACAATGAAAAACTGAACGTTTTTTGTATATTCGAACCCTGAATTTAATTTTTCTTATCGTTTTTAGCGGCGGCCAACACGATTTGCTGTTTTCTTTACGCTTCTGTTTTGATGTCTTCTCATTGGTGGATCACGGAATCCGTGAAATTCACATAACCTAAACAATGGCGAATGCTAACCAAATCCGCGCACGGTCTGTGATGTTACAAACTACAAGCTTTTGTTGTGTTGGAATCCAGAACTGTAGTTGTGGGAAAAATATTGTATGTAATTCGCGCGTGAAGCTTCTTTATCGCTCTCACAAAATTACTGTGCTATGCGTCGCGCAGTAAATGTTTTGGCTCGAGCGATAAAGTCGCGCTTCACGGTCTTAATACATAAATAACTATTATAAATTCCTATAAAATAAATAAGATTCATTCAATTTTAGAACAAGACTCTGTTCTCTGCTGGAAAATCACTTCCCGGTGGTTCGGAACCCACCTAAAAAACTGTAGGTCCAACTCATTAATCACCATCATCCAATTAATTACCCACGCACAGGTCTCAGACATATGTGGGCTTCATCCCACTTAAAAAAATTATGTGACATTAACTTTCCAGTATTTAAATTTTTATGTGATAGATTGTCAAGGTTTAATCTCTTATCACGGTCACGTTCTACTGAAATTTTATTTTTACAAAGAGGTCTGAAATTAAATGGCGTCAGTTGATTGTTGAGCAAAAACTGAGAGCTGCGGCTCAAGAACTAACTTAGGATGACGTCATGAGCATTGAAACTCAAGTCTTGTTTGCAAAAGCTCAGTAAAATTTTACATTTCACTTCATAACGTTAATGGAAAAGTTCTACAATATCTCTGAAGACAATGCAAAGTTAATTTTTAATATGTTTTCTAACAAGGTCTCTGAAGTCTTTTATCTATGGTTATCAACTTTCTTTTATCAACTTTTTATCCATGGTTTTACGGTTGAATGTTTTTCAAGTAAACAAAAAATGCATCGTAGACGTTTATGCCCGTATTTATGAAGTATTTTTTTTTTGCTGATGATGCCCACATGAGTCCGAGACTTGTGCGTGGGTAATGAGGTGAATGATTACACTTAAATGCCTGAAGGTGGAGCGGGATTCGAACCCACGACAGCAAGCTGAAGTTGCGACGCCCCAACCAACTACGCTAAGCGGCCCGCCAGTGTTTCCTTCAGTGTCTCTTGACTCTTGAAATGCCTAAAATAAGTTATATTTCAAGAGTCCCTCGAGTCAAAATTAACTGAAGGAATGTTTATAAATACGGTTCTTGACACTCAGGCTGCCGAAAACAGTATCCATATCATAGTGCCAGCTGTATCAACTTGCAATTATATTAGCCTAATCTCTTGTATCAAACTATACTCATCAATGTTGCATACTGCGTTCATTCATTAGGTCTCGATTCATTCATTCATCGTTCATTTTGGAGTGAATCCGGGTTGTGACTAGAACCTGAAGTACGTTGATCAAATAACATCATCTGTGCAAACACCATTTTAAGAGTTGCTGAGTCTGGAGTAGTACGTCAGCAACTTTTATCATACGTCACAATCGCGTTGTTACTGTTGCATTTGCTAAATAATAATTATAAGCGTGTGGTTTTTGTTGGTGGGAGACCCTTCCTTACGGGTAGTTCCACCTCGCCGTTTGAGCCATGTTATGGGGAACATGGTGGCCTACTATTTTAGGTGGGTTCCGAACTACCGGGTAAGTGATAATAAAGCTAAAAAAAACATTAAGTCATTGAAGCACGGTCACCCACCCAAGCACAGTCTTGAGCGCTCGTGACTGGATGTCGCGATCGCGTAAATACCGCGCTCACCACGTGACCAGTCACCACTCTGTTTATTATGATAATGCATATTTTTGTGCATGTATTTCAAAGTAGAGGTGACACAAAATCACAGGTTTTGTGGGCCCCTTCACGCGGCGAAAGTTACAGTGACACTAATTGCATAAATGAAAGCTATAGTGTAAACCAGTCTAGACGAACGAACTGTGCACTGTGAACGAACTGTGAGGACAGCTGTTGCTGGATTTGTCTTGACTAAATCAAATAAAAATCTTTTATTTAGATTCTTCTAAACTATGTACACAGTATGTGCATTTTTAAGAGAAAAAACAAAAAGAATCAAAACAAGACAATAAATTATCATTATCTCAATAGTTTGTGGCAATAGGCAGTATTTATGTAGAACAAATGGATGCGATTTTGTTAAATTATGTAATTTGTAATTTTTTCCAAAGTAGAGTAACTTGTCTGCATAATAAACTTCATCCAAACTCAATTCAGTGCACCTTAAAGCCAGATTTCTTTTTTTTACATTTTTGAAAATTAATGTCCAAATTTCACTTATGAACACTATTAAAATGTGCTACTACTGTTTTAAAATGTGTTTAGATGCAGGAAGCTCAGAGAACAGCTGATACACGATACGTCACTATGATGCAAATAAGCTTTAGATCATAAGTCAAAGCAACTGATTTGTTCCGTATCAATATTGCAGCTCCTAATTACTTTTTTGTAATTGGAGTTGAAATCCATCTATATCACATGTTTAATTTAAAAAATCCACCTTAAATCCTGTTGCACGGCTAAACAACTAGTTTTTAATGAGACATTTACTTCACCAATTCACATCAAAGAAATGGACGACAATTTTGGCCAAGAAACTCCTGAAAACTTGCTCTTTATGAAGTCAGCTGTTGTATAGGAAGGTTCTGGGGTGCTTGCACTGTGGAGCAAACTCGATGATAATCCCCATCGCAAAATTAAATAATATCGTATTCTTGCTCCTCCAATATCTCCTATTCCATTTCACAGCATTTTATCTTAGATTGTTGGATGCTTCACTATTAGAAGAGGAAAATTATATGAAAGTTTCTCTCTACATCTATGTAGAAATGACATTTCCACTCACCCACCCGGCTTTGTGACCGCTACTTAATTAATTTGAAATCCATTAGATAGTGCAGTCCCATTCTATTAATTGGAAACGATTTTCCTCGTTTTATTAAAGTGATTTACGTCAACAACTCATTTTCCCGTTGTTATTGGTAGCGGTGGGAAAGTTCTTCTCCACCCCAGTTCGCTTGCGTCATACGATTTGTGTGGGAGTCAGCTTTAGGGAAGAAACCACCCTTCTCTTTATTTTTTTTTAAATTCAATTCTTTATTGCCACAACTATATATGAAAGGGAACAAATTAATATAAAGGAAATAAAAGACGAAAATTTTGGTTCAGGCAAAATTAATTATAATTATTTTTATTATGAGTGAAATTTCTAGCTGAACCTAAATAACCTAATATTTGTATATTTTAATTGAAAATTGTAAAGAAAGCAGTAGTGGGTTGTGCCTGTTTGTATCTTTTCTTGTTGTGCTTTGTAATAAATAAATTAGTCCCTTACATGCGTAAATGTTGTAATTAAAATTTCATGTCAAATATTAATGGTTTTCCCTATTTAGTAGAAATAATTCAAAAATTGAAGTAATGAAATGGAAGCGTTTATATAAAGAACTAAGTTTCTTATTATTTTACTACCATCTTTGTTATTTGTTGAAGTTTTGCAGTTTATCTTGAGATAATTTGACATTTTGTGAGACCGGACTCCCATGTGACTGACTGACTGATATGTAGTACTTTGACTAATGAACAGTTTAGATTTAACATAATCTATTAAAAATTACTTTTTGAGTCATTCGTTTATGGCTCTCAGAGACTGCCCATCCTGTAAATGCCCATACCTGTGTAAAGGTGGGTGCATAGAGCTTCAAGAATTTGTTTCAGTGGGCTTGGCATACTGATACAGTTCTGTTAGCTGAGTGGGGAAAGCAATCACAAACTACCCCACTCCTTTTTTTTGTAGATAACGTCTTGGAGACTCCAGTTAAGGAGTATAAGACAAGTCAGATCAACAATTATACTCTTATACACTAGTTACCATAATTACTATATCAATTAGTTGTGGTGAGGCTTAATTTTGATGAGAAAAGAACTCTTGTACACTATAAAAAGCTTTATCAACTAAATAGTTTTTCAATTGTTTTTTAAATATTTCTATATTTTCAAGACTCTTTAAAAACTGCGGTAGCTTATTGTAGAATTTCCTACCAATATAACTAGGTTTTTGTTTGAATAAGCTACTATTGTGACTCACCAAGTGATAATCTCCTCGACTTCTTGTATTATAATCATGTACATCAAGATGTTGGTTAATATCATTCGTTTTTACATATAAAGTAGCTTCATACACATATAAGCAGGGTACAGTTAGGATTCCAAGTCTCTTGAACAACGGCCTACATGAATCTAATCTATTTATTTTAAATTGAGTTGTGTTGTACGCTCTTTGGACTTTGGACTAAAACAACCTACATTTGAGGTATGAAAAGTCACCTACAGTCGAAATCGGCTGTGGTACTATATACATACATACATACATACATACATACATATACATTGTAAATTTGCACAAATAAAAACATCTGAATCTTCATCTTCGAAAATGTATTTTTCAACTCCTTGGATCACCACAGTTTCCTCGACAGAAAACAGCTTCAAGATATTTATATATCATTAGATATTGATTACAAGATCCTAGAATAACCAAAAATGTCAGGAATGCCAGGAGGACATTGTTAAATAGGACGACCTAAAACGGGTCAGCTGCCACCTTATAAATACAGATATAGCTTGTTATTGTATCCGAAATAACTATCAATTCCACGTAAACTCGACCTGAAATTGAAGTCTAGCGTGAATACGCGCGCATGCGCATACATGCCAACAATATTTCAATAGAATCTTCTTGGAAACTAGCAGCACCTTTCAATGGGCAGAACAGAACAAAGGTGATGCTCGCTTCTCAGGACAGGTGTAAGTAACAATGTACTTGTATTATTATAGCATTATGGCCCACATCGAACGGCATCTGCCTTCCATAAAATAGAAGAAGAAGAAGAGGAGATGAAGAAGAAGTAGAAGTACGTGGATGAGGAGGAGTAGGTGAAGAAGAAGCATGATGAAGAAGAAGAAGGAGAAAGAAGAAGAAGAAATGAGGAGGAAGATGAAGAAGAAGAAGATAAAGAAGAAGAAGAAGAAGAAGAAGAAGAAGAAGAAGAAGATGAACGATGAAGAAGGAGAAAGGAGGAAGATAAGATAAAGATAAAATTACTTTATTTACGTAAATTTACAAAATATAACTGTGACTAATTAAAAAGAATATTATTTACAGCACAATAAATAAGAAAATGAGAAAAAGTTTGGATATTGACAATAACATTTTTGTGAAGCATTTACGTAATAAGGGCGAAGTCTGGACAAAAATTCGTCCATTCAAACTTAACCTTGATAACTTCGAACTGCGAGACTATATAATTGGTAATATGGAATAAAATTTGAATGCAAATTGAAAAAGTTAATTGATTAAAAATAATTGATATAGTGTTTTTTTTTAAATATTTTCTGAACAATACAGATGGGATATTATTTACAAAATGAAAGATGATGCATGTGCTCTATGATTGAAAAGATGCAGTCATTCCCTCCAAAAGATGCCTCTTCAATGATGAGATGAAGCCCGCTCGACTCTCAATGCACTTAATGGAATTAGGAAGTGCGTTCCAAGCCCGACAAGCACTTACAACAAATGATTTAGTATAGATTGTAGTACGGTGGTTCGGTATCCTAAGCGTATTATCCCCGGTTCTAGTATGAGAGACATTATTCTGTCTGCCTTCAGAAACAAATTTGAAATCGTTTTTAAAGTAATTAGGTTTGCCATATTTGAGGATTTCTCTGACAAGTTTGTTCATTCTGAATAGTCTCTGATCTGGGAGTTTGAGAGTTGAGCTTGTAATGTGGGATTGAGTAATTCTTTCATGCCATTGAAGAGAGTAAACGTACCGAAGACAGTAGTTCTGACTGCGCTGCAGTCTATCATTCAGAATGACTGTCATGTCATTCATTACAGAATTACAGTACAGGAAATGTGGAAAGATGAGAGATTTAACCAGTAACAATCAGACACTTCTAGGGAGAATATCTTGCATTTTCTTTAAGGAATGCATTGCTGAAAAACCCTTCTTACATGTTCTAATAACTTGCTCTGACCAGTCAAGAGTTGAGTTCATGCTTATACCCAAGTTTTTAACTGAACTACAGTATGGTATTACATTGTCATCAACAGTGATTTTGTGAATTAGGTTCAAGTATTTATCAAGCGTGAATGACCAATGATAATAGACTGCGTTTTTACAGGATTGAGTTTAAGACCATTTTTCCTGGTCCATTTCATAATATGATCAATATCTTCATTCATCTTATCAACAGTTGCATTGATTTTTGATTTTGGACAGCTGGAGTAAATTTGTAGGTCATCTGCATAAGTATGGAAAGTGGAAAAATTGATAACGGAGGAAAGATCATTAGCATACAGGGTGAAAAGAAGAGGACCGAGGATAGAACCTTGTGGGACACCATGTATTACATTTTTCCATTGGGATCTATTATTACCATTAGTGACACATTGTTTTCTACCTATGAGATAAGATTGGAACCATATTAGGGCTTCATGACTGAAGCCAAGCAGAGCTAATTTATTGAGTAAAACCTTATGATCAACAGTGTCAAATGCTTTAGAGAAATCAAATAGACTCAGAACAGTACATTTTCGTTGATCCATAGCCAACCTGATATCTTCAGTGACACACAATAGTGCCGTCTCAATTGAGTGAGATTTTCTAAACCCTGACTGAAAGTTATGTAGCTTACTGTTCTTCTCAAGGAACTCAACTATCTGAGAATGGACGAGTCTTTCAAGAACTTTAGATAGTGCTGGAATGCTTTAAGAGCATCATGTTCAGAGATAAGATGAAAATGAAATTGAGAAGCTTGAGGAATATTTGAGTTGATAAACTGATTGCTCAGGTCATGGATGTGATTTTGGATGGCTGTCTCATCACGTTGAGCCGAATGTGAAACAAAATGTTTGAAGAAGGAGAAGATGAGGAAGAAGAAGAAGAAGCATGATGATGATGAAGAAGAAGAAGTGGTTAGAAGAGAATGATGATGATGAAGGCTGAAGATGGTACTAGAAAACAGAAATAGACGAACAAGTGAAGCAGACATGTCTTTCCCATCCGAACAATGGCCGATTGCAAGCGCTTCGCACGCCCAAGGCAGGCAGGCAGGCACTTGTGCTGCTATTATTAAAGAGAGGAAATTCCACGAAAACCCAACATGCACAACCTGCAACCGACTCACTCTCTCTCCTTTCAATCCATCCTGAACCTGAAGAGAAGATCAAGAACCTGCGTGTGACAGTGAAAGGGGACAAGGACAGCAAGGCGCTCTCTCTCGCCTGTCATGGAGATCGTTTGCAGCATCAACAGAATTAAATGGAAGGAAGAAGAAGAAGAAGAAGATGAAGAAGAAGAAGAAGAAGAAGAAGAAGAAGAAGAAGAAGAGGAGGAGCAGGAAGAAGAAGAGGAGGAGGAGGAGGAAGATGAAGAAGAGGAGGAAGAGGAAGAAGAGGAGGAAGAAGAAGAAGATGAAGAAGTTGAAGAAGAAGGAGGAGGAAGAAGAAGTACGTGGTTGAGGAGGAGTAGGTGAAGAAGAAGAAGAAGATGAAGATGAGGAAGAAGAATAAGTACGAGGATGAGAAGGAGTAGGTGAAGAAGAAGAAGTACGTAGAGGAGGAGGAGGAGGTGGAGAAGAAGATGAAGAAGCACGTGGAGGAGGAGGAGGAGGAGGTGAAGAAGGAGGAGAAGAAGAAGTGGAAGAGGAAGAAGAAGAAGAAGTACGTGGAGTGGTGGTGAAGAAGGAGAAGTAGAAGAAGAGGAGGAGGAGAAAAAGGAGAGGGTGGAGGAGAAGGAGAAGAAGGACAAGGATCAGAAGAATGAGTAGGGCAGAAAAAGGAGAAGAAAGGTAGGAAAGGAGAAGGAGGAGAAAGAGGAGAAGAAAGAGAGGAGAAGTAGAAGAAGAAGAAGGAGGAGAGGGTGGAGAAGAAGGAAAAAAAGAGGAAGAAGAAGAAGTACGTGGAGGAGGAGGAGGTGGAGGTGGCGGTGAAGAAGAAAAGGAAGAAGAAGAAATACGTGGAGGAGGAGGAAGTGAAGGTGGAGGAGGAGGTGGAGGAGAAGAGGAGGAAGAAGAGCAACAACAACAACGAGAAGAAGATGTAAGAAAAAGACGGAGATGATGAAAAAGGAAATAAAATGGAAGGAGAAGTAATAATAGAAGGAGGAAGAAGAAAAAGAATAAGTTGAGAGGAGAATAATAAAAATAGACAAAGAAGAAGGAGGAAGAACAACAACAATAACGAGAAGATGCAAGAAAAAGATGGAGATGATGGAAGAAAAAAGAATAGGAGGAAGAAGAAAAATGATAATTTGTACGGAGAAGAGCAACAACAGGCAAAGAATAAGAAGGAAGAAGAACAACGAGAAGAAGATGAAAGAAGCAAGAAAATGGAAGGAGGATGAAGAAAAAGAATAAGTTGTAAGTAGGAGAAGAATAAAAAAAATGAAAAGATTGATGAAGACGAAAGAACAATAACAACAAGATGGAAGAAGAAGAAGATCAAGAAGAATGATGAAAAACAACAAGATGGAAAAAGAAAAATGAGAAGGAATAAGAAAAATGAGAAATAATTAAGAAAAAAAGATTGTGAAAGAAGAAGAAGGTGATGATGATGATGATGATGATGATTATGGAAGATGGAAGGAAGAATAAAAGTAGAAAAAAGAAAAGATTATGTAGGAAGGAAAAACAAGTTAGAAGAAGAAAAAATGGAAGATTTTTCTCGGAGGATGAAGCCCACATAGGTCTGAGACCTGTGCGTGGGTAATGAGTTTGGATGGTGGTGATTGATGAGTTGGACCTACCGTTTTTAGGTGGGTTCCGAACCACCGGGAAGTGATGTTACAACAGAGAACAGAGTCTTTTTTGCTGGCCAATCCAATCGGTCACCCTTACAAAATACGCCCAGAAGTTTCGTAGCTTATCTCTGATTGAACAGATACCTGCTACGGCACTCGGCTATCACTTCCCTAGTTTAGAATATATTTATATATTTTAGAATATATACAGAATATATTTTGGAATGTGCAATGTATGGATTGGATTTCAGAGAGACCTGGACTACAGGATCATCTGTTCATGCGCACAACACTAGATTTAGGAAACATTTGAGAATCCAGCCTCATTGAACTGCATTCTTTGAGACAAATCCTGAGCACATGAGTAAAAAAATCTTGAACGCAATTCCAACACACATAATGAATTTAACAGATAAACGCCAGCTCAAAAGTGGCCTGAGGAACTGGCTTGTGAATGAAAGCTTCTATAGTTTAACAGAATTCTTTAGCAGAGCCTCTGGAGAAGACAACCATCAATAGAAACTAGAGATTGGGCGATAATGATAGGCAATTTCGTCTTATTATTTATGATAATGATAGACATATTTATTAAACAATTGAGATATGTAGTTATAAGTGATGTGATATCTTATGGATTGACTGTTTAAAATAATGATATATATGACTGTAATTTTTTATTAATAATATTATTGTGTCATTGACGTGTGCCAAACATTCAAAAAGATGTAAATGCAACTATTGATTTATTAAATTAAATTAATATATGTTAGAATAAATGAACCCGCAAAGACTGTCAGTCTGTGACTCATGCTCGATTATGGAGGGAAGAAGTCGGTAGAAGGAAGATAATGGGAGAAGGAAAAAGAAAAGGTTCAAAGAAGAAGACGATTGAAGGAATGGTGAAAGAAGAAGAGGATTGAAGAAGAACGAGTGGTGAAAGAAGATGAGAAGGAGATGAAAGAAGAAAAAAAAGAGGTAAGAAGAAGGAGATGGAAGAAGCCAGAATAAGAAGGTCGTTGACCCTGTCAACACTCCAGAGTTGGTTGCAGCAGCCAGCATTGGGGTTGCTAGGGGAATTTTACTACTCGTAAATACACTACGATACAAACAACACCTTCTTTACGGCTGTTGTCGTAAACTGAGTGCAACAACATTGTTGTTATTTGCTGGCCAACCGTAGTAATGTAGCTGCTGTAGTCCATAGAAATCATTCACAACATCTATGGAGCTGAGCAGCAGTAAAATATACAAAATGGGGTGTTAAATAATGAATTATGAATTCTAAACAAAATAAGAATTCATTTCCGCATTAGTTTAAATGTAATATCTAAATTTGTTGAATTTATTACTAATTTATATTTAACTAGCGTTCACCAGTGCTTTGCGACGGTATTTTAGTTATAATAGTGCTACCTGGCGAATTCCCAAGAGCCTAGCACAAACCGCACCTTCCTAAAATGATAATTTTTGTTTCGATAAATTGAAAATAGAAATTTTTTTTTTTTTTCACCAAAGAAATAATGGATGAAGCATAAGGTGAGCTTTGATTCACCAGTCATATGTTTCCTACATGACTGCAATGCACCGACTACACAAGTCTGCAGACAGCGTAAATTAGGCCGCAAAGGGCCCACCATATGATTAAAAACTGTTGATTTCTATCAGCTGTTCCTTTTAGGATAGATTTCTCCTTTTTGTGTCCTTCAGCGAAGACTTTTGAACTCCCAACCCTCACAGGAACCATCTCGGGACTATTCTACATTATGCCTGAAAAGTTCAATACTGTTAAATAACTTAAATCCCGATCGATGCTCTCGGTAATAAAACGTGGTAATAAAGCTTAGAAGAAATGTATCCAAAATCACACAATACTTGGTTTTTAAACGTTTATTATTCTGTTGAAAAAAAGTTAATTTAGTTTTTTATAGCTAAATACATTGTCAAAAAGGTTTTCAATACTGATAAATAACTTTAATCCCGATCGATGCTCTTGTTTTTGAGGAAAATGCCTTCGGGGCCGTGACAGACAGACAGAAATTGAGATAAGACTTGTTTCGGCTTCTTTAATGTATAAACGTGAAAATAACCAAAAAATATATAATTCTGATAAATGTACAGACAAAACTCTAATTTTATTTATATAGATCAATATGAATGAATCAATATGTCAAATAAAGAATGATGAATTCTAAACAAAATAAGAATTAATTTCTACATTAGTTTTAAATGTAGTGTCTAAGGTTGGGGCGTCGCAACTTCAACTTGCTGTCGTTTAAGCGGTCGTGGGTTCGAATCCCGCTCCACCGTCAGGCATTTATGTGTAATCATTCACCTCATTACCCACGCACAAGTCTCGGACTCATGTGGGCATCATCAGCAATAATAAAAAAATTATTTGAATAAATTACTAATTTATATATTTAATCAAAGGGTTGTCCGCCAAAATGGTGTAATCAGATGGGGAGATTGGGGAGTGATAGCCGCGAGCCGTAGCAGGTACAAAAAACAACACATTGTAACATTGTATCTGTTCAATCAGATAGAGATAAGCTGCGTTCTCGTAGGTCCTGTTTGTAACGGTGATCGATTAGATTGGCCAGCAAAAAAGACACTGTTCTCTGCTGTAAAATCACTTCCCGGTGGTTCGGAACCCACATAAAACTGTAGGTCCAACTCATCAATCACCATCATCCAACTCATTACCCACGCACAGGTCTCAAACCTATGTGGGCTTTATCCTCAAAAAAAAAGATTATCTCTAACTACCACTCCTGTGGTCAAGGTACGACTCCTGTTCAGCATGACATATTTTGTGTAATGATTCACCTCGTTAGCTACCCACAAGTCTCAGACTCATGTGGGCTTCATTAACAATAATCTTTTATACCAATTTTTTGTTCCCTGGGTCATTCTATTCAAAATGAAAGTTAGACGGAACCTTTTCCTTTCAAAAGGAAAAAAAATGGAAGAATAGGAGGAAGAACAAAAGGCATAAGTTTGAAGAAGGAGAATAATAATAAGAAGAAGATTGAAGAACAACTACAAAAATATAGAAGAAAATAGGAAGATGAAGGAAAAATTGAAGGAGGAAGAAGAAAAAGAATAAGTTGGAAGGAGAAGAATAATAAAAATAAGAAGATTGAAGAACAACTACAAAAATATTGAAGAAAAATTGGAAGAAGAAGGAAAAATTGAAGGAGGAAGAAGAAAAAGAATAAGTTGGAAGAAGGAGAAGAATATTAAAATTGAGAAGATTGAAGAACAATAACAACAACATGGAAGAAGAAAACAACAAGATGAAAGAAGAAAAATAAGGAGACGATGGAAGAAGGAGCGATGAAAAGAGGTGGATGAAAAAAATGGAAGAAGAAGGTGATGATGATGGGAGAAGGAAGAAGAGAAAGAAGTTGAAAGAAGAGGATAGAAGAAGAAAAAAGAAGATGGTGGAATAAGAAGAATGAAAAAGAGGATGGGAATGAAACAGTAGATGAAAAAGAGATGTCGAAGATTTTCCAAATGAATTGTGAAAAGAAAAGAATGAAGGAGTAATAGAAGAAGAGAGTGATAAATATTAGTAGAAGTAAAAGATGGAGAAGCAGGATGAAGGTGAAAAGAAGAAGAGACAATATAAATAGGGTTTGTAACTTTCCAGATTCTATTGAATCGGGCAACCTGCTACTTTGTGAATAATGAATTTGGAAAATATTTATTCTCAAGTTTAAAAAAATGAATTTGTAATTCAGTGTGTGAGATGTGTGAAGAAAACAATAAATTATCAAACTTGAAATTACATAACCTAAATTTAGACATCAGTGTTCCCGCGCTCCCAGAACCAGTTTTAAGTAATGAAGGTCACCCCACCGGAAGATTATATCGCCAACCACCAAAACGTTTCATAGCCTAATGGCCGTCTTCACAGCTGGCGCATGGTGTTTTTTGGTGGTGCTCTATAATTAATGTAATATTTCAATAGTAGGGTATCTCTTTCTCCTTCGTTCTCTACTTCTAGGTCTTTCGAAAAATAATATAGTGTGACATGACAGTTATTATTATTAATCCACTTTTTCATGTTAACACATAATTATCTTCTATTTCAAGTTTTTATCATATATTTTAAGTTTTTTTTTCTTCTCATTTTCTGTGTACCGGTACCTCTATTTTTCTTGTCCGTATTTCCTATTTTCCTGAAAAATCGTATTTATTTGTTTTTTATTTTATTCAGTTCCACATTTATTAGAAGTGAAATACATACTACAGAAAAGATCCTGTCAAGTATGATTTAGAAAAACACAATCAAGCAAAAGGTATAACAGGATATTGCCCACAACTGTTTTCTTCACAAATTTTCAACTGAAAAATCCAAATTTTAGGTTATGTCCAAGTTTAACTAGAAATTTCGCTTTGAAATGGTGGCACAGGCCACTAGTTGCCTTTGTAGACTCCCCTAATAATTTATTTGTAATAGAGCTTCTTTTTTATATATAAGCATACTAACTTCCTGCACTTGTAGTAAGACTAGTAAGAGTGTCAATCTGTTAACGACGATGTTTATATGATGCAAATTTGTTTATTATCAAAAGGAATAAATTTCATTTGATGTACTTTTACCCATTCTTTTCAATGCAAGAATTTCACTTTAGAAATTTCCTTCAAAAACGAAGTACTAGAACTGTAAAATAGTCCTAAGAAATTGGATAAAATTTTGAATTTTGTTTGTGGTTTTATAGCCGAAAATATGGAAGTCAAATCATTTCAATCACATGTTTATGTTATTATGTCAAATATTTATGTGTGTGTTGTTTCTCATTTATTAATTTTTGACTCTTTAGATACATTTTTGACTCTAGATACATTTTTGACTCTAGATACATTTTTGACTCATTACTTGGTTCATCACCAGTCTGGTTTTCGTTCAGATATGCTTTGGATGTAATTATATCCATCTATGTATCAATCTATTATACAGTGCTAGATTACGTGTGATTCTATAAATTATAAAGCCTAGCGTAAATAGAGTTTAGCCACGTTTTCATGAATAAAAACGTCGGAACCAATACCGACTCTGCGCGGACCTTAATTCAGGATTCTAATTATACTAATTACATTGCAATTGGCACCAGTCGTTACCCTGATGTACAAATATATTTACCACAAAAAGCTGCTGTTATAAACTTATAATTATCTATGGTAAATATCTATATATCAGGGGCACCGATGGGCGGTATTTTTAATGTAATTAGTATATCTATAGAATCCGGTATTAAGGTGTTCTGAGTAGGTGCTGTATAAAACCTCATGAACTCTAATATTGTATCTGTTATTAAACACTCATTAAATATTTTTATATCTGCCAATTTACTTTCTTTTAGGTCAGGCATGATCAGGATTAACGCTAAGGATATACATCGGGATATATTAATAGGATTTTTTTCATTTTGCGGATGATGCCACATGAGTCCGGAGACTTGTGCGTGGGTAATGAGGAGAATGGGTAAATGATGAGAATCATCCATGGCTGAATGAGATTCGATCCCATGGCTGCAGGAAACGAAGCCAGCCAGAGCCCCTTATCTTATCGCAGACAAGCGCTCCAACCAATTGCGCTATCAGAGCCGCATGAATCGTCATTGTTTAAACTTTTCTAGTACTATGGAGAGTTATTATACAGTAGTTGGAAAACACTGACCTCCACACCCCTTCCTAGACCTTTCTCTTCAATATTTTGTGTTTTTTTCTTCAATTTTATTTGTAACTTTTTGCCTATTTATGTGTGTGAGATGATGATGATGATAATAATAATAATTAATGCAAACAAGAAAGAAAGCTTTCTCAGAAGATATGAAAAATTATTAGAATAATAAAAGAAACCCAAGAATTTCATGTCCGAGTCATCTCTGCTCACCCACCGTCTTTCACTTAGGGAATACTATCAAATGATAACAATTATTATTATTATAGTAATAATAAAGAAGTGATAGCCGAGTACCGTAGCAGTTATCTATCCAATCAGAGATAAGCTACGAAACTCCTGGGCACTCTTTGTAAGGGTGACCGATTGGAATGGCCAGCAAAAAGGACTCTGTTCTTTGCTGTAAATTTACTCTCGGTGATTCGGAACCCTCCTAAAACTGTAGGTCCAACTCATCAATCACCATCATCCAAATCATTACCCACGCACATGTCTCAGACCTATGTGGGCTTCATCCTCCGAAAAAAATTAAATAGATTGTTTGTCTGGTCACTTGGTTTTTCTATCAGAACTTGAATTCCATTGACCGAATCTGGTTTGTTGTTTTGGTTGAGCCGAATATTTCTCAATCTGGCCTTTCGCGTATAGGATGACAGGTTCAAATTCTTTCAAACACGTTTCTTGCAGTTGATTTGCGTAATCAGTTCTCGAAATAGTTTCTAATGAGATCCTTGATTATTCGGCTCAAGATCAATCATTCAAACGTGTTCATTGGGATCCGATGTTACGTAACACAATGAAACACTAAATTAAATGTGATGTGTATTGATGGAATTTTATTACACAGTTATCACTTGTAACCGTTACAATTAAACGGAAATAGCCTGTTAGTAGTGTTAAAGGTCATTGACACTGTAAATCTACATAGATATGGTAATTGAGTACTATTTCAACTTGCAGGTTTCAGAATATCATTAAATTATCATTATGGGGTTCAGTGTTAGGTGGAATCAAATTGGAAATTTTAGTGGTGAAGTTTATCTTTTTTTTTTAAATTAATTGAAGGTTCACAAAGTGATAGATTAAAGTCGTAGCAGGTATCTGTTCAATCAGATTAGATAAGCTACGCTCTCCTGGGTTCGGTATGTAAGGGTGACCGATTGGATTGGCCAGCAAAAAGACAGTGTTCTCTGCCGTAAAATCACTTCCCCGTAGTTCGGAACCCACCTAAAACTGCAGGTCCAATTCTTCAATCACCATCATTCAACTTTCCCAAGCACAGGTCTCATACTACCTATGTGGGCTCCATCTATCAAGAAATTAAAAAAAAATTGGTGAATTTTTGGAACCAACAAATTGATTTTTTAAATATTAATTTTTAGTTTTAGAGGCAAATATTTGACTTAGTGAGTTTTATTCATAATTTAGTGTGTGGTTTATTTAATTTACTTGTCTAAAAAATACTAGCAGGTTGTTCGATTGTATTAAATTGGGATATCTATGCAGAACGTGATATAACCTTTTTCGGTATCAGACACAGATATCCCCGAATTTCTATCATAGTTTATTTTAAGTTTGAATGCTAAATAGCTGAATCTATGCCTAAAGGTTTGGTGCTAGTTTTCGTGCTAAGAAATCGTTGACTCATTCTTATAATTTCTATTTCTATTAAATATAACTAATTGTCCCCCATTTTCTGTCACAGTTTATTTTAAATTTGAATGCTGAATATTTGCCTAAAAGATTTTGTGCTAGTTTTCGAGCTAAAAGTCGTTGACAAGCTCATTCTTATAATTTATACTAGCTGGCCCAACGCGCGTTGCTGCATTATCATGAAAATTCTCCTTGATTTTATTATTCGCCACCTCCCGCTGAGGTAGGTTACATTTAAAATTAGGAAAGAAGTTAGTCCTAGGGCTCTTCCAGCTGATCATAGAGGCTTCGTTGTTTTCTTAATCACCACCTCTGAATGAAGAAACATTTCAAATTTAAACCTCCTATGACTATAAGGGTAGAAGCTAGGTTTTTTATTTTATTATTCGCCACCTCCCGCTGAGGCTGCATTTCAAATTTCTAGCTGCATTGGTTAACAGATGGTCATCAACCTAGCTTAATTACATTTCATCATACCCATTCGTATGTTTCCTACATATTGCAAGGCTCCAACTGCACGGTAGCCTACATGCAAAGTGCAAAGTCTTTTGCTGTTCAAAGACAGCGTAAATAACGCCACTAAGGAGCCTGCCATATGATTAAAAACAGTTGACTTATATCAGCTGTAACTTTAAGCTGTTTGGCTGGCAAGTTCAGTAGGTTAGGTCTATAAAATGGATTAACTGATAATAATTTATTATTAGCTCCCCTATTGAAATTTATGGTCAGAAACCATCCCCAATATTCACACAACATATTCCCAAAGTTTCATGCCGATCTGTCAAGTAGTTTTGGAGTCTATAGGGAACACACATACATACATACATTCAGACAGACATTCATTTTTATTTATAGAGATTATATCAAATATAATTTTTATCATAATTTCAGTATTTATAGTATGAATACTTAATGCTGATTAGCTGAATATTTCCCTGAAGGATTTGGAGCTAGTTTTCGAGCTAAACGTAGTTGACAGGCTTGAAGCGAGAACCTCATTAGAGCGTTTCTCGTATCGTTGTCATGTTAATTAACTGACTGTTCACTGATGCTCGTTTTCAACTGTGCATTTCAGCTTATTAGTGAAGTTGTAGAAAGCAGACTAAAGCGTGAAAGCTTGCTCACTGCTTAGACTTCAGTGCTTAGGAATATCTTGAATTCTTGTGACATTCTACTTGAAATCCTGCATTATAGTTCTATTACCCGGGACTTCAATAATTATTGTTGTTCGTGGAGTAATTGGCTTTTTACTAAACAAGCATCATAAAAAATAGTCTTCTTTGTAACCTTCTCTATTTCATGTGGATGGAGGGAATGGGTGTAACAAGGATGTTACTAGTACCCCAGTCAATAAAGGATTTTATTCGCAACTAATTAGGGGAAAGCTGGATTTTTCCCTGATGATAGACCATGATAAGAGGTACATTTTCCCAAACGTCCCCACTTCTCCCCCTTGTGCTTCACCCCCCGCCACCCCTTGAACTTGTTATTTGCAAGCTTTTGCTATAACGCGCATATCTCGGTTGTTGTTCATCCAAAAATTGTTTTATTTTTTTTAATGTGTGTGTCTATAGATGTACTTTAAATTTTATTCTGTACAATTTTATTGTAAAACTAATATTAAAGGCGCCACAAAGCGAGTAACTTGAAAAATATATGAATTAGGGTGACGAAGTTGCAGTTTTTTCTGTATATCTTTTTATAGCATAATAATAGAAAAAATATTGTTCATGAAATATTGCAGCAAATTTAATTACCTTTAAAATGATACCATTGGTATGTTGGTATCGGGTAATATGAGGCCCAAAGGGTCCCGAAAAGGGAGCGCATACGCCTTGTTTCATGTTCTCTTGAGTTGCCGCATGCTATTCAGCAAAAATATATAATTCTGATAAATGTACAGACAAAACTCTAATTTTATTTATATAGATTGATGTGCAAAGCATTGCTAGATGAATACAGGAATGGGAGAACAAAAGAACTTTCATTATATTTTGGAAAACAAGTGACAAGATAATCTAATCGTCTATTACTATTATTATTTTTGTTATTATTATTATTATTATAAGAGAAACACTACCACCGAAAACGAAACGAGCTGTGTACTTCAGTCTAGTTGAGTCACAAATAAGATTCGGAATAACAGTTTACGGCCATGCACCAAACTATATATCAAATCCAATAGCACAACTAATAAACAGAATAAGAAGAAATTTTTTCCACGGAATAGATACAAACACATTAAATATACTCATTTTTAGAAACTTATTCAAATACACAATATTGCTAAGACACTATTTTGAAGACGAATACAGACGGACAAATGAAAACAGATACAACACCAGAAATATACAATACATAATACCAGGATACTACACAGAAATAGGAAAAGCAGTTCCGGAATATTTCATACCAAACACTCAAAACAGCATTCCATATCACGTAAGAAACTTAAATACATATACACTGAAATAAACAGAGAAATAAAAAACGATTATATCTCAAACCAATAGACCAGACAAATTTAAATATTAACACAATCTACTTACATATTGAAAGCAAAACAATAAAATATATTAATCACTACATATCTTTGTAAGGGTGACCGATTGGATCGACCAGAAAAAAGACTCTGTTCTCTGCTGTAAAATCACTTCCCGGTGGTTTGGAGCCCACCTAAAATTGTAGGTCCATCATGTTTCCAATAACATGGCTCAAGCGGCGAGGTGGAACTACCCGGAAATGTCTTCCCACCAATAAAAGTCATACGTATTTACTTTTTTTAGTCGATTTTTTTAAAAATTTTTTGTCCTATTGTAGTGCTTGCATTAATACTCGCATAATAGTGGCCAATACTCGAGGTTAATCGCCACCGCGAATTTAAATACATGCTGTTGAACGGTGTTATTCACACTTGCTCTGCTCCAATCTGTAATACACCATTCCTTAGCATGTGTTTTATTTTACGATGTTGATTAGGTCTGTAGTTATGCTAAGGCAGCCGGGACTTATGTACTGAATTGTAAAAGCCAATACTTATGTACCGGGACTTATGACACTGCTCCTATCAAATTAAACCAACAAAATGAGAAAAGTAAATAAAATGAAACAAATTAAATAAGACCCAAAGGGCACAAACTTGCAAAAAACGGTCATACACTTAATTCATTCATTTATTAATAACACAAAACACAATTTAGTAAAGATACAACAGGCTTAGCCCACTACTGACAGCTCTCTTAACAAATTTTTAAATGAAAAATCCAAATTCAAATGGGCCTAATACCTAACTAACCGCTGCCGTGTTAGAGTTGCTGTTATTGTTGCGTGGACTTTGGAAACGCTTTCTTATAATCAATAAAAATCTGAAGGAATTCTGGAAGTTTTTTAAGTACAGAAAAACTTTTAGCACGAGAATGAACCTAAGAACGTTTATTGAATGAACTTAGTCATTGACATTATTCATAAACTTGATTGATACTTTTCGTGCTAAGGTCGGCACTATATCCTTTTATTTCTGTTTTGCCTTCAGCATTCTTTCTTTCTCAACTTTTCCTTCTTCCACCATTTACTTCCTCTTCACAACCTTCTTTCTCTTATGCCAATTTCCTAAATAATTGTCCCTATAAGTCTATTCTTCTTAGACGTTTTTTGGTTTGGTTATTTTCCCTAATCATCCCTCTTTCCTCTTTCGCTCCTTTTTCTATAACACCTTCATCTCATTTTCAACTTTTTCGTACCTACCTCCTTTTTTCTCCCACTTTCTTCTCTTTCTTCTTCCCATTCTACAAACGTCATCTTCTTTATAATCTAATTATCCTTCTCCTCCACTCACTCCTCCATTTCTTTATTTTACTTCTTCCCGATCTTTTACTTCGTGTTCTCCTTCAACCTTCTCTGTCTTTGTTTCTTCATTCGACTACTTGTTTACCACCGTCTATTACTCCACTCATCCATTTTTTTAGTCTCCTTGTAATGTTTTCTCCACCATCTTCTTTTTCTTCCATCTTCTTCTTCTTCTTTTTCTTCTTCCATCTTCTTTTTCCAACTTCTTTTTCTTCTTCTTCTTCCATCTTCTTCTTCCATCACTTATCACTTTTTCTCCTACTTCTTCTTCTCCACCTCCTCCTTCTGCTTCTTCTCATTCTCCTTCTCCTCCTCTTTCTCCTTCTGCTTCTCCTCCTCCTCCTGCTTCTCCTCCTTCTTCTCCTCCTCCTTCTCCTTCACCTCCTCCTTTTCTTTCTCCTCCTCCTCCCTCTCCTTCTCCTTCTTCTCCTCCCTCTCCTTCTCCTTCTTCTCCTCCTCCTTCTCCTTCACCTCCTCCTTTTCCTTGTCATCCTCCTTCTTCTCCTTTTCCTTCTCCTTCTCCCCCTCCTCCTCCTCCTTCTTTTTCTTCTTCCATCTTCTTCTCCTTCTCCTCCTTCTTCTTCTTCTACTTCCACGTCCACCTTCTTCTTCTCCTTTGTCCACCTTCTTCCCCTTTTTAATTTTTTCCTATCTCCTTCATCTTATCTCTTCTTTGTCGTTCCTACCTTCTTCTTCTAAATTGTCTTAAGAAACCTCCTCCACGTTCTTCTTCTCATCGTCCTCTCTTTTCTCCATCTCCTCCTCCCTTGGTCTTCCTCCTCTCCGTTTTCTTCTCTTTTTACTTCCTTTCTCAATCGATTTGTGACGTCATAAATAGTGAGATGGTAGTACAAAAACACAGTACATTACTAGTAGTGAGTGATGATGATCGTTGCTCTGGTCTGCCGGCTATTCAACTTGATCATACATATTGATGCTTGGTGACCTTTGCCGTTCTAGCCCATATTCCCACCAGTTCAATTACAGGGGAAGGTCACCATCACCACCATCATCATCATCATCATCATCATCATCATCGCACTATCATTTACTGCACGCATTCTCTTGTCTGCCTTCTTCATTTGACGCCAGTCAAAAGTTGCATTAATTCTGTCAATACAGTATCCTTGTTTTAGTACGACAACCTTTAAAACAATTCACTCCAGTCTTGAACTTGAGTTTCACTTCTTTCCTACTTTCTATATCTATATTTCTATGTTTATAGTTTATATTTTATAGGCCTATATTTCGTTCTACATCTATCTATATTCCTGTATCATCTCATACAGGATAATTTCGTTTTCCTACAGTGATCCGAAAAAGTAACTATTTTTGCATTAACTGTAGCACGCAAAATAGTCTATTCCTGCACCAGTGCGGGAAAGTAATTTCCAGTGCGCGAAATAGCTATTTGTGTAACTAGAGTGCAAAGCAGCGTTTTTCTGCATCGAGAGAAACAGTTTTTTTTCACGAGCCAAAGGCGAGTGAAAAATGTTTCTCGAGTGCAGAAACAATACTTTGCGCTCGAATTACACATTAAATTTTTCCTACAGTAATGTATAAAGTAATTCAAACAGAACAAAACAGGGCATACATAACCTGAAAATTCCTCACATAACCTATCTTCGAATCAAATCGATTTCATCAACAACAACTATTCACAGCTGAAGCAGAGTAGCCAACCTATTTTTGAATGCAGAATAGGGAACCTGCGTATTACATGCTCACTATTTTGTGTTGTTAGGTTGCAAATTTGGAGTGCGGAAAATTACTTTCCCGCACTGGTGCAGGAATAGACTATTTTGCGTGCTACAGTCAGTGCAAAAATAGGAACTTTTTCGGGTCACTGTAGGAAAAAATCATTAAATGATTATTACCGCATGCTTATGGGTGTCTACTGGCTACCATTTCACTGAAAAACCATTTAGTCGAAAGCTAGATCAGCTAATCTAGAACCATTATTGCCCATATTTCACCTTCAGTTGCTGTGATTTGGTGTGTTGAGGTTATGTTTGTATAACAATGATTTATAGTTTCTTATTTCAACTTATCTGCTATTTTAGACTTGTATGATGAAAAACTCGTCCGGGAAGATGTTTACCATACTCGTATGATAATACCGCACTCGACTTCGTCTCGTGCGTTAACTTATCATACTCGTATGTTAAACACCATTTCCCGCACTTGTAACATAATATACTATTTCCACACTCCAGATTTGCAACCTAACAACACAAAATAGTGAGCATGTAATACGCAGGTTCCCTATTCTGCATTCAAAAATAGGTTGGCTACCCTGCTTCAGCCACTCAAAACGCGAGCTCACAGTCAGCTGTAGTTGTTGTCGAAATCGATTTGATACGAAGATAGGTTATGTGAGGAATTGTGAGGTTAATTATGTCCTGTTTTGTTCTGTTCAAATTATTTTCTACACTACTGTAGGAAAAATTTAATCACTCTAGTTACACAAATAGCTATTTTGCTACAGTTATCCAACAAAGCAGCTATTTATGCACTCATTGTAATACGCAAAACAGCTGATTCCTGCTCTTTTTTACTTTGCCACACTCCAGCTGACTGCCACACTTATTTTACTTTTTCGCACACCAGGTGCGACAACTGTAGGAAAAGTTTCCTATGTAACTCATACTGAAATTTCCCATGTAACTCATACTGAAAGGCCTACATTTGACAGGTCCAAGTGGCGGAGTAATCGGTTTGGGCGTAATTTCTGATAAGACTGCCTGCTACTCCTGTGGTCGAGGGTTCGGTTCCTGTCCAGCTGAGGATATTATTTGTATTTATTCACCTGATTATCCTCGCACAAGTATCAGACTCATGTGGGCTCCATTAGCAAAAATCTTTTATACCAATTTTTGCTCTCTGGATCATATTCTTCAAAATGACAGTTACACTGAATCCTTTTCTTTCTCCCAATTAGCTGTTATAAACGGATTGTAAGATTTTCTATGATATTTATAGATTTTTTGATAATAACCTATCAATCGTCACATTCTTTAGTCATTCCATTGCGATTTTTGTTATTTGTGCACGAATTTATCGCGTGACACTATTTGCTTGACCTTTGAGATTTAAGATTGGCGCTGTTATAACTCATTCATTTTTTCCATTTCTCTTCGTTTCACTCTCTTCCTCCCATTTTTCTAAATCATTCATTTTCTCCATCTCTCTCGCTCCCATTTCTCTGTTTCTTTAATTTCTCTTTTACTCTACATTTCTCTTTCTTTTTTTCTTCTTCACTTTCTCGCTCCCATTTCTTTTTCATTTTCTCCATTTCTCTTTCACTCTCTTTGTCTTTCTTTTTTCTCTTTCTCGCTCCCATATCTCTCCATTTTTCTTTCACTCTTTTCGTCTTTGTGTTTTCTCTTTCTCGTTCCCATTTCTCTCTCTTTTTCATTTTCTCTATTTCTCTTTCACTCTTTTCGTCATTCTGTTTTCTCTTTCTCGTTCCCATTTCTCTCTCTTTTTCATTTTCTCCATTTCTCTTTAACTCTTTTCGTCTTTCTGTTTTCTCTTTCTCGCTCCCATTTCTCTCTCTTTTTCATTTTCTCCATTTCTCTTTCACTCTTTTCGTCTTTCTGTTTTCTCTTTCTCGCTCCCATTTCTCTCTCTTTCATTTTCTCCATTTCTCTTTCACTCTGTTTGTCTTTTTCTTGTCCTTTCCTTCAATTCGTAGCGTACTAATACGAAACTTGGCATCCCCGCTAAGGGAAGGTATTTCATTTGCTAGAACAAAATTTACAGTTTTGTCGATTGATTAACAATGCTAATGTCGGATATAGAACTTAGTATTTAGGTAGCCAATAGAAAGTTGTAGAGAATTCTGTGTTTATAATATTGTTTACGGGAAGTTTTAAAGAAATGTTGGATCGATTATTTCAACTAACAAAATTCTGGTTGCTTGTATTCGTTTAGTTTTTTGTGTTTTGATGCTTTTTAGGCCTATGTGAATAGTAAAATTCTTGATTTTATACTTCAAATTTATTTTCATTGTCTTTTTAGACCACATAGGACCACTTACGTCAATTTTCGATTTCTCCTGGTTGGGTTTGTTGCAGCGAACACATAAGACCATCTTAAGCCGCGTCACCACCAACCGAACATGCTCGGCGAACAGTGTTCGCTCAAATCAGCTGATGTCGCCAAACATTTTTTGGAGTTGGTTTGGTGTGGACGCCTTCTCGAACATTATGATCGGTGTGGTGGGAACCTATGTTGGTCGTCACTGTTCGCTCACAGACCGAACATTTCAATTTAACTTACGAACATGTTCGGTGACCCATATGTTTAATGTTTGTCCGTTTCTTGTATTCGCCAACAATGCTCGGCAGACATGTTCGGTTGGTGGAGACGCGGCTTTATGTGTTTGCTGGTTT
Source organism: Conomelus anceps (assembly GCA_948455865.1). NCBI lineage: Eukaryota > Metazoa > Arthropoda > Insecta > Hemiptera > Delphacidae > Conomelus > Conomelus anceps. The sequence continues at coordinate 8,970,038 of OX418221.1, forward strand.
GTTGTCATGTTCTTCCAGTACAGCTTCATTCTATCTGATCTGATCTTTTCAAAATTTTCAATAAAATTCTGTGACGTTCTTCCTCTGAATATATTGCTGGTCTTCTGCAGGAGAGAATCTGAAGTCTGATTTCAGTTCTTATACTTCAATACTTTAATTATTGATAATTATTAATTATAAAGTAGAGCAGGAACCGGTTAGACGTTTTATATTGTACTAATGAAAATGATTCTACAGTAGGTTACAGTAGAAACAATTAGTCTGGGCGCGTGGCTCTGGGTTCACTACTAGCCATCCTGTAAAAGTTGACTAGTTGACCTTGAAGACATCTGCAGCGTCGCACGGGCCACATATTTTTAGAAATGAGCGATAAACACTCGCCATGGCTGACTACCAAACGGCCGCGCGCACAGACTGATTGTTTCTACTGTACTTATTTCAGAAAGTAATCAAAAGACTTGTTTGTCAGAAATATGTTCAAATTAATATTATTGCAGAAATTGAAACAAGAAATTTATTGCAAAAATTGAAATGAAAAATTTATTGTGAAAATTGAAACAAGGAATTATTTCAAAAATTGAAACGAGAAATTTATTGAAAAAATTGAAACCATAAATATATGGAAAAAACTTTAAACAAGAAATTTATTGCAAAAATTAAACCGAGAAATTTATTGCAAAATTTGAAAAGAGAAATAAATTTTTCATTGTACAATATCAAACCCCTAAAAAACAATAATTATTTTTATGTAAAAGTGTCACAAGTTGATCCGATAACACCAACTAGAAAAGTGGTAGAAAACATTTTTTTTAATTTCTCTTCAATTCAAATTCATAATTGAATTTGGATAATTATTTGTTATTGGGGTTTGCTTTTAGAATGTAATTACTGTAACTTGAAAACTGATTAACTGATTACTCATGTACATTATTAGAAATTAAATTATTAGAAATTAATACTATGATTTCTTTGTGAGTGGATAGGAAGTCATATTCACTATCCTTTTTCTTGAGAAACTGAAATTTTTACAATTTTTTACGTCTGAATCCCGGTAATTTTTATATATTTTACAAAATTAGTCCATCTCTGGGTCATAGAATTTGATTGACTGATCTATAAGTTTATTTTTAAGAGTTGAGTATTGAAAGCAATAGAAAATTGGCCTTATGTTCATTAGAAAATGATAATATTTCATATTCATATGATATAATATCATAATCATTGATTTCGGTGTAATATCATAGCAAAGTATTTTTCGGCTCAAAATTTGTTATCAAAATTTAATATTATAAACTGTTTTTAGTGTTTCTTTTCGAGTGAACTTTTAAATTGATAGGCGTTGAGTGAAAAAAAATCATTTTATTATTTTTCGAGTGGATTATTTTGGTAAATCGAAATTTTACCAATTTTAGGCGTTAAAATTAACCTGAATGTTTTGGACAATGTAACATATTCAAATTTTGTGAATAGAGCAGTTTTGGACTTGAGTCTGTTGCTCCTTCACATTCATCGTAATTTTGTCACAATAAATAAATAATCTATAGAAGATGGTTGAACGATCTTCAGTTTTTTAGCAAAAATTGAGCTTTTACTAGACATTAAAAAAAAAATTTCCTACAGTGACCCAAAAAAGTGCCTATTTTGATGCACTAACTGTAGCACGCAAAATAGTCTATTCCTGCACCAGTGCGGGAAAGTAAATTACAGTGCGGGAAAGTACTTTTCCGCACTCCAAATTTGCAACCTAACAACACAAAATAGTGAGCATGTAATACGCAGGTTCCCTATTCTGCATTCAAAAATAGGTTGGCTACTCTGCTTCAGCTGTGAATAGTTGTTGTAGTTGTTGTTGATGAAATCGATTTGATTCGAAGATAGGTTATGTGAGGAATTTTCAGGTTATGTATGCCCTGTTTTGTTCTGTTTGAATTACTTTATACATTACTGTAGGAAAAATTTAATGTGTAATTCGAGCGCAAAGTATTGTTTCTGCACTCGAGAAACTTTTTTCACTCGCCTTCGGCTCGTGAAAAAAATTGTTTCTCTCGATGCAGAAAAACGCTGCTTTGCACTCTAGTTACACAAATAGCTATCACGTTCCTAAAAAATTACTTTAAGATAGAATATAAAACTCATGTTTTGTAGTCAACTTTAGCCTAAATCTAATTTTAGACCGATAATAGTCCAATTAGTGGATTATTGGACCCACGTTAGACAAATAATATCAAACTACTATCAGACGTTTATTGAGTAATCAAGAATATTGAACATTTTCAATGAATGACTGTTCATTGTTGAATATAGATTTTGGAGTTCAAAATTACATAAATTTGTTGATACAGAGATGATTTATCTGGTACTGATACAGTCCACATTGCTTCTATTAATTTATTAGAGGTCTCCATAATTAGACAGCTTATCTTAGCCAATGGCCATAGAGTCTATAAATATATTAAGTTGTCCCAGCTAAAATTATCGTACACTAAAGTTTTAGTACCAATTGTATTTACAGCGATTGTAATATTTTGGGAGGCGTCGTAATTGCTGTAATTAAATTTGGGATGGTTCCTGTTTCGCTCGCAGACAGCAATTATATTCAAATTGTGGATGACTCAGTAGAATCTAAACTTTGAGAATGTTATAAAGTGAAGGCGTTGACAAGTAAATTATTTTTGTTTGAAATTGAGTTTTGATTTTTTGTCTTTTTCGTAGGTAGTACTATTACTATTACCATTACATGAGGCCCGACCACGTGGTGTCTAGGGTGGGGCTCACGTTTATTACTTAGGATTGAAAATGAAAATTTTCTATCTAACCCTCCCACTTTTTACTGAAAAACTATGCTATCTACATAGAAAATGTATATGACATAGTTTCAAGTATTAAATGAGATGAAAATCACAATGATACATCAATTAGTTTCCGAGTTATAAGCCTATAACTGAAGTACTGATCTTGCAATGCTTAGAGGGGTTTGGAGGGGGAAGCAAGTGGGGTGGGGGTCGGGACTTTGTTTTTTTTTGAGTAAGTACTATGTATACTAACATCCTACAAAAATTCAGCTTTCCCCTAATTTGTTACGACAATGGCCAATTTTTTGCATTCATTGCCTGGGCTAATTCTCCAGCACTAAAGTTTCACCAACATAGGTTAGCAGGAAGACGTTTTACCATGCTCTTATAGTCTTTATTTTAATAGATGTGTACCTAATCCTTGCTGCAACAATCTTGCAATCCTTGTTGAAAATAATTTGAAAGTCTATTGCCTCAAACTGCAACTAGTCCATACACAACAGCAACACCAGCATTGTAATGAACGTGTTGTATTCACAGTTAAGTCTGAAGTTTTTCCCATTCACATGTTTGAGTATTTAGCCACGAGCTTAGTTTCTATTGTGGCCTGCACTTAACTCAGAAAAGTCAACAACCAGCTTTGTAGTTGTTCCACTTGCTTTGATTGTTCAAAGTCACGCTGCAACGAACCAGACTATCTTTCAGACATGTCTATAGATATACCGTTTAGGCCGGTGCATTGAGATAGCCGAGATATATAGATATGTGTAGTATGCTGGCGCATTCAAGTTCGTTTTACTTTGTTTCTGTGCAGTTGAGTGATGGAAGCAGGCCGGATGACTTAAATTCGCTGGCTATGAGACCGATGTGTATTGTGCTCACGGTTTCTACATACCGTGATTGTGTATCCTAGATGATTCAAAATTCTTATCAAAATGGCATTGAAAAGATACATTATACTGTATATAGGTATCTGTTCAATCAGAGATAAGCTACGAAACTCCTGGACGCTTCCAAAGTGACCGATTGGATTGGCCAGCAAAAAAGACACTGTTCTCTGCTGTAAAATGACTTACCGGTGATTCGGAACCCACCTAAAACTGTAGGTCCAACTCATCAAAATGGTTATCAAAATGGCATTTAAAACATACATTGTATACGTGTGCCGTAGCAGGTATCTGTTCAGTCAGAGATAAGCTACAAAACTCCTGGACGCTCTTTGCAAGGATGACCGATTGGATTGGCCAACAAAAGACTGTTCTCGGATGTAAAATCACTTCCCGGTTGTTCGGTACCCACCTAAAAATATAGGCCCAACTCATCAATCACCACCATCCAATTAATTACCCACACACAGGTCTCAGACCTATGTGGGCTTCATCCTCCGAAAAAAGAGTTAATTGTTAAATTGTCATTTATTCATAAAGACTGTACTCTGTCGTAACATCACTTCCCGGTGATTCGGAACCCACCTAAAACTGTAGGTCCAACTAATAAATCACCATCATTCAATTCATTACCCAAGCACAGGTCTAAGACCTATGTGGGCTTCATCCTCCGAAAAAAAATACGTTGACTCGTAAGAAAAGATACATTGACTCGGAAGGAATATAATTTGATATTTCAAGAACTATGGGTTGTATTTCAGTTTCTCTTGCTTTATACACCACTGCGGCTACAATTCTCAATAAATAATAATAAGCTTATGGCTTTTATTAGTGGGGAGACTCTTCCGGGTAGTTCCACCTCGCCGTTTGAGCCATGTTATTGTGAACATGGTGGACATACAGTTTTAGGTGGGTTCCGAACCACCGGGAAGTGATTTTACAGCAGAGAACAGTCTTTTTTCTGGTCAATCCAATCGGTCACCCTTACAAAGATGGCCCATGAGTTTCGTAGCTTATCTCTGATTGAACAGATACCTGCTACGGTATTCGGCTATCACGTCCCTTAATACACTTTAATAACTCCACCCTTAATACAAATAATCTATCTATCTATCCTCTCCACATCTTCCCAAATATATTAATGAATAGAAAATTAATGTTCAATTTTGATTAGAACAAAATAATTATGAAATGGAAATAATTGTTCATAAATGTTACAGTATTAAACTAAAATTTTTTCTATTGTTCCCCTCCAATATTTGTATGAACGTGAATGTATAAATGACTAAAAAATTGAGACATTCAGTGGTTCTAAATTTGTTTTTGAGAACTAACCTCAAAGTTTTCGAAAATGTAACGAAGTCAAAATTTGCGAAGAGAGCAGTTTTGGACTCGTCTGCATTCAATTTCAATTTATTTATTAAAAACTCAATAAAAAACAAGAAGGCTAAACAATGAGGAGTTGTGGTGTAGAAAAGAGAGGGGATTAGAAGGTCTTCCAACTATGGTTACCCATGTACTAGGAAGGCCTTCAATCCATGAAAAATGAATGTGGAGAGAAAAGGATGAGATTGAGGGAAGGGATAGTCCAAAAAACCGGAGGGAAGCATCAGTAAGCAAGCTCACAAATCAGAAAAACCGCATTCATTTCATTGAATTTTTATCTTATATAAATAAATAACCATTTTTGGTATGAATGTGTAACTTAAAGTAAGTTGAAAACCTAGTTGAAGTTCGCCATTTGTGTACTACTTTGCAAGACCTCCGTAACGACTTACGTAACTATTTACTACGTCGTAGATCGTTGTTTTCGCTATGTGAAAAGGGGTGTGTAAAATGAGCGTATCAATTTTCGCGTAAACAATGACGTTGTGTATCATAGACAGGCGGTACAAGGCACGGTTTAGACGGCAAAGGCAGACTGATGATCTTGAATGATACAGAATTTCGGATGGAAAATCTTGATTGTAGGGGAAAGGAGGGTAGAGTGGAAAGAGTGGTAAATAGCTGGCAAGGTCGCAGACAATACGGATTTGATGACGTCACACTATAAGCACACGCCCACACCAAAACTTGTTCAGAGAAAACTAAGTCACAGAAAGGCCTCACTACTCTCCTCCACTAGTACTGTATTTAGTGAAGCCTTGGTCAGAGTCTCACAACGCAGAAGGAAGCCCTGCAATGCTTTTGTTGTGTTTTTATTTGTCTGGCAGGTTTGGATTACGTTAATTCTTCTTTTTTTGCTTCTGGCTGATATGGTAGGAATAATGTTTTTATTAGGTGATATTATCTGATTTTCTTGTCAATTATTAGTGATAGATAATGGGCCGTATTCATGAATGTTCCTTCAGTTTCTCTTGACTCTTTTGAAATAGGGAAGTGATAGCCGCGAGCCGTAGCAGGTATCTGTTCAATAAGATAGATAAGCTGCGTTCTCGTAGGTCCTGTTTGTAACGGTGACCGATTAGATTGGCCAGCAAAAAAGACACTGTTCTCTGCTGAAAATCACTTACCGGTGGTTCGGAACCCACCTAAAACTGTAGGTCCAACTAATAAATCACTATTATCAAACTCATTACCCACGCACAGATCTCAGACCTATGTGGGCTTCATCCTCAAAAAAAAAATATATATATAAATTATTTAAAAATCTTTGAATTCGCTAGCCATGTGACCGCTGTATTTAGTATCTTCGTCTACAAACCGTGATTGTGTATCCTAGATGCTTCAAAATTGCATAGGAAAGATAAAAACGTATACTTTGACTCGTACATCAGAAGCTATATTCCAGAACCTACATACAGAAGGAATATAATTTGATACTTCAAGAATTATTATGGGCTGTATTTATTTACTTCCTACAGTTTATCTTGATTCGAGGAACACCTGAAATGCCTAAACATATCAGGTGTTCCTGATATATGTTCATAAATACGGGTATTTTCATAAATATATTTATTTATTTTTTTCTGAGGATGAAGCCCACAGGTTTGAGACCTGTGCGTGGGTAATGAGTTGGATGATGGTGATTGATGAGTTGGACCTACAGTTTTATATGGGTTCCAAACCACCGGGAAGTGATTTTACAGCAGAGAACAGTGTCTTTTTTGCTGGCCAATCTAATCGGTCACCGTTACAAAAGGACCTACGAGAACTCAGCTTATCTCTCTGATTGAACAGATACCTGCTACGGCTCGCGGCTATCACTTCCCAATACGGGTGTTTCATAAAAACGGGTATATGTGTTTAGTGCTACAAAACTTCTGTTTTTCGCTTTGTTCTCAAGCCGGTTATACACTACCCTAATCTGCTTTTGATACAGGTTGGCGCCATCGATATAATATAATATAATATTATAAGAACATATATAAGATATTATAAGAACGTTATATAAGTGTTCTTATATATCGATGGTTGGCGCAAAGAGTAGTGTGTACTAGGCTAGGTAACGACCTGGTGATTCGGATCCCACCTAAAATAGTAGGTCCACCATGTTCACCATAACATGGCTCGAACGGCGAGGTGGACTCCCTACCAATAGCAATACACTAATTATTATTCAACGATCGACAATACTTTGAACAAAACCTACGGTCTTGTTTCATACATAACCGGCAGCTGAGTACCCGGCGTCGTTTACCAGTCAGTAGGGGCATTGTATCATATGGAACGATTCACATTCACCCGATTTTTTGAATTCATATGAGATCGTATTTATTTGTGTTCAATGTGAATTATGATTCAATGTAATTATGCTGGGCTTACGACACCGGTTACCCAAAGCCGGTTATGTGTGAAACAAGCCATAGTCTATCATACAGTTTACGTTTGGATTAGGCTCGTTTTATCATTTAGCTCACAAGAATACTGTAATGTTTATAAACTTTATTTGAGTGAAATCATCTGAATTATTAACTATTGATTGTGAACTTTTTAATTTTCAGTTTAGATCTGGTAATTTTATTACATTTTATCATATATTTATTACTATTTTTATAATTTATTATAGATTTGTCATGTGCTTTAGTTCAATTCATGTAAAATCTCAAATTTTGAAGCCGGAGTCAATGCTGACTTCTTTTTTCCCTTTATTCTTCTTCTTATGTCTTGTCCAGAGTCACCATAACCATTAAATGTCTCTCCAAAATGTAGCCGCAGATACTGCTTTGTCATTCGCTGAAATAATGTCATCCATTGTACAGGTTACTTCCATGTTAGGACAGGTAAAAAGGAGTTCATAATTTTGCCTCGTTCCACAGTCGCATTCTTCATCCTCGCTGTAGCCTCATTGCAAGAGTTGTGATTTGCATCTAGTTACAAATTATTAATCATATATAAATACTATTTTTTTTACTAAGTACTATAATTCTATACTTAACTGTATAATCACGGATAAATGCAATCAATTTCATTATATATTGTCTGTGCTACCATGCTAAAAGCTATGTAGGATTTAACGATAGAATACAATGATCAATAGAGAATTTGGGCAAAACTACGTTATCGATAACACTAATAACCTGAACACTCTATGCATCTACCAGCTCTAAAAGTAAGATGCTAAAAAGCAAGCAGATACATTGAGTAATCAGGTTAGCGTTATCGTTAACGTAGTTTCGCCCAATCTCTCTAATATCTTAATTCTGTTCAACATCATTGCTACCTTTTTCTAATTGCATTCATTCAACTTCTACTGTATTTTATTTACTTCGTGTTCGGTAATATGAACATGAACATTCCTCCATTACATTTTTATTCTCTTTAAATTATTTTTTTCCCACCTGACTTTCCTGGTATTAACTTTTTACAGCCTTCCTGGCTTTGAAAAGTGTTGATTTTTTGTTTAGCAATCGTTACTAACCTATAAATAGCCTCAAGAGGCAACAAAAAATGCTTTGTACAGTGCACGTTCTCCCTCCCATAAAATTATACTATACATATATCTAACCTGCATATATGTATATATTTTACATAGTAGTGTGAGAGAGTTGCTCTAAACGGTCTTTTACTATGCAGATTATACACTGTCATAATAATAGCCTGATTAGAGATTCTGGAAATGAGCTATTGTTGATTCTGGATTATGAATTTCATTTGAAAATAATTTTTTATTACCTGTCTTTGTTTACTGGTCGATGGGATTTGTTGTCAGACATTTCAAGGTCACCTTCAATGGGCCGGGTTAGGAAAAAACAAAGTATGTGCGTATTTATAAATAGGTGCTTGCCTGATTAAGTTCTTATGAAAATGAAAATGAAAATATTTTGGCCTTAATATGTACTCTCTTGAATAATAATTGATGTTTTTATTACTGTATTTTTAAAGAATTTTGAATTAGAATGAGAGAATAGTTTAAATTATTCACACCTATTGAGAATTTAAAAAAAATCATTTATTGCATTAGCTTATTATAAACTATCAAAAAGTTTTGGAAATATCTTTAACTATCAACATCTTCTACCTTTCGTAACTTCAACTATCATACTGTCGTCTATCTTCAACTATTAACTATAATTAACAATTATATAAATTTTATAAATGATTATAGTATTTATTATGATACAGCTTTTGAAAAGATAAAAAAGATGTTAGATCCAGCTTTTTTATTTAGAAATTGATTTCCCTGGACCCAGTCTTTGACAACAGTTGCTGTTGAAGCAGTTGGAAATATTTTGGAAAATTAGTGGGAGCTTTAATATTATCTCTATATATATATATATATATATATATATATATATATATATATATATATATATATATATATATATATATAAATGAATGTCTGTATGTATGTATGTATGTTCCCTATAGGCTTCAAAACTACTTGACAGATCGGCATGAATATTGGAGATGGTTTCTGACCATAAATTGTAATAGGGGAGCTAATAATTATTATTAATTAATCCATTTTATAGACCTAACCTACTGAACTTGCCGGCCAAACAGCTTAAAGGAGCAGCTGATAGAAGTCAACAGTTTTTAATCATATGGCAGGCCCCTTAGCGGCGTTATTTACGCTGTCTTTGAACAGCAGAAGACTTTGCTCTTTTATGCATGTAGGCTACCAGGCAGTCGGAGCCTTGCAATATGTAGGAAACATAGGACTGGGTATGATGAAATGTAATTATGCCAGGTTGATGACATCTGTTAACCAATGCAGCTAGAAATTTGAAATGCAGCCTCAGCGGGAGGTGGCGAATAATAAAATAAAAAACCTAACTTCTACCCTTATAGTCGTAGGAGGTTTAAATTTGAAAAGTTTCTTCATTCAGAGGTGGTGATTAAGAAAACAACGAAGCCTCTATGATCAGATGGAAGAGCCCTAAGACTAACTTCTTTCCTAATATGAAATGTAACTTCAGCGGGAGGTGGCAAATAATAAAATTAAGGAGAATTTTTATGAGAACGCAGCAATGCGCGTTCGGCCAGCTAGTATTTAATACACAACATTCCTTTGTACAAGGGACCAGCTGCGATCATTTATAAAGCCGCGTCTCCACCAAACGAACATGTCTGCCGAACTTTGTTGGCGAATACAAAAACCGGACAAGCATTGAACATATGGGTCACCGAACATGTTCGTGAGTTCAATTGAAATGTTCGGTCTGTGAGCGAACAGTGACGCTCAACAACAGGTTCCCGCCACCAACCCCACCACACCGATCATAATGTTCGAGAAGGCGTCCACACCAAACGAACTCCAAAACATGTTCGGCGACATCAGCTGATTCCAGCGAACACTGTTCACCGAGCATGTTCGGTTGGTGGAGACGCGGCTTAAGATATTTTTCTCTGAATTAATCCGGAATTAACAAATAAAAGACAACTTGAGGCATGTTGTGTTGACATAAATTTATTGTTCTATTAAATTAATACCATAGAAATATAAAAAATAATACTGCTCTCAAATTCCCAAAACAGCTTTATATTAGGTCGTTATTAACAAGAGAATTTTTGAAAAACTCATTTGTATTGATTATGATATAGCCTAATTATTATTAAAAATAAAATTCTTTTTGAAATATTTCTTTTTCGTTCATATAAATTTATTTAGGTCTTTATTTTCAAGGGAATTTGAAAATCAATCCTTTATATTGATTATGATTCAAATATTATTGTATTTGAATTAGTACTAATTTAGTACTGTATTTGAATTTGATTAAATAAATTTTGAATTTAAATCATTATTTTGGACGAAATGCCAATGATCAGATATACTTTTAAACCGGTGGCTACCACATTTATAATAGAATAATATTATTGATTTTGTTGCTAGAAAATGTTCATTCTTCTTGACTCATAACAGAGAACATCTTGTACAAATGGAAAATGTTTATTGCTATTTCTTTTATCTACCATGTTATTAATTTTTTCTTTCCTCTTGTTCTAGGTAAGCAAGGAATTGAGTCATTGAATACGAAATGAGGTAAAATCGTTTAAAAATTGAATTGCAATCTCATTACCTACATTTTTCCTTTGAAATAGACAAGCTATTTTTACTTTTCGTACGAGTAACTTTCTAGTCATCTTTTTTCTTTTCTTGCAATAAACTGGCTTCATTAGTTTTGAGATTCTCCCAAACTCAGTTCTCTTATTTTTCTTTAATTGAAAAAGGCTGGTAGCACGCAAGACTGCAATGAAGCGAGCATTACTTTGCATGTTTTTATGTAGCGTGTTTTTTTTTTCAACTTAAATAATTGATACAGATAAAAAGTCATTCTATTCTATTCTATACAGACAATTGCATGCAGGATGCAGTGTTGCCAGTTTGACTGTAACGTGTATGAAATCACCTGTTTTTATGTCTAGCTGATCACGATTAGAATAATTCCGTGTCTAAATAAAGGTCAATTCACACACATCAGTCACGGCGCGTCTCAGTTCCGAGCTATCCGTCTCGTCACAGTCATAAAATATATTCTTATCTGAGTTTCCGGTTACGTTGTCTACACTCGTCCCGACCCGTCAGGTGACTGATTGTTACCGTGACTGAACTGAGACGGAACTGTGACTGTGACACGCCGGAAATGATGTGTGTGAATCGATCTTAATCAATTCACGATCACGATTCAACAATAAAACATTTCAGCATTCAAAGCAGGCATAATTGAATTGAATTTTAAAAACGTTCTTGTATGTTGTGATGGTTTATTCTTTGAGAACTCCATTGTATTGTAGTAGGCTTCAATACTTGAATACTTTTTGGAGATATTTTGTTGAATAATTTGAATTTTTTAAACACTTTAAAATCAAATTTGTTTTTTGAAGATATTTTATTGAATGTTCGAACACAGTTTTTAATTTCAAACTCGAATATGATCTCATAGAATTCAAGTTTTTTTTGTGTATGCTTGAGGATTATTAAATAGATCTAATCGGTTTTTTTGATTTTGCAATACAATAACAGTTAGAAATAATAATCTGGGTATACTCTTGGTTTAACAACTTTAGAAATTATTAAGTTAAATTAATTGAAGTGATAACCGAGTGCCGTAGCAGGTACCTGTTCAATCAGAGATAAGCTACGAAAATCCTGGGCGCTCTTTGTACGGGTGACCGATTGGATTGGCCAGCAAAAAAGAATCTGTTCTATGCTGTAAAATCACTTCCCGGTGGTTCGGAACCCACCTAAAACTGTAGGTCCAACTCATCAATCTCCATCAACCAATTCATCACCCACGCAAAGGCCTCAGACCTATGTGGGCTTCATCCTCCAAAAAAATACAGTGTTAGCTTTGATATTTGATAGAATTTCTTATCATCTTCATAAAATATTTGGCGCCGACTTCAAAAGATTACTTTTATGAATTTCAAAATTTTCTAATTTAAAGTAAATACGTTATTTTAAACTTTTTAGTACGTGAGTATTTTATCATTTCACTGAAGTCCGTTTCTTTTTTTATTTTAAAATATGTTTTATTTTAGAAACTGATTCATTTGGAAATTTCCAAGTATCACAATGTGCTAGTCTGTTCTAAGTCATGGGAGCTGAAAAAATAATTTCTGAGTGCTGTAAAGAATATATAGGCAATGTAACTGACACTACGCAACGGCTAAAAATAATAAAGAGCTGCACTGGTATAGTATAGTAGCAGTGAGAGACATCGTTGAACGGTCAGAGGCGGAGTTTCTAGTGAACGATAACCTAAATTTAGCAAAAGGCGCGTATCACAACATCCTTCAACGTCAAAAACCTAGTCTAGGAGTCTACCAGCCAGTTCCGCATATCGGATTGTGGGGAAATCCCTGCATTCAGCGGATGTTCGTTGTAACTGAAATTTTATGTGACAAGTGGACAAACTTACAAAATAGAAATAAATTTTTGCTGTACAGTTGCTGTACCTAAAATGCTGTACAGTTTAAAAATGTCACTGTTCTGTTTTATGTGACAAGTGGACAAATTCGAAATACAGAATAAATAAATTTGTTGTATTTATAACTAGCAGGTTGTCCGATTCTATTGAATCTGGGTTTCTAGAATGTGTAATAACCTAACTTCAAAATTAATGGTCTCTTTTTCCTATCCCTCTTCTTCATCTTATTCCTTTTTTTACATCTTCTTTCTTCGTCTTGTTGTTTTCTTCTATTTCTTCGTCTCTTTCCCCTTCTTAATTCCCCTTCTTTTCTTCTTCTTCTTAATTCTCATTATTCTTCTTGTTGATTTTTTCTCTTTTTTCTTCTTCATCTCTTTCCCCTTCTCTTCTTATTCTTCTTAATTCTTCTCATTCTTCTTGTTGATTTTTCTCTTTTTATCTTCTTCTCCATCTCTTTCCCCTTCTCTTCTTCTTCTTCTTCTTCATCTTCTTGTTGATTTTACTCTTTTTTCTTCTTCATCTCTTTCCCCTTCTCTTCTTTTTCTTCTTCTTCTTCTTCTTCTTCTTCTTCTTAATCCTTCTCATTCTTCTTATTGTTGATTTTTTTCTTTTTTCTTCTTCTTATTTTTTCTGTTTTTTCTTCATCTCTTTCCCCTTCTCTTCTTCTTCTTCTTAATCCTTCTCATTCTTCTTCTTGTTGATTTTTTTCTTTTTTCTTCTTCTTATTTTTTCTGTTTTTTCTTCATCTCTTTCCCCTTCTCTTCTTCTTAATTCTTCTCATTCTTCTTCATGTTGATTTTTTCTTTTTTTCTTCTTCATCTCTTAAAATAACATACAGCATATTCAATTCTGACAATAAGTTATGAAAGAATCAAAATACAAATTGAAAAAGTAAATTTTTTAAATAAGAGTATTTTGAGATAGTACATAAATATACAGTATTATGCAATTCAAAGGAAGGGAGGAAAATAATAAAAATAATTTGATCAGTAATGTCTTACACAAAATAAACAATCAAAAACAGATAAATCGATATTGTTCAACTAATAAGAGTTTGCAATATTACTCTACAAAAATCACTAAATGTTGAAAAACCGATCTTATATTAAATAATAACTGTTCGATAAACTGTCCAATAATTCAAGAAGAAACGTCTAAAAAGAACAATTAAACTTACGTAGCACAAGTTTGTTATACAATAAAAGCTATGAGTAGAGTCCACTGGTATAAATTAAAATGAATTCTCTCAAAAGGCACAATATAAGGGAATTAATTATCACTTCAGAACTAACAGAACTGTCACCTTACTTGTTGTCTCAACAAATTTCAAACAAGAATAAAACTAATGTTCACCTAAGCGTTCCCTTAAATAGGTTTTCTCAAAAATCCAGAAAGACTGAGATTTTACTATCGAATTCTAAATAAACGGATAAGGAATCTTGCATTTTCCACAATATTCAATTTAGTCGACAAATTTCTATAAAGTTTTAATTAAATATTCTACAAAGTTCTTAGTAAATATCATTAGTGTCAAAAAGTAAACTACAAGGTGAGGAGAGTAATTAATTGCTTAGAATGGAAGACTTGTTGACACATGCAGATACCAGTGAAAACTGTTCTTTTTTCCGTGTCACAACATTATTAACAAATAAAAATAATGCTTCTAATTTCTGCATGTTTTTTTTATCCTTTCCACATGCCTACTGTACCATAATTCAATTCCTCCAATGCCATCATTTTCTCTTTATGCTCCATGAATTTAAAATTCAATATTGCATCTCAAAATTAGTTTTTTTTTTATTGCTGATGATGCCCACATGATTCCGAGACTTGTGCGTGGGTAATGAGGTGATTGATTACACATAAATGCCTGACGGTGGAGTGGGATTCGAACCCAGGACAGCAAGCTGAAGTTGCGACGCCCCAACCAACTGCGCTAAGCGAAGTTTTAAAAATCGAAATCATCGGGATCTATTACAGCATTTTCATTCAATTATTGTAGTTTATTTCTTTATATTTAGTATTATCTTTCATTTTATAGCATATTATTTTACTTTTAATTTTAACTTTCAATTTATAGTAGGCCATTATCTTTATTCTTTTTTTTCTCTCCCCTTAACCTTTTCCTTTTCAACATTTTTCAACCCCAATTACTCCCCTTCCAATTACCTTAAAGTTCATTTTGAAACTTGTAAAAAGTTTTCTTTCAGTTCTTTCCATTGTTTAATTCATTGTAAGCATTCATTTTATTATTGTGTTTTATTTTATTATAGGCACCTGCTGTAAAACCTTTTCAGGTTTAGCGGGACCATTTTGTAATGTCTTTTCATGTAATAAAATTGATTGATTGATTGATTGATTTTGATTAGTATAGGCTATAATTATTTATCAAAATAACAAATAAATGTTATCTAGACATATTGATGACTTCACATAACCTGCAACTTGTTTCGTCAATAGTTTGTCAGGAGAAAATGTTTGAAATTTTTTATGAAGGTTTTTGCTTGTCTTTATCAAAAGCATATTTTTCCCCAAACACCCAGAATTTTTGGCAGAGTTGTCTTTGATGATTGTGTTACGCTTTTTATTGTCTGGGCTTTTAATGTGAGAATATTTTCGGCTACCACTTCCCAGGAACATTCAGGGTTGAGGTCTTTATGGTGTAAAAATCTCTGGCGCTATCAAGTTTTAATTGTTTGTTATTCAGCCTAGCTTGTTCTCTTGTTTATCACCTCTCTTCAAGCATGATGATGTACACATTAAACAATTAAAATAGAAGTGTTTGTGAGAGTGTTATTTGAACGATAGTGAAACCGGGAGGTTGAAACAAATTACTTGCCTCAAAAATAGCAAAAAGGAGTTCTGTCGTGGTCTTGACCTTGGCAAATGAAATGCGACAGCCGTAAGAAGTCTAGTGAGGCAATTAGTGGTGCTGCTTCTGTGATGATATCGCCAAAAACCTCCTACAAGCACACACACACTAACAATCGTAAGTCCTGTCGCAATTTTTGGCGATGCTTGTCGGGATAATTTTCGTCCGTCAGAGTTTATGAATAGAGTTAATTTTAATTGAGACGTAATTAATTCGGATGAGTTGGTAAAACTAAATGGGTCGTAAGATGTTCAAGCACTGATTCCAGGGGATAGTGTGATGGGGTGTTTGATAGGCGAGGTTATGATGATAATTGAAAGATATTGCCCACATAAATTTCCACGAACTTCTCGGTGCCCAAGTAAAGAAAGCCGTCACATTATTCTCACGCTTTCAAACGTGGCGTTTAATAGTTTTCCCGTATTTCGAAAGTATATCAATTTAATTGATCCCGTAAAAATCTTCGAAATTCTGGAAAGTTTTCAAATTTGCAACGTTATTTTTGTGTGATCTCTTTTTTGGACGTAAACAATACGACGGGTGCCAGAAAACCCTGCTGAATAAATATTGCTGAATATTCAACCATCTGCAATCGTGCAATATGGTTGTTGCAAAATTCGAAGTGTTCCAAGTCTGTCAAGCGTGTCAGCTGATGTAATGTGAGATCGATGGTCAATGTCAAGGCGAAAAACGTTTGTGGTCACTCTTACCAGCAATGAATACAGATACTATAGTATCTGTATTCATTGCTCTTACACTCTTTCCTTGTTCCTTCTCACTCTCTTTCACACACTCTCTCTCTCTCTCTCTCTCTCTCTCTCTCTCTCTCTCTCTCTGACACACTCTCTCTAGAAGAGAAACATTTGCGAATATGGATATTTTTACATGATCGATTTTCAATGTTGGAGGTCTATGTTGATCCTATTTCTGTGTAGTTTTCGATTACACAGTACATTTTATAAATATTTTTTTAATGTGGGACTCTTTTAATTCTTCCTAATTCCTTCTCTCTCTAATATCGTTTCACAATATCGTTTTTCAAAGTTGGACGTCCATGTTGAGCCTATTTCTGTATAGTCTTTGTTTCACAGTGTTGTAGTCACAGTATAGTCTTTACACTGTGCATTTTATTCATTTATTTTTTAATGGGTACTGACTTCCTCAATAATTATTGGCGTCTAAAGTTATTTTTGAACTAATAAAAAAGTTATCATTCAATAATTGGTAACTAACTTATAGTCAGTAACTTCTTAAGTATAACTTTTTATTAGTCATCACTTCATCAACCACACACAAGCACACACACAAAGGCTCGGCTAAATGCAAGTTGTTTTAGTAATTGCAAATGCAAATATTGATATAAAACTAGTTGGTAAATGTTGTAATGTTTGAGTTTGAATTGTTGTGTAACAAGAGGTCGTGATTCCATGGTGTATTTTTTTTTTTTGAGGATGAAGCCCACATAGGTCTGAGACCTGTGCGTGGGTAATGAGTTGGATGATGATGATTGATGAGTTGGACCTACAGTTTTAGGTGGGCTCCGAACCACCGGGAAGTGATTTTACAGCAGATTTGAATGCAGTATCTTGCCTCTTGATTCTTTTTTACGATTATGATGATGATTATTCAGTTCAATATTTCAGATTTCATTCAGTATTCAGTTATAAAATAGCATCGCTATATTATGTATTATATTAGTACATAGTTATAAAATATTCATATATTTTATACACTCAATTGATATAAAATATCAACACACTATTATATATCAATATTCGTAAAATAATAAAAACTTGAAATAAAAAACATTTTTAAATGGAAATTGTGACTACACTGACAGAGTGCAGTGTGGGTCGTCTGACGATGCTCTTAACAACAGAGTGAAACGGCCCTCACGCCATAACGTGAGCCACAATTTCCACTTAGAAGTGTTTTCTATGCTTTTATTATGTAATAGTGGAAACAATATGAATCTTCAATATCATCATTCGTAAAATATTTAAAATTTTCAATTGAAAAAATATTTAGTTTATAAAGCTTTTTTCCTACAACTGCTCGTAAAGTAGTTCTTTACGTACTGAAAACTAATTGTAAAATACCTCTTTACTGCTCCGCAAGCGGTAAAGTACTTTACGCTCGCCAGCTGTTTTCTTTACGCTTCTGTTTTGATTTTGATGTCTTCTCATTGGTGGATCACTGAATCCGTGAAATTCACATAACCTCAAAAAAGGCGAACGCTAACCAAATCCGCGCATGGTCTGTGATGCTACAAACTACAAGCTTTTATTGTGTTGGAATCCAGAACTGCAGTTTTAGGAAAAATATTGTATGCAATTCGCGCGTGAAGCTTCTTTATCGCTCTCGCAAAATTACTGCGCTCCGCTACGCGTCGCGCAGTAAATGTTTTGGCTCGAGCGATAAAGTCGCGCTTCACGCTCTTAATACATAAATAACTATTATAGTGTACAAGATCAAAATTAAGTTCCAACTATTGATATTATAATAATGGTGACTATTGTATAAGATTGGTAATATTTATTGTTGATCTGCCTTGTGTTATACTTCTTAACCCAGATCAGAAATTACAATTGACAATATAGCTCATACAAGTATGAAGCTACTTTATAAGATTTATTGGAATATCTGAAAATTTGCTGTTGAAAGTACATAATATGTAAAAACAATTTTTTCCAAGCAATTGATAACTACTAATTGGAGTTTAGGTGTCAACAAATTGGATTTAATTTTTTGGAGATTTCGATGATTTTTTATTTGATGAAATATTTTACTTATAAGAAAAAATATTACTGTAGTTAAAGATATTAAACCATGTTTTTCTCCTACAGATTGTTCACATCTCTGCATCTCGTGTAGAATATTAACAAAATGCTGTTTATTCTGATGAAATCTTTTTATCTCTCCCTTTAGAAAATTTTAATGAGAATTTGATCACAAATAACAGTACAAGATAAGGATTCTATAGATTTCAATACAGTCCAGTTTATAGCACGTGAATACCATGAAACCCCTCTTTTATCATCTGTTGCATAACAAGTCACAGATTAAAATTACGTATCATAACAATTCATAAAAATTACATAACAATAAAATTAAAGTTACATAACAATTCACAAAATTACGTTTGATAAATTAATTTCGTTCGAGATAGTTTAGTAAATACAAGTACAAGTGTTTATAAAATTATTTTAGGAATTGTTGACCCCTGATTCCATGTTCTGTTGAAAGACAGTATCTTGCATTCCGTTCATCATTGAAAAACTTCCACAATTCAATGATAACTCATAGATAATTAATTTGAGAGTGCGTTACATGTTTACGTTTAACTTTGTTCCATTCCACTGTGCCTATCTCAATTTCGGTTCAAGACCTTTGACCGTAGCTGGAAATACAGTAGGGTAACGGTATTTACTTACAGTAGATGTAGGTATTTACTTACATCTTTTTAAGATGTAGACTTGGCTACTAGCTAGACAGACGCCTAATAAAATGTGTTTGTTATCGCGTTGAGGCCACGTGTTTCAAGTCAAGCAGCTGTAGGATAAATATACTTTGACTATCTATACAACCAGATTTGAAATGTCTACTTCATTAAAATCGTATCGAGAATATTTCAATTGTATTATAAGACGTGTAGAAAGTTTTTCGTCTAATTACTACTTCCAGAGCAATTTTAAAGTTACAACTCCGTTAAGAAAATTATGGGTGGTGCTTGGTCACGCGGTGAGCGTGGAGATCATGTGATCGTGATGTTCAGTCATAACCGCTCAAGACTGCGTTTGGATGGGTGACCGTGCTTCTATGACTTGATGTGATATCCGAGTGCCGTAGCAGGTATCTGTTCAATCAGATATAAGCTACGAAACTCCTGGGCGCTCTTTGTAAGGGAGACCGATTGGATTGGCCAGCAAAGACTCTGTTCTCTGCTGTAAAATCACTTCCCGGTGGTTCGGAACCCACCTAAAACTGTAGGTCCAACACATCAATCACCATCATCCAACTCATTACCCACGCGCAGGTCTCAGACCTGTGTGGGGTTCATCTTCCGAAAAAAATCTTCCATTTTTTTCTTCTTTCAACTTGTTTTTCCTTCTTACATAATCTTTTCTTTTTTCTACTTTTATTCTTCCTTCTTCCATAATCACAGGTTCGATTCCCGTTCAGCCTGGCATATTCTGTGCTATCAAGACTTGTGTGTAAGTAATTATGTATTTACATAATTACTTACACACAAGTCTCATACTCATATGGCATCATCAGCAACAAAGAAATTTGTGGCAATCTTTTTGAGGATATTGCTATAGCTAACTCACAAAATTAAGATAAAAATTTAATTAAAATTGTATAGCTGAGGCTTGTCAAATTCAATTTCTTTCTGTGGATGAAGCCCTCATAGGTCTGTGACCTGTGCGTGGCTAATGAATTAGATATTGGTGAGTTGGGTCTACAGTTTTAGGTGGGCTCCGAACCACCGAGAAGTGATTTTACAGCAGAGAACAGTCTGGCCGATCCAATCGATCACCCTTACAAATAGCGCCCAGGAGTTATTACTTTTCTGTGAAAATATCTTCATGAGTGAGACTTGTGCATAGGTAATGAGATTATTTAATACACAAAATATCCCTAGCTGAACGAGAATTGAACCCGTTACCGTTGGAGTAGCAATAAAAGTTCTCCAATTGATAACACCACCTATAGTAATAGTTTTTCTTTTATAGTCTTGAGTTTTTCTTTGAGTACTAAAGTCAATTTTCTCTCAAATTACAGTATTTTCTGGTTGAATGAACTCGACTTCATCTTTTGCTGCCTTGAGAGAGTAGTGAGATACAATTTCAAGGAAGTAAAAGGTTGTTTTCTAAGGGCGTCTCCTCTAAATGATCACAAGTTGGCTTTGTCTGGTGTTTTACCGTGCATTGACCCATCTTTATAGAGGGAGTGTATTTTTTTCTCTTAGAATAAAGAATTTTCATCTCAGAATTTCTTTCTCTGCAGTGAACAGTTGGGCCACTGATAACAGCATTGTCGATTTTCTGTTCTTTACATTACTTACCAACTGTACAAACTTGGCATGCCGAAAATAGGTTGGGAACACTTGTTTCTCCATGAATAAACAGATCATGTCATTCAACAGGCGGAGGGTAAAGAACTCCGGCTGTTTCACGAAGGCTAGCGTGGTGGTGGTTTTCTAGGCCAATAGTGATTTTGGTATACCCTTTACTTCTTTGATTAATGGATGTATTTTTGTTGGATTTGTTTGGGAACAGCTGCTAGACTGTAGTCTATGTTGTAGTCGCACTTCAGGATTTTATTGCTGTTAGTCTATATAGCCGCGTCTCCACCAACCGAACATGTCTGCCGAACATTGTTGGCGAATAAAAAAACGGACAAACATTAAACATATGGGTCACCGAACATGTTCGTGAGTTCAATTGAAATGTTCGGTCTGTGAGCGAACAGTGACGACCAACAACAGGTTCCCGCCACTAACCCCACCACACCGATCATAATGTTCGAGAAGGCGTCCACACCAAACCAACTCCAAAAAATGTTCGGCGACATCAGCTGATTCCAGCGAACACTGTTCGCCGAGCATGTTCGGTTGGTGGAGACGCGGCTTATGGGCCGTACTTAGGAACGTTCATAAATACGGGTTTATAGGAAATACAACGTTAGGGGCGTTTTGTGCTTGATTTCAAATTTGACTTTTCTCATTATTTTTTATGTCATGTGATGTCAATTGAATCAACCTTCTTTTTTTTGAGGATGAAGCCCACATAGGTCTGAGACCTGTGCGTGGGTTAATGAGTTGGATGATGGTGATTGATGAGTTGGACCTACAGTTTTAGGTGGGTTCCGAACCCCCGGGAAGTGATTTTACAGCAGAGAACAGTGTATTTTTTGCTGGCCAATCTAATGGGTCACTGTAATAACCTTTTTTCAATTTTTCTACAGTTGAATTGAAATGCTAGAGCTCAAACAATATTCCATGAAGAGCCTTTCAGTTAAACTTAATAAATAACAATTTCAATATTGTTAATAATTTTGTGCTTGATTTCAAATTTGACATTTCTCAAATTGACATTTGACATTTCTTATTGTTTTGTTTTTGTTGTTGTTTTTCATTGTTTTTTTTATTTGGCATTTCGGATGTGACATCAATTGAATCAATAAAGTATTATCCTTTTTTCAAATAACAATAATTAAATTTAAAAATTTGAAGTACATAGTATTTAATTACTTATTTATTCAAATACAAAAGCTCACAGAATATTACATTAAGAGCCTTTTAATGGTATACATAAAGAGCTAATGCAAAATTGATAATAAAATAGGAAAAATATTTTTTTTAATCAATAATTCGAAAGAAGAGACTAAATAAAAATAATAAAAGAAATAGGAAAATATAGAAAATATATAAATAACTTTATGAAGAAAAATATGACATCAGTTTAGTAAGAAGAAGTATTACTGAATTATGAGTAGGCTATGAAGTTCACAGTAAAAATGGAAAAAAGACATTTTAATCTGTTGAAAGAGGGAAGATTATGCTTCAAATTACGAGATTGCTCTCGATTGCAAGTGTCATTCTATCACTCTCAGAACCTCTTGAATTTTACATAACATGGATGGCAATGAATCACCATTACTAAAGAGTAAAGAAAGTGTCTTAAGAGTCTTGGAAATATCAAAATATTTAAAAACCAATTGAGAAGATATTTTATAGTGTACAAGAGATCCTTTCAGATCAAAATTGAACCTCACATCAACTAAGTTAATTGAAATTTTAATAGTGTTAACTAGTGAATAAGAATGGTCATATTTTATTCTGAATTGAATTGAATTGACTTGTCTTAAGGGTTGATTACATTGGGATAGTTACTTGCTAAGCGAGTAGCGAGTAGGACGTTACTGACCGACCGTGCTACAGCAGTTCAGCATACCAAGCCGAATTATATAAAACAAATTATTTCTAGAATCACCCCCATACTATGGAATTTCTAAGACAATAAATACTATTGCAACACAAAATTAAAATATGAAGTTTACCAACAATTATTCAATGAAATTTCATCAAAACAATATACAATATATCTCATCTCAAGTGTTATGCTGGCAGCCTGCGTGATTAAGTGTCGGCTTTGGCCACAATAATATTGTATTTTGGTGTTGGCTACTCTGCCAGCGAGTACAAATGTGGCCAAATTCAAAGTTGAGAGCCTGTCTACTTTGAATTTGGTCACATTTGGAACTTGCTGGCAGAGTAGCCAACACCAAAATACAATATTATTGTGGCCAAAGCCGACACTTAATCACGCAGGCTGCCAGCATAACACTTCAGATGAGATATATTGTATATTGTTTTGATGAAATTTCATTGAATAATTGTTGGTAAACTTCATATTTTAATTTTGTGTTGCAATAGTATTTATTGTCTTAGAAATTCCATAGTATGGGGGTGATTCTGGAAGATAAATTTTTAATATAATTCGGCTTGGTATGCTGAACTGCTGTAGCACGGTCGGTCAGTAACGTCCTACTCGCTACTCGCTTAGCGAGTAACTATCCCAATGTAATCAACCCTTAAGACAAGTCAATTCAATTCAGAATAAAATTTGACCATTCTTATTCACTAGTTAACACTATTAAAATTTCAATTAACTTAGTTGATGTGAGGTTCAATTTTGATCTGAAAGGATCTCTTGTACACTATAAAATATCTTCTCAATTGGTTTTTAAATATTTTGATATTTCCAAGACACTTTCTTTACTCTTTAGTAATGGTGATTCATTGCCATCCATGTTATGTAAAATTCAAGAGGTTCTGAGAGTGATAGAATGACACTTGCAATCGAGAGCTTGAATCAGTGTAGTTTCTAGCTAGATAAGTTGCTAGAGCGATAGAGTAGTAGCCGAGTGCCGTAGCAGGTATCTGTTCAATCAGAGATAAGCTACGAAACTCCTGGGCGCTTTTTGTAAGGGTGACCGATTGGATTGGCCAGCAAAAAAGACTCTGTTCTCTGCTGTAGAATTACATCCCGGTGGTTCGGAACCCACCTAAAACTGTAGGTCTAACTCATCAATCACCATCATCCAATTCATTACCCACGCTCAGGTGTCATACCTATGTGGGCTTCATCCTCCGAAAAAAGAGTTATTTATTTTGGTTTTAATGTATTTTCACTCTAGCTTTCGCCGTTTGGATGGGGTTTGAGATGCAGAAATAAAAATTGATAAAATTGCTGACATATAATTAAAAAAAAAAAAACGATAGTCATTAGATTTAAATTTGGGCCACGAGATGCAGAGATAATTCTAAAAAATTGGTAGTCATTAGGTCTAAATCTAAACTTCTAAAAGAAGAGCAGTAAGTTGATAAACGCTGTGTGTGTGTTTGGCAAATGTTCTGCGAAGTCTGGTGTTTTTTTTCTGTCAGTAGAACTTGACCTACCCTTCAATCCAGCCGTGGCGGGTTGACGTAGACTTACTACTACTAGTTTTTCTAATAAGATGGCAAACGGTCAGCGAATTTTTAAACTTGACACTGGCTTGGCAATTTTGCGTTAATATCTAAATCGAATCAAGGCTGTTGCCTGTTGCAAAAATACTGAGGCCTTTCCGCCTGCCCCAGGCACTGGCGCAATTTTTAAAGAGTCTCCACCCATATGTTGACTGTCTACTACTGTCTACAACAGATATAGGCACTAGATAACTTGTTTCCCCCTACTATTCATGTATACAGGATGTTTCGGAACTCTCTACCAATACTTCTAGGCAGTGTTCCTGGACCACTAACAAAAGTAAATATCGTAATAAATTTTTTTCTAAAACCCCCAGTTACTCACACAGCCGCCATTTTGTTTTTTCACTCATTATGTTTTTATTCAAACACCTCTGAATGTATAATTTTGAAATTTTGCAAACAGCTTTATAACAATTAAAGCTATCTTAAAAAAATTAATCAAAATTTTCCGACATCAAAAAACAAAATGGCGGCCATTTAAAATCTTTGAACAGGATTAAAATAATAATGGCTGATGATATCAAAATTTGACTGGAATACCGTTTTTTAGATATTTTTATTGCAAATCCAACGATACCTCATTTTCCAAAATTGGCCAACAATTAACAGAGATATGCTACTTTTCAGGGTGTGCAGTGGTTGGAAGCGAAAAATTGCAACCCGTTCTCAACCACCGCACACCCTAAAAAGTAGACGAATTTCAAACAAGACTACTGAACTAATTTACAAAAGTGTCCCTCTATTTATATGATTTTCCATAATTGAGATATCTCTGGATTTTTCTATCATCTTCTAAATAAATAAATAAAGAAACTAGCACTTTCTACAATATTCGAAAAGATTCCAAATGAATCTAATCAAACAACTAGAACATTCTACAAATTACCAAGTAAACACTATAAAAGTGTCAAAAGCAGAGTAATTAATTGCTTAAAAGTAAACATTTACATAGCAGATAACAACGAGAATCACTGTTTCTTCTTTCTTTCTATTCTCTCCAATACATTATTATTCTTGACTGACAGTTCGTCAAAAAGGCTCAGAATAATGTCTGCGTCAGCACATTTATTTTTAAAACAAACGTCATTATTTTATTTATAAATAACTGGCACAATTACACGAATTTCAGATGTAAAGTTATACTCTACTAATATTTGCAGTCCGAAACAATAAACAATAAGCTAAGTACGTGCTCGAAAACTAACTTATTAGTGGAAACTTGGCAGGTTTGAGTGAATAACTACAGTAATTCTTGTTTTAAAAATGATGTCTAGTAATGAACGAACCGTTTAATTATTCATTTCTTTATTGTTTTTGTTGTAAGGAGCCTCACGGTTGTAAATTGAAACAAAATCTTTCAAGATTATTTGAGAATGAATTTCAGCGGCAAACAAATGTGGGTAGAATTGTTTAGGCGGTAATTATTGGCCTGCATTTTCACAGTCAGCTGAGAGAATGACGTTGAAATTAATTTTTACTGTATTTAGTTTCACGTTCCACACGTCAGAGTATTTAATGGGGGAATTCAAAATGTCAAAACACTGAAACTCAAGCAATTAGAGAAGTGACCTATTGTGCATCGTGAAGCAAAGAAAAAAACTTGCTAATTTATTGAGTGTTTTGTTTTGTGGCAGGTCCATGTCGCTGTACAAATCTTTGGCAAATGTAGTTGCAGTTGTTAACAAATCTTGAGTTGCCGTGAATAATATTCTACGAGATTTTGCTTATAATCAAGGCTTTTAACAAACATATAAATAGTTTCCATGGAAATGTTTGTATTCCAAATTGCATGTGAACTCGCAACCGTACTTTCTACCTAAAAAGAGCATTTTTAGAAAAAAATAAAAAAATTAAAGCGATAGAACGCAGATTCAAATTGAAAACATTATTATGTATTTTAACTGTCCTCTCACTCATTTCAACAAGTTAGTTTTTTTTTGTGGATGAAGCCCACATAGGTCTGAGACCATTGCGTGGGAAAGGGTTGGATGATGGTGATTGATGAGTTGGACCTACAGTTATAGGTGGGTTCCGAACCACTGGGAAGTGATTTTACAGCAGAGAACAGTGTTTTTTTTGCTGGCCAATCCAGTCGGTCACCGTTACAAACAGGACCAACGAGAACGCAGCTTATCTCTATCTGATTGAACAGATACCTGCTACGGCTCGCGGCTATCACTTCCCTAAAGTTTCTTTCGAAGTTCAATTACTTATTATTAATAATTTATTAACTTCATTTTTAAGTTTCACATTAATTTTATATCCTACATATTTCAATTTAAATGATTGATTTACTGTGTTTTGTTCTAGGTGAGAAATCTTTCTATTATTAAGCAGACTAATCTACAGTAAGGTAAAATTTTATATCTAATATCAATATACTGTACTAAAAGAAAATCTTCAACTAAGTTATTATATTGACTTTTTTTAAGTTGTGATTGTCTCTTTCTAATCTTACATTTCGTTCAGATGTGTTTCGATTAATCTTTGGGAGAAATCAAAGCCGTCAAATGCATTTCTTTCTGCAATTGAGAGTATAACATTGATTTATTTATTTATCATGGAACTGTTGAATAAATAAAATGATTTTTTATAGAAAAAATTCATGAAATGTATCATGGAGAAATTGTTCCCTCAAATGTCATTCGTCGTACAATACAGTAGTATCTTTAGCAGATTTCGGTTATGTTTGTTTTTCAGACCTGAACAGTTTGTTTTGCTCCAAAGAGCGCTCTACGCAAACGATGAGTTTGGGAGGGTTTTCATTTATATAAATTTCTTGAACTCAATACATTCTTTAATGGTAGTTTCAGCTAGTTCAAGTTTTGTATTTTGGAATAGATTAGCATCTTTCCTACCATTTATAATAATTCATTAATGGAAATTTGAGTTAAACCCCCTTATATGTCCACTTTACAATATACAATTTACAATGATTGTAATACTGAACGAGAAAGTTGATAAGAAGTTACTAGAATTACAAATCAATAACGAAATTACATACAGAAAGTTTTAGAGCAAGCTAGATGAGCGGCAACTCTATTACTCTCGCAGTTTCTCTAGCTAGAATCTACACTGATAGATTTGCTCTAAGCTTTTAATCTAACCAATTACTGTCGCTCTAGCTCTCGCCATTTGGCCGTGTCTTATACATCTAAGAATAGTGATGTTCAAGCATAGATAATATCTTGATTAGGTTACTTTATTCAACTATTAGTTGAATACTTTATTCAAATCATAGAAGCAATATAATTAACAGATTTATTAGAAGGCAGACCCTGGATAATTATAGACTTGGTCGATGCTGGTTTTAACATAGCATTAGAATGATGTTGAAGATCCATCTTGTTTCCACTAATATGTATTATAAACTTAAAAAACACTTTTGAATGGAAATTGACTCACGTTATGGCGTGACGGCCGTTTCGCTCTGTTGTCTAGAGCATCATCAGACAGTACACAGTGTGTACTGTGGGTCGTCTGATGATGCTCTAGACAACAGAGCGAAACGGCCGTCACGCCATAACGTGAGTCAATTTCCATTCAAAAGTGTTTTTTAAGTTTATAATAGCATTAGAAGTATGAACAATGGTCTTATCGGTAAAGACAGTTCGATATAATAATTACAAATACAAATAAGTTTTCCAATGATTCAGTATTCTTGAAATTGCCGTTCTCAGAGCTCAAACAGATTTGCAACGCTTTCTTGAAGCTTGCGTTTGGCAAGCCAATGCACAGAATGGCTGCTTCTCCTTGCAGGACATTTCCCCCATATTTTGGCTCCTTCTTTTGCCACATAAGTCATTCTCACTCTGTTTCCTTTCAGCTGAGCTCTGAGACACCTTAGAAAGTTGAAAAAGGGGTTAACAGTTGCTGGGTACAAACGTTTTTTCTCTTTTGTCACAAACCCCTTCTTTTTCTTCTAAGTGATGCATTCCTATAAAATGACAAAGCTTGGACAAATTTCGTCCACTCTTGAAACACCTGAAGGATTAGGAGAGAAAAAGGAGTTGAACTCAAGAAGAGGGATAAAAATAATTTATTGATTGTCTGCACCACTCAAAGAGGCCCATTGATTCAAGGGCATAGAAAGATAGATTCAAGGGCATAGGTGGATGCACCCACTATCAGTGGCTATAGTCTGGTCAGGAAGTGAATGGCGTGGGTTGGCGTGATAAAAGATCATCAGACAAAATAACGGCTGCTTCCTTCACCACTCCTCTTCAGTTTCTGTACATTATTTTTAGACGTACTAAAAAAACAGACATCGATTCAGTTGTGCTTTTTTGAAAGTTTGTCGTTTATCATGCTACATCAAATTTTCTACAAATTAGGTTTTAACTTTGCAAAAGTTTCTGTTTAATACAATATTCAGCTGTACTCTGGATTGAACTGGGTTATACAGTATTATTTATATTCTACTTCGTGAATAGGTTTTTTTAAATTGTTAATAATTGTTATTACTCTAAATGATCTAAAAGCTAAACTTAAGTTTCAGGGAAGTGATAGCCGCGAGCCTTAGCAGGTATCTGTTCAATCAGATAGATAAGCTGCGTTCTCGTAGGTCCTGTTTGTAACGGTGACCGATTAGATTGGCCAGCAAAAAAGACACTGTTCTCTGCTGAAAATCACTTCCCGGTGATTCGGAACCCACCTAAAACTGTAGGTCCAACTCATAAATCACCATCATCCAACTCATTACCCACGTACAGGTCTCAGACCTATGTGGGCTTCATCCTAAAAAATCATGGTTAGGTTAGCTCCAAAATCCCTTGTTATTATGAGCGGACTTTTATTATTCTTCAGATGGTGAGCATCGATGGCATTAAAAACTTCGGTCTCGTTTTAATATAACATGTGTGAGAATGACTACAAAAATATCTTTGTGTAGAGAGAAATAAAAGTTTTTTTCCTATTTTCTGAACAATTTTCAAAGGAAAAATAAAGGATTCAATTAATAAAGGAAGTTCCTATACGGGACTGAAGGTCTTATTTTCTTCTCCTTCTTGATGATAACACCTATGAGAAATGTTTCTATGGCAAGTCTATTCTACAATTCAATTTCTAAGCAAAAGGAAAACCTTGATGACCATTTCTATGAAAATTATAAGGCAAGTTGAGGATAAAGTTGTATTTCATTGGAAGAGCTGTTGGGCAATAATTGTGAGAGAGTATTGAAATTGAAATCCAGTATTTCAATTACAAAATATTTTAAATGTACTAAATCGATGAATAATTATCAACAAAACAAGACATTGTTTGTCGGCTACACAAATTTCAGCAAACTATTGAATTTGAATTTGCCTGTTTTGATTTAGCATTCAGCGTATCTTGAAACCTAAGATAGGGTTTACCTTAAAAATGAAAGGTGGGGCTCCTTCAACTTAGCAACTGCGCTTTTAACCAATGCCAACTAGAGGTACAGGCCTTTACAGGCCAATGCCTCTTGTACCTCTAGTTGTTTTAACGCAGTTGGTTGGGGCGTCGCAACTTCAGCTTGCTGACGATTAAGCGGTCGTGGGTTCGAATCCTGCTCCTCCGTCTGGCATCTATGTGTAATCATTCAACTCATTACACACGCACAAGTCTCGGACTCATGTGGGCTTCATCAGCAATAATAAAAAAGATTTAAAAAATCTTGAATTACATTTTTATTGTATTTTTGTCCCTGTTCAGCTTCTCCTTGGAACAATCAAGTTGCTCTTGAACAAAGTCAATATTCTCACTATTTCGATTATTTTAGAGATTGATAGCCGTGATAAATATGTTCAGTCAGATAAGATAAGCTACGATCTTCTGGACCCTCTTTCTTTGCAAGGGTGACCTGTTTGGATTGGCCAACAAAAAAGACTCTGTTCTCTGTTGTAAAATCACTTACCGGTGGTTTGAAACCCACCAAAAATGCAGGTCCAACTCATCAATCACCATCATTCAACTCATTACTCAAGCACAGAAGACCTATATGGGCTTTATCTTCCAAAATTGGGTGTTATTAACTTTGCTAGAATTACCATTTAGTGAGTTCCAAAGTATCTTTTGCATCCTTGTGCATCTGCCAAATTTATAAATTTTTATATATTTATCTGTTCATTAAAGAAACTACAATCAAGTAAAGGTACATCAGGCGCAGCCCAATTTTGCTTTCTTTACACATTTTTAAATGAAAATTCCAAATTTTAGGTTATGTTCCAAGTTAAACTAATAATAATAATAAACGTAGGCCTATGGCTTTTAATGGTGGGGAGACCCTTACGGGTAGTTCCACCTCGCCGTTAGTGCCATGTTACGGGGAACATGGTGGACCTACTATTTTAGGTGGGTTCCGAACCACCGGGTAAGTGATAATAAAGCTTGTAACATCAAGTCATTGAAGCACGGTCACCCATCCAAGCGCAGTCTTGAGCGGTCGTGACTGAACATCTATTTCAAGTTAAACCAGAAATTACACTTTGAAGTCCAATAATTACTGTTTTTTACCGAAACAAAATTATCAGTTTATAATATTAAAATATATTATTATTTATGAAATATTTATCAATATTTTTAATAATATTTAATATATTTTCAAATCAATATAAATTAAAAAATAAAATATTTTTTTCAAGACTGTGTCCATTTCTATAACTAAATTTTAGAAGGCTTTCTGCAAAAAAATCTACATTAATTGACATACTGATTTAATTTCAATTGAGGTCACTATTTTTCAAAGTAAATTGGGTTTCAAGCCGTACCGCATTGTGAAATACCTAATCAAATTAGTGCAGGATCTGCCAACATCTGACTTCTTAGGTCAAGCCATTGTCAACTAAGAAACGCCTTCCTTGCTCCTGTAATCTCATTTTCTTTTTTTTTTACTTACACCTTGAGCCCTTTCATCCCTATTTTTCCTTTCTTCCCTTGTTCGCTAATTTTCCCTGATACTGTACTTCCCTGGAATGGCGGACAGCACTATTACAGTTTCAATTCTCCCCAAAAAAATTGGTACATTGGCTCTAAATGAGTCGGAACTAGGTTAATACTTACTCCATTCTAGCTGGGAATTTTTCTGGCAATTTGTGTTCTATGTGCTAGCGTGATTGCATCTAACCTGGATTTTTCAGCCTTTCAATTAGTTCAAAATTGATTTTATAACAACATAATATCCTATTAGCCCATATTGTTATTAAAATACTAGGAAGTTGCCCGATTCAATATAAAATCGGGTTATCTAGAAAGTGTGATAACCTTTTTATGAATTCAATAGACTCTTTCTTATCTCTCTTCCTCCTTCCTCTCCTTCTTATTCTTATTTTCCATCTTTTTCGTTTACTTCTTCATCTCCTTCTTCTTCCACTTACCCTTCTCCATCTTCTGCTTTTATCTCCAACGTATTTTCTTCATTTTCTACCTCTAATCTTCCTTCATCTTCTGTTTTTTATCTTCTTTTTCATCTCTTTTCTCGTCTCCTTCTTCTCCGTGTTTTTTCTCTACCTCTCTCTTCTTCCACCTCGCCTCTTTCTCTTTTTTCTTCTTCTTCCTCCCCTCTTCTTTCTCTTTCCTTTTTCTTCTGCTCATTTCTTCTTTTCTCTTCTTTAGATTTTCGCCTTTTTCTCTGTCCTCCTTCTCCTCCTCCTCCTCCTCCTCCTCCTACTCATTCCCTCTTTTATCTTCTTTCTTTAGATTTTCGCCTTTTTCTTCGTCTTCTTCTTCTTCTTCTATTGCTTTTTCCTTCTTTTATCAGTTCTGTTTGTTCTCCGCCCACTCTTCGTACAACATATTGTTTTCCAGGAAAATATTCCATAAATGTTCTCTTCTTCTCATTTTATCCTTTTTTCTGCCTTCTTCTTTTTCTTCTTCTTGCACATCTTCTCCTCCTTTAATTCAATATTTGTTGATAGAGTGGAAGGGGGGGGGGCAGCATGAAGGCGTTTATTCCTCTGTAATCAATTTGGATTAACAATTCGAAACGGTATTATCAAATGTTTCATTATAATGAACATTAACATTACAATTAACATGAACATTATAATGTTACATTGTCAAATGTTTCCCATGTCGGTTTAATTAGAACGAGGGAAACCAAACAGTAACAATTCACGATTTTAGTACCGTAGAAATCTCCCAACTCGGTTCCTCTTTTTGCGTGGGTTTTAGTGGACAAACACAACTAGATGATTAATTATCACTCCAAACTTTGTCATACGTCATGCACTCCAAATATTACTTCAAACGTCATGAAGTGCAAATATTTCTCCTATCATAAAGAGTTCAAAAACTGAGTACTTGAAATTACCTATGAGGGTAATA
Source organism: Conomelus anceps (assembly GCA_948455865.1). NCBI lineage: Eukaryota > Metazoa > Arthropoda > Insecta > Hemiptera > Delphacidae > Conomelus > Conomelus anceps. The sequence goes on from OX418221.1 coordinate 9,002,728, forward strand.
TATTTATTTATTCATGACAAAAATACAAAGTTCCAACAGTTTTTGTATTTTGGCCTCATTAAATTTCACTCAAATTAATCATTAAATACTCATTTTTATGGGGTTATTAAAAATTAACATCAGATTCATTGTTTTAACCAGTTGTGAAAATATAGAAGTCTATCTTCAACACTCCAGAAACTGTAGGCTACTTAAGGCTATGCGCAGGGTTTTTGTTAATTTTATTTCCAAGTTTCTTGTACTGGATATTATTAAGGTATTAAAACGTTATTTATTGCTATGAAAAAATATTTTTTTCATCTATTATTTTGTAGAATATGAGGGTTCAAATTTTTCTATTTTTGGGGGCAGTTGATCCCTCCTAAAAGTTATTTCTCATTTTTGATACATTTTTTAACTAGAAAATATAAATAGTTAAAATATTAATTTAAATAGTTTTTAAAACTATATTGAGGAATGAAATGACATATTTTTCATTTCGGCCAAACCATTAGTTTTCTCAAAATAATTTTTTGAAAATCTGGAAATAATTCAAGTTTTTCAAAACATTATTTTGAAAAAACGAATTGTTAGATTGAAATAAACAATGTGTCATTCTATTCCCAAAGGTGTCTTTCAGTTATAAAAATTATCAAATTTTGAAAATAACTCTTACGTGAGTTAAACTGCCCCCCAAAAGCGAAACATTCCTACTCTGAACCCTCATATTCCATAAAATAATAAAATTTTGATAACATTTCAACACCTCAATAATATTCGATACAAGAACCTTGGAAAAAAATTATGACCAAAGACCCTGCGCACAAGCTTAATTATTTTTTATATTTTTCAATTTTTCATTACTGTAGCTTCAACTGAGTTAAAAAACTCCAATTACCAGAATCGTCTAATCATCCAACAGTAAACTATAAAATTCACAATGCTTGGGTTATCAATACATACTGCATGTGCTTGTTGATGCTTATTTAAGTAGGGCAAACAGTGCTATGAATCATTTGTTCGATTACAGCATCGTGAAAAAGTCAGTCAGTGAATGATTGTGGAGTTCATTCATAAGCACGTGCTGGCAATTTAATTCACTTGGAGCGAAAAACTCGAAACGCATCAGCCATAGTCGAATTCAACGATATTGGTGTCATTGCACAGTTGAATCTAGTATCTTTTGTTTGTTAATTTTGCCTTGGGAATTTTTCTAGCAGCTCTGCTCATTTCAAACAGACAAACACTTTACTATAGTTGAACTTTATGATAGATAGTTGCTTCAGTTTCATACAATGAAATAGAAAAATGGCTTCAGTTTCATAAAATGAAATAAAGAAATGTCAATCGTGTTATTTTTAATCACAAATAAAACTAAAATCTCTAAAAACTATCACAAATAAAAGTAGAACTAAAATAGAGTGGCTTTAAGGCTGTGCTTAAGGTGTTTGATTACAGTTTTTTTCGAAGTTTCTTGTATTGGATAAGTTTAAGGTATTGTAATTTCATCTCTTGCCTTGAGTATAAAAGTTTTTTCTTCAATTATTTTGTGAAAATGGAAGTTCAAAGTTGTAATTTATCGGTTTTTGGGAGCATTTGATCTCTCCGACAAGTTATTTTAAATTTTGATATTTTTTTATAATTAATATAGACCTTGGGGAGTACAATGACATATTTCTATTTTAATCAAACAATTAGTTTGTTCAAAATAAATTTTGAAAGTTTCAGTTAAAAAAAATATGCTGAAAAAATGAACATGAATTACATTTATTTCGAAATTGCTTCAAGGGTGGTCCTTGGGGAAGGGTCATAAAGGTGTCTTGACCCCCCCCCCCCCGGAAATTTACGGGAGAAGGGGTAGGAAGAAGGGGAAATCTTTCGAAAAGTCAGAAAAATCCCATTCCCCCCCCCCCCCCAATTTCCAGCTGGGACCGTTCCTGAAGCCCATCTAATTTTGAAGTAGGGGTGTTATACAATAAAAAACTATATGACTCTCTTTCAATTTATAATACATATGATATCTACCAGGTAATTTTGATTATTTTCAATGTTGCAACCTAATTCTACCAATATTATACTAAATATAAGTTCTAAATAATCTAATAAAAAACAAAAGTTCTAAATTCAGATAATTTTGATTCGCTAAAATGTTGCAATGTAATTCACCCAATAATAAGCTGAATAGAAACTCTAAATATTCTAATAGAACATTCTAAATATAAATTAATTGTACCAGATATAAACTGATTATTAGATCAGATAGGGAGCTCGCATGTTATTGATTTTAATATCAAATGAACATGGCGATTGAATGTCACATGTGACATAACATATTAGCTTGGTACTCTCCCAACACTGTAAATCATCACCCACGTACGCACGCCCACAAGCACACGCCCACCCACTGTAATTTGCATAGAAATTCGCATATAAAAACCTCTAACGTCATTGGGGTTGAAATGATTAGAGAAATGTAAAGGAACAATGAACCTGTCATACACAAAACTTTAACACACTTTCTAATGGCAAGTGACAGATGAAAAAATTTTGCAGGAAGGAGTAGATTTTATGTTATTAGTTGGGTGGATGAAAGGGTACGAAGGTCTCTATGGTGATGAAATATCTAAAATATGTTCAAGTATTGAACTGGAACAATCGTTCACAGATGGTGTCGGTTAGTATAAATATGTCTAAAGATAGATATTTAGGGGGACCCGGGTTGATTCGAGGGGTGGGGCGAGTCATGACGTCAGCAAGCTTTTAGAACAGCAGACAGCGTCGCACATGACAGCGCTACGGATGAAAGAGAGAGTGTGGGTGAGAGAGAGACAAAGTAGTGTATGTGTTTGGGAGAGAGAATGAGTTAGAGTGGGAGATGGACTCAGAGAGAGAAAGGATTATATAGATTGTAGAGGATAATTTTGTAACCGGTCTCATGACCCATTACGTTCAATACCTACAGAACAGTCAAAAAGATAGATTCTCTAATAGAGAATAATAATAGATAGATTCTCCAAGTTTGAGGAGTTTTTTGTCAAGAACGTTCCCTTGGTTGGGTGGGGGGGGGGGGAAGTGTTAATGATCTCCCCCAAAATTTAATAGATAGATTCTCTAATAGAGAATAATAATAGATAGATTCTCCAAGTTTGAGGAGTTTTTTGTCAAGAACGTTCCCTTGGTTGGGTGGGGGGGGGGGGGAGGTGTTAATGATCTCCCCCAAAATTGGAACTCTACTGGAAAAAGTGTGGGAGATGAGGTCAACTTGCATAAATTCCGCAAAATCTCAATTTTAACCCCAAAATTCCAAGCTGGGATCGCCCTTATTTTTTGTGTAGATTAATTCTATTATGCCCGGTTTCTGAGTTGTTCATTAACTTAATGGACCATTAACTCAATAATAATAATAATAATAATAATAATAATAATAATTTCTCTGGATGATGGAAAACATATCCAGAGGAGTTTATTAATATAAGCTCAAAACATTACAATAATATATTATTCAATAGAAAAAACTGATTGCTTATTTGATTCCTAAATGTAAAAAAATATGATACCCCACTATAAAACTATGTGTTGGGGTGATCATCAATGTAAACCTTAGATCAAGCTTATACTATTCTATTCCTAACTAGCCATTATAACTAATAAAATAATAAAAACTATTCACATCCTATTTACTATGAGCTCCTCACTACTGTGGACTCCAATATTATACAACCAATCCCTAATTTTTTTTTAAATCTATTAACATTGCCTTCTTCTTTTATTTCCAGTGGATTTCTATTGTAAATTGTTGGCCCTAAATATCCTATCGATCTTTGTCCAAAAGTTGTGTTCATTCTGGGTACATCCTGATAATTGAGGCTTCTTATTCTAGTATTGTGGCTATGAGTTATAATATTATTTTCATTTTCATTTTTCTTTATACAAGTAATTAACAACAAAATATACAATTGCCTAACACTAAGTACTCTATTTTCCATGAATAGTTCGCTGGTTGGGAAGCGGGCTTCCCTATTCCCCATTATCTTTAAAATACGTTTTTGGATTTTGAAAACTGGATCCACAAAACTATAATTTGCGGCCCCCCAAACTAACAGACCATATCTTATAAGAGATTCAACTAATGTAAAATACACTGTTTTTATCATTTCTTTATTAAGAATATGCCTCAGCTGATAAAATTTATATATTAGCTTCCTTATTTTTGTAGTTGTATATGAGATGTGCTTATCCCATTTTAATAAGTCGTCTACTATTATCCCAAGATATTTAATACTATCTGAGCGTTCTATCAGTGGACAATTACAATTGTTATTAATTCTAACACAATAATGAAGTTTTATTGATGTCTTACGTGGTTTGGTACTATCAGTTGAAGAAAATGTTAAAAATTTGGTTTTTTCTGCATTCAATGAGAGTAAATTATTTCCCAGCCATCTAGTGATTTTTGAAAGTTCTGTTTCGACTATTTGAAATACTTCTTCCCAGTTATTTCCTTGAAAGAGGAGTGCTGTGTCATCTGCAAAGGCTATCACCCTACCTTGGATTTGAATGGAGCACAGCTCATTTGCAAAAATTGAATATAAAATTGGACCCAGAACAGTCCCTTGTGGTATTCCAAACTTCATGGACCCTTCTGCACTCATATGGCTTCAATGGGTTAATGATCCATTAAACTTAATGAACAACTCAGAAACCGGGCATTTAGTGTACTGTACTTAGTACTGTACTTGCAAAAGAGGCAGACTGTACACAGACTAGGAGATAACAGAGGTAAATTAGTATTTGGGATGTGATTATTCGAAGAGATGGAGCATATTGAAGCGTGGCGATGGGGTACTATTGTAGGTGCAGTTCTGCACAAATAATGTTTAATTGCTTCTTTATTAAAACTGACATTTTGATGAACATTTTTGGAAAAATGGGTAGAGTTCCCCAAAATTGGAACTTTCTGGAGAAGGTGTGGGAGAGAGGTCTACTTGCAAAAAAGTCAACAAAATCTCAATTTGTAACCCCTCACCCTAAACGCCCAAAATTCTAAGCTGGTACCGCCCTTACTGTTTGTGTATATTTACTTATTGGTTTAATATGTACTTTTTTCTGAGGATGAAGCCCACATAGGTCTGAGACCTGCGCAGAAGAGACAGACTGTACACAGGTTTGGGAGATTGGGATGTGTTTATTGGAAGAGATGGCGCATATTGAAGCGTGGCGAGGATTAGTACTGCAGATGCAATTCTGCACAAATAATTTGGAATTGTGGCTGTATAAAAACATATTTGGAAAAATTTCACACTTTTGGAAAAATGGGTGGTTAACTGTACAAAACATGAATTTTCCAATTATTCTTATTTTCAATTTCAATTTCAATTCTTTATTCACACATATTGATTTGTACAAAGAGAAAACATTTGATACAAATATTGTGTGTCGTCATAAAATTATAAGAAATACACTACAAATACACAGATACACAGAAATACACAGATACAAAATTAAAGATTACAACAAAGTCATAAAGTCACAATAAAAATTAACTACGGTATGAGGTAATGTTCTAGACTAGATCCCGACTCTGTTCAGATATTCTTGTGTTGAATAAAATGCATGTTTCTGAAGGTATATTTTTAATTTACTCTTGAACTGTCCAGGTGTGTTACTTTGTTTGATTTCGTCTGGAAGTCTATTATATAACCTTATTCCCATGTAATGTGCACCTTTTTCAAATTTAGCTGTTTTGTGGATGGGATAAAATAAAAGTCTCTCTGATCTTGTAGTTCTCTGGGATTCCCTATGCTTTGATAATTTGTCAAGGTTATTAAAAACTATTGCTAATACTGCATACATGTAAAGAGATGGTACTGTGAGGATTGCATTCTGTTGAAATGTTTCTCTACAGGGGTGAGCCCATCTAAGCCCAAATATTCTTCTTATTATATTTTTTTGAGCTTTGAACATTTTTTCTACATATGATGAACCCCCCCAGAATGCAATTCCATATCGAATCAAGCTCTCAAAATAGCCTCGGTAAACATCCAGCAATACCTTCAAACTACAAGTATCCTTCAAAAGATTTATGGCATAGGATGCTGAGCTTAATTTTTTCAACAGATTCTCTGTATGGCACGCCCATGATAGCGTCTCGTCAACTGTGATCCCTAGAAACTTGGTTCCTGTACATATTGGAACATTGGGCCCACACAACAATGAACTTACATCTGTTATTTTCTCAGAGCGAGAGGAAGCTCTAAAATTCACTGCAATGGTCTTACTGGAATTAAGCAGAAGACCATTTGCTTCAAACCATGAACAGCAATGCCTCAATGTTGAAGCCAGATTTGAAAGTATTGTGTGTTTGGTTTCTCCTTTCACCAATATGGAGACATCATCTGCATACATGACTACCTCTGAATGAATATCTTCACATTTCAGGTCATTGATGTACAACAAAAAGAGTACTGGTGACAATATACATCCCTGGGGAACCCTCATCACAGTAGTAAGCCAGGATGAAGGAGACAATAAGTCATTGCTCTCAGAAATGCTAACCCTTTGTTTTCGGCCCTCAAGAAAGCATTGAATCCATTTCAATGCCGTCCCACGGATTCCATAATGATTTAACTTAAATTTCTTTTAAATTTCTTCATATTTTTTGACTGTTTTGTGAAAACAATTGTTCATTAGTGTAGAAAATTTATGTAGAAATTGGTGTAAAGAATAATAAGACATGAAGTTGTCACAACCAAATTTATTGAAAACCGTGAGATTCTAGTTTCGGTTGTTACGCCATTATTAATCTCAAACAAACTCAGTGTTAGAGATTGATAATGGTGTAACAACTGAAACTAGTATCTCACGATTTTTATGAGTGTAGTTGTGGCAATTTCAAGTCTTATTATTCATTATGGATATCTTCCACAATATCACCTTCGCCACTATAAAGAAAGTTAAAAAACTGATGTAGCCCACTTGTAGAAAATTTCGCGTGATAACAAAGTTGCATTTAAAGTTGTTGTAAAAGTAAGTAGTGTTGTTATGAAGTTGGCTGTGTATGGTTATTGAGATAATCAATGCTATTGCACTTTCAAAAGCTAATGTAGCTTTATAAACAAATCGAAATAAATGATTGAATAGAAAGCATTATGTCATAAAAACATAACCTCTAAACATAACCTTTATTTAGACATTTCTGTATTGAAATTTAGAAGAGCAAGCAGTTTTGGGCTGTAAAGCCTGTTGCTTCCTCTACATTCTACTGCAATGTGATGATGAGGCTACCTAGATGATAAATAAATAAATAAATATATTGTCAACTTTTTCGATAGAATTGAAGGAAGCTTTATAATTGAATTAATATAATATAAATAATAATAAATTAATGTAATTGAAACAATTGGGCTTCGGGATCTCTGATGGGTCCACATCTATTTTCTACCTGAACGTGGACAAATCAACAGGTTGATGGGATCGGAAAGGGTTGTTCTATTGTTTGTAAAGGTGAAAATATTCCTTTCTTCGACCTTTTTCTATTGTTATAGTTGTAATAGTTTGAAAGTTTGACCAATTTGTTGATTTTGAGCCTTCCTTGTTGGTGTTGACTATAGAGCACACATTTTGGTGTGGATATTTTGTGAAGATGTAAGACGAAAACTATAGTGTAATCAATGTAACTTGTAAGTATTTCAATGCCCTTTCAGGTTCTATGGAATGGATAGGTAGAAGAAAAAAGTCTACTAAAAATAGTTTTTAAAAAAGAAAAGCTTTATCTGGTAATCTATATTTAAAAGGCCGGAACTGAATTGATATGGCCAGTATTAATCTGCTAGAAACTTTCATTACATTACAAAATTCTTATCTCGAATCAAACCTTAAGTTTTACAGCTACTTCTCGCCAACATGATTCTCAGTCAAATATCTCACTGGACGAAGTAGTCTTACTTTTGTCTTTTCCTCATACTGCAGCTGAAATTTATCAAAAATTGAAAATGAGATCCTATCAATTGATAGCATAAGTTTGTGATTCTCACTTTGCCTAAAGTAATTATTTACTTCTCCTTTTTAATACCTTATTTCTGTATTACCTATCTTTCAGGAACAAGTATTGTCCCCTAAAAGTTGAAGTGAGTTTGAAGACAATAAAATAAAGAATAAAATCAATCAACAAATCCAACACCACAAAACATTTCTCTTTAAAAAAGGATTATACTGTCAACACTCCATTTAATTAAGATTTTGTCACTGCATGTGTAGCCCAGTATTCCACATTACTCCAAATCGTGCTCTCTTCAGATGACAAATCACTTTGGGTCCAGTTCTCATACTAGTCACTAACAATGGGCATTCATAGATCTAGGAACAATAGATGTACTTTTCGACAACCCAACAACCTGTTGCCCTGTCCACTACAGGTAGAAAATGGATGTGGACCCACCACAGACCCCGAAGCCAATAATTGAATTAAATGTATTATCATAATATACTGTAGTTTCATGAATTTTCCAATGAAATTGAATGCATTCGGTTTGTTTTTTAGTCATTCTTTTTCAAACATAAAACATTAGTATGAGAATTCGTTTTTGTATGTTTTCAATAATTAATACCTTTTTCGGTATGGACAAAAGAACTTGAAACCCCACAATTTTGATCATATCCACAATATAGGTAATCAAATTCAGTAAATTTCAGGAGAAATTCATTTTTTTATTGCGGATGATGCCCACATGAGTTTGGAGACTTCAGCCTTGGTGATGAGGTGAATGATGAGCATCCATGGCTGAATGAGATTCGAACCCAAGGCAGCAGGAAACGAAGCCAGCCAGCGCCGTATCTTATCACAGACAAGCGCTCCAACCAACTGCCCTATCAGAGTCGCCATTTGATATTCAAATATTTTTAGAGCATAATCCGATTCTTAAATGAGGGGTGGAGTTTGTCAAGAATACGGGTTTAAAAAAACTATTTTTTTCTTCTATAAAATATGCAGTATAGGCCGACTGCAGCAAAGCAGGTACCCTATTTTCCGTGGATTAATACGGTTGAAAAGGAGGATTAGAATAATTCTTGAACTATTCAGGTTAGATGTATGGGTTCAGGAAAAGGAGGCGATTTTGAATTGGAAATACTGGGATATTAAAGCAGTGGCTGCTAGTGTTCGGTTACAATGTAGTGCGACAAAAGAGTAAAAAATGCTTTACAAAAACCCCAAAAAAGTTTGATCAATAACGCCCATTTGATTTCCATTTCAAAGCAGTGTACGATGTCAGTAACAATAGATGATGGATTCATAGTGATCATTCACTGCGTTTTGAGAATGCAGGCTGTAAAGAATAGAAAATGTGTGTTTCAATTGAAGGGGAACGAGCATAGGGAAAAAACTGGAGAACAAATAGATCTATTCAATCATTGACATTAAATTTGACAATTTGGTACTTGGTACGAGTTGTTGGAGATTGTTACAAGCAGAATATTATTGTGCTTTATGCTCGGTTGTAGTTGTACAGCTACAATATTCAATAATTATTGATAAATTTATTATTGCAGATACACTAAAATAAAGATTAAAATACAATATTCGATTTAAGTGCTACTCTAATAATTATATACGTCAAATTAAATGAAATCAAATTCAATTTCCCGGTGGTTCGGAACCCACCTAAAACTGTAGGTCCAACTCATAAATCACAATCATCCAACTCATTACCCTCGCACAGGGCTCAGACCTATGTGGGCTTCATCCACAAAAAAAATATATATCTAGTTTCTTGAAAGCGTGTAACATGATTATTATTTAAATTACTATCTTTCCTCTTGCCTCATTTTTAAAATTGATAAACCTTAAATAAATGAAAATTTCAAGAAAATTTAGATTTACGAATGATAGTAATTCTGGAACCAGACAGGCTCTCAAAAATTATTTTGTTAGCACATTAGACGCTTGTTGTATGACAATTTACAAGTTGAACGTTTGATTTTGTTGTAATTGAAAATAATACAATTATTAATAAAATTTGTTTGTAAATTGTTGTACAACAGACCCCAGGTCTAGATTTTTATTAAGCTTACCTTAAATAAATGAAAATTTACCAGCTAAAATCATATATACAAAAATTACCATCTAAAATCATGTATACAAAAAATTGTACTGATTGCTCATTATTATAAAACCTTCCAGGCTCTAGAATCATGGTTTTTTGTAGTTATTTCGTTAGCACATTAGAGGCTTGTATAACAATTTACAAGTTGATCGTAAGATTTTGTTGAATACAATTATTAATAAAATTTGTGTGTAAATTGTTGTATAACAGGTCTAAATATTCAATAGAATTGTGATTAGTTTTTTACAATCAAGTAGTTAATTTCTCACCCAATGTGATATTTAAATCGAAATCCCAATTTGAAGCAAAGTAACAAGACAAGTCGAAACGGTATTGCACAACTTGTAGATTGTTGCATGCTGAGGGGTCAAAGAACTTGAAGGGGTAACTGGGGCGTTTCAATAACTTTGCGCCCCGGTGGGGGGTGGGGGGGAATGAACGTTAATAGTCGTAAAAGTAGATGCTATGGGTTGGGCATGGGAAAGCTTTCAAATCCCATAACATTTTTATGACAGTAATAGGATGATTTTTGTCGGACACCACTTCCTAGATCTGAAATTAACTAGAGATCATAATCTTGGGTGGGAGGTACATGGAATAGTGAATTTCCCATCAGCAGTGACGGCAGTAACTCTGTTTTATGATGTCTAGTTCCCTCTAAATGGCATGAACTAATAGTTATAAACTCTTATGAAGGTTAGTTTCTTCATGAAAACTAGGTAGTTGTAGATCTTAATGCTTTTAGGTTAATTATTGGACAAATAAGGTTCGGGGCTTCTCTATTTGAACGAAACGAGCTTCTGTTAGGAATGAAGTGGTCAGAAATGGAATCAAATCCTCTCAGTTTAGTTTAATAGATTTTTCCTACAACTGCTTGTAAAGTAGTTCTTTACGTACTGAAAACTAATTGTAAAATACCTCTTTGCTGCTCCACAAGCGGTAAAGTACATTACGCTCGCCAGCTGTTTTCTTTACGCTTCTGTTTTGATTTTGATGCCTTCTCATTGGTGGATCACGGAATCCGTGAAATTCACATAACCTCAACAATGGCGAACGCTAACCAAATCCGCGCATGGTCTGTGATGTTACAAACTACAAGCTTTTATTGTGTTGGAATCCAGAACTGCAGTTTTAGGAAAAATATTGTATGCAATTCGCGCATGAAGCTTCTTTTCCTACAACTGCTCGTAAAGTAGTTCTTTACGTTCTGAAAACTAATTGTAAAATATCTCTTTACTGCTCCGCAAGCGGTAAAGTACTTTACGCTCGCCAGCTGTAAAGTACTTTACGCTAGAACTGCAGTTTTAGGAAAAATATTGTATGCAATTCGCGCGTGAAGCTTCTTTATCGCTCTCGCAAAATTACTGTTTTGGCTCGAGCGATAAAGTCGCGCTTCACGCTCTTAATACATAAATAACTATTATCGAAGAGAATGGGTAATTGTATAGGTGGCCCACCACTTGCTTTTGTCACAACCACATTTATTAGACCGCCACATAATAAGCCAGGTCTACACTGATTTGGAACTGCAACTTCTGGTTGTTGAAATCCGTTGAAGTTGTTTACTGAATGCTATATTTGTCCAAAATAATCTTACAGTGTGTACTGTACAAAAATCGTCCAAAGATTGTTAGTTCGTTTATATTTACTGTTCATTAGTCCGTTTTTATCTTACGACTTCTATAATAGGAAAATTACGACTTCTATAACAGGAAAATCTATACAATTACGTATAAACAGGTTGCACGATTCAATTGAATCTGTAGTTCCCTGCATTCTTTGTATTAACCCTTATCTTCTCCTTACCTTTTCCGTTCTTCATTTTCCTCCACCTACTCATCCTCCTCCTCCTTCTCCCCCTTTTCCTCCTCCTTCTCTCCCTTCTCCTCCTTCTCCTTCTCCCCCCCTCCTTCTCCTCCTCCTACTCCTCCTTCTCCTCCTCCTTCTCCTTCACCCCCTCCTCCTCCTCCTTCTCCCCCCTCCTCCTCCTTCTCCTTATCCCCCTCCTTCTCCTTCTCTCCCTACTCCTCCTTCTCTCCCTACTCCTCCTTCTCCTCCTCCTTCTCCTACTCCTTCTCCCCCTCCTCCTCCTCTTCCTTCTTCTCCTCCTCCTCCTTCTTCTCCTCCTCCTCCTCCTCCTCCTTCTCCACCTCCTCCTTCTCCCCCTCCTCCTCCTCCTCCTCCTCCTCCTTCACCTCCTCCTTCACCTTCTTCTTTTTTCAACCCCCTAATTCCTCAGCGTTAGATGTTCGTCATGGAATAGCTGTTAATTAGATAGGATTTGAAAAATATTGCTAAATCGCAAAAATCGTAGCTCCCATTCTGGACTTTCGACCAATTATTATCGAATACCGATGCTGATCTGGTTTCCCCACAATTCGTAATAGTACCTGCTCTGACGTCTTTTCGAAAGTATATCAATGACGGGAAGCAATCAAACTAGAACAATAGGTGCTTAACTTGTGATGACGATGTTGCCGCTTGTTTACAAGTTTGTGGACTTGGCTTGAACAATATTCAGACGCCAGGCTCCGTGTAATTGATAACGTGATACGTTGTTTGTGATTTATCTTTACTGCTCGTAGCATTTAAGTGCGGTAGGCCACTCATCTGTTTGAGAAATTTGCGGTTTTTTTCTTTCGGAATGACGCTTTACGGCTTTATAGTGGTTTAAAGTGCTGCAGGTAGACTTTATGATAGAATAAGTGCTTGAGAACTCACTCAATAGACTAAGAGAAAGGAGTAAATGTCAACTCCCACTCTAGAACTACAGCCAGCACAAAGTGGAGTGCAAAACTGTCAGTTTTCCGGATGAGTATTTGAAAACTTCATTTGACAGAGTACTAACATGATGCTCGATCTAATTGAATCTATGCTTCATATTTACTAATTGGACTTAGGCCCATATTTATGAACGTGACTTATCAAAGATCGACTTGGATAAGTCAGACTTGGCGGCAATACACTACTTACACTTACATGTTCATGACGTGAAAGCCAGCGATCAACAAAGTGCCAACCCAGCTCCCACAACAAAGATCTGACTCCTGATAAATAATTTTTCGTCATACTTGTAGGTTATGGACAGTTTACCAGTCAAGGAATCAATTTGGTAAACAGCTGCTTACAGAAATCAAAAACAGCTGATGTCATTTGATGATTATTACCGTACACTGTGTGGTAAAAATCATCAAATGATTATTACCGCACGCTTATGGGTGGCTACTGGCTACCATTTCACTGAAAAACCATTTGGTTGAAAGCTAGATCAGCTGATCTAGAACCATTATTGCCCATTTCACCTTGAGTTGCTGTGATTTGGTGTGTTGAGGTTATGTTTGTATAACAATGATTTATAGTTTCTTATTTCAACTTATCTGCTATTTTAGACTTGTATGACAAAAAATATCGTATGTAACTTGTCCTGGAAGATGTTTACCGCACTTGACTTCATCTCGTGCGTTAACCTATCATACTCGTATGTTAAACACCATTTCCCGCACTTGTAACGTAATATACTATAACATTAATAATTTACATAAAACAACTCTATTTTACACTAATAGAAGAATTTACACTACATAAATGTTGCAGAGACAACTGGGTCAGCTTATAACCTCATTTTTCAGCTTAAACTCACCAGTATAAGTCATGCTTAAACTAAAGTTCGTATGTATGAACCTTACTTAAAGATGATCTTTACTGAGTCGTGCTTATAATTGGTATCTCAAATCCGTTCTTAGCCAAGCTAGGTACAGAGCTGTCTTGAAGCCGTTCTTAGATTGTTGTGCTGTATCATATTTTGGTTTCATTTTTTAGTATAGAATCGGCTCATAATAATAAAATAAAGTCATCATATTCAATTTTTGCACCATTGCAATGTAATTCACTGTAAATTTGACTTATTGAAATTATTTTTACTTATATAAATCCAGTTCTAACCTATACATTTTTTTTGGCACTAGGATAGAATCCTTTTTTGATGAAATAGAATGGATGAAGTTCTTTGGTCTGCTGGCAGGTAGCTCTCACTACACAGCTTCAAAATGCCATCATTTTTGAAATTGAAAACAGAAAATAATAATTTAAAAGATATTGATGTGGTAATAATTACATAACAGTAATTTTAAATTTACATGCAGTGCAGTATCTTTATCTTTTCATGTATGTTATTATATGTTTATTAGTGCCTGATTATACGACACAATTTTTGGTTAGCTTGTGGCCACGTTCAATGTAATACAGCCTTTCCAAGTCAATCTTAGATAAGTCGTGCTTAGATGAACGTAAGCCACATTCATGAATACGGCCCTTCCTAGTCCATTTTCCCCTTATCCTCTTATTTTTTTCTTCTTACGCCTTCTTCATATTCTTCTACTTCTTTTTCATCTTCTTCTACCTTCTTCCTCCACCTCTTCTTCTTTTTTTCTTCTTCGGGATGGATGTATCCCCTTTATCCCCCTCGGTTCTTGTCTGTTTGGAGGCAGTACAGGAAGTTCGAGATTAGTCAATTGGGAAGTTCAAATTAGTCAAATAAATTCAATTTTTTCCACCCTCGGCTGGGAAATTTAGTCAACTTTCTTCATGTTTTTCTTGAGAAATTTTCGTGGATGCAAGATATTTGTACATAAAATTTGTTTGTACCAAGCCTTGCTACTGTGTTTGAACTCTTCCAATCTTTGTCTGTCTCTCTCTCTCTCTCTCTCTCACTCCTCCCTCTCTCTCTCTCTCTCACTCCTCTCTCTCTCTCTCTCTCTCACTCCTCCCTCTCTCTCTCTCACTCCTCCTCCTCTCTCTCTCTCTCTCTCTCTCTCTCTCTCTCTCTCTCTCTCTCTCTCTCTCTCACACACACACACACACAAACACACTCTTATTTCTCCATTTTGTAATCTGTATTTTTTGTACCTCTACAAAAACGTTATTGTTAAGTGATTTACTGTTTTTTTAATACTATCTTGTTTCAATAGTATTGTTTGTATAACTATTGGACCTGAGAGCTTCTAATCTGTAATAATAAATTCTTGATACTGTAAGGCTAGGCATACACCGGTTAGTCATGACAAGACAAGACACAATTAGACAAGACAACTTTAGACAAGAATAGACTAGACACGTTTAGTCATGTGAAAGCAACAAACACCAGTCAATCACATCAGTCATGAACAAGTTGCCAGACAATAGAGTTGTTGCTGGTGCAATTATGATTTGGGAGTGGATTTGTATGCAAGAAAGAAGATTGGATTCATCCATGTAATAGGAGACGAGAAGAAGAAAACACATTAGAAAATTTTATTCTTGAGCTGAGATGTGATAATAAAAGTTTTATGATTTTACCCGATTAACTCCAGAAACATTCGACTATCTGCTGGGACTTTTACAAAACAGATTGACAAAAAAGACACAAATTATTTCCCTAGATTGAATGAGCAGAACAAATTTTTCATCATTGTTGTTGAGATGAGACAGACCAACAGCTGACAAACCTAACCTCACAACTCAACACTTGACTGATGGTGACTGATGAAAATAGTGCATGCCCTATTCGATTGGACACGAAGAAAAGACACATTTAGACACGTCTAATTACAATGACTAATCGGTGTGTGTTGCTTCATAAGCAACTAAGTGATGTATTGTGACTAAATATGACTAATCTTGTCTTGTCTTGTCTTGACTAACCGGTGTACGCCTAGCCTAATAATTCATATACATTGTAAATTTGCGCAAATAGAGTCATCTGAATCTCTCTCCCTCCTTCTCTCTCCCTCCACCTTTATCCCTCCCTGTCCCATAGGTTGAGTGTAAGATAAGGCTATTTTGCCCTAACTCCGCCCTTTTGTGTAAATGCATCACCTTGATACTGCAATTCATTTATTCCTGGATTTCTTGTTCCATGACGAACTGCGTTGTTAATATTAACGTTTTATGTGAATTTAACGACTTGCAGTCAAATAACTAGTATTTGACTGCAAGTCGTTAAATTCACATAAAAAGTTAATTCATTTATTATGCAAATATTCTTATTAGTGTCAGTAATCTAACTTACAAAACAGTGTAATAGTAGCGTATCGTCTTGTATATATTTTTATCTATCTTCCATGAATTTCGGTGATGTCATAGATTGTAAGGTAATAGTCAGAAGTCATATGAATTGTACTTTTACTTGAATAAAGCTATCTGAATCTGAATCCCATTATTTCTTGATTCGTAATACATTTTTCAAATTATTATGGGAATTTTGTGTTGCTCATTATGACCATTTGAAAACTTTTCATTATTCATATTGAATTTGCGCAAATATAGTCTTCTGTATTTTCTCGTTTTCACGTATTCTCTCGTTTTTCCAACTGTATCTGGGTGACTTGTGTGTGGGTGTGTGTCTATAAACCTCCCTTTCCCTGTACGAAAAAGGGAACTCGTATAATAATTGCACCTGTCACTCACTTTGAGCTACAACTAATTCCTCCGGTGAGTCTGACATCACCCTGAAACTCCCCCATCCCTTCCCAACCCTCCCTTCCGCCATCTTGCCCGTCTAGAAGGCTGCCATGTTGTGTAATAGAGCAGTTTAATTTGTTTCAGTGAAATTCTGCTATCGGGGTAATTCCAACTTCCAACCCACGCTATCACTGATCGAATCTTGTTGGAATTGATGGCCACATGTTTGGCTAGTTAATGGATGTATAGATTGTGTATTTCATTGCTAAGTTTACTGCTTACATAATTTCAACTTTTTTTTCGAGGATGAAGCCCACATAGGTCAGAGACCTGTGCGTGGGTAATGAGTTTGGATGATGGTGATTGATGAGTTGGACCCACAGATTTAGGTGGGTTCCGAACCACCGGGAAGTGATTTTACAGCATAGAACAGTGTCTTTTTTGCTGGCCAATCTAATCGGTCACCGTTACAAACAGGACCTACGAGAACGCAGCTTATCTCTCTGATTGAACAGATACCTGCTATACGGCTCGCGGCTATCACTTCCCTTTACTTTGTGATCCATTTTTTATTTCTTTCAATTCAAAAAAGTGTTATCTTAATTTTACAGTACGGTATTAACTTAATCCGATTTTTCATTTTTCCAAATAAATTGTTTAAATTACCGGTACTCAATCCGTTTATCGTCAGTCAAATGATCGAAAACGCAAAATAATTGGTCAGAGTCTTTAAAGAAAAACGAAAAATTATACTATTTTTACAGAATGTTATTAACTTGAATGCGATATCTTCTTTTTCGTTCAAATTTATAACTGCTGTTAAATAAAGTCAGTTAAAATTCAGGATTACTGAGTCTCTATTGCAAGTTTTGGCGTTTTTTGGTACGTTATTTTACCAAAATTACATCTGTACAAAAAATTTCCAGTGATAGAGATTTTTGTAGATAACTTCAAATATTAGGATGCATGAAAATGATATAATTACATTATATTAGATATATTATTCTAAATATTAGGATATCTAGGAATATAGGATTATTATCCTATATATTGTTACGGGTTCTATGTCTAAAATAACGCTGGCAACACTTAAATTTATCACTCGCACTTTATTTACACAAATAATCACAACACTCACTGTTCAGTAATGTCTTACAGAAAAATAAGCAATTAAAAACAGATAACACGATATTGTTCAACTGATAATGAGTTTTCAATAAACTGTACAAAAAAATCAATCACTAGGCCGATCTAATATTAATTAATAACTGTACAATAAACTGTCCAATAATATTCGAAAAGAATCGTCGAGGAAGAACAATTAACTTACTTAGCACAAGTAATAGGTAAGAGAATTATCACTATAGACAATAAGAGTTCCTTAGATGGTTTGTAAAAGCGCCAACGGGATTGTACTGTCCGTATTAACGGGAACTGTCACTACTGCCACTTATCAACGTAGAACAATAACTGAACTACTTAACTGTCACACTTGTTTATCATGACGAATTACAGAGACAACTGAACTCATTTACAAGAGACTTCCTCTATTTATATACTTTTCAATAATTGAGATATCTCTGGAATTTTCTACCAACTTCTAAATAAAAAATAAAGGATACTAGCACTTTCTACAATATTCGAAAACATTCCATTAATGTCTACTCAAACAACTAGAACATTCTACTAATTACCAAGTAAACACTATAAAAGTGTCAAAAGCAGTGTAATTAATTGCTTAAAAGTAAACATTTACATAGCAGATAACACCGAGAACCAATGTTTCTTCTTTCTTTCAATTCTCTCCAATTTCATATCCGCTACAATATAGTAAATATTAGTTAAATATTAGGATACATGGAAATAATATAATTATATGATATAATCTACACTGGTAATATAATCCATTCTAATTGTTCGAGGTTAGCGTCCATAAAATAAGGACTAAATAAAAATAAATTAATTTAATTTAAAAATTTAAATAAAATATTCTTGAAATAAGGTAATTATGACCCTTTTTGGGGCTCTCTTAATTTAGGGAGACTTGAAATATGATTTCCTTGAGACAAGGCTGCACTGCATGTAGTGTGTATGTAGTGCTGCCCTGCTTGAAATTCTTGAACACAGAGAAAGATTTCAGCTGATTAGATTGAAATAATTACCTAATGACAACTCTCTGTGTGTCAAGCCTGCTCTCAAGACAATTGGTCTTCATTTAATTAAATTTTTATTTGTATTAAGATGTTTACTGTAGTTTTCATATAACTAGGCAGCAGTAGGTTGGGTTCAGATGTGGCATGTCCCATCTGCTGCACGCTGCCAAGTTATATGAATACTACAGTAGTTATTTTTCATTCAATTTTTTTCAATTTTGTTAATTTTATATGTATTCAGATTTTTATTTATTTTTCATTTAATTTCTTTCAATTTTATTTAGTTATTATTTGTATTGATTTCTATTCAATTTGTTTCAATTTTATTCAATTTACATTTCAATTGAGTTTTTTATTTATTTTTCATTTTTTAATATAATTTTTCATTAGAAACTGGCGACAGTTTTAAAAATAAATTTGATTTGATTTGCAAACGCGACTGCTAAGATTTACCGTATTTATAACATTCGACAACTCTATAAATAACGGAATCGGCTAAGTCGAGCTCTTTTAATTTACAGAACATTACAAAAATTCCGATCCAATAACAAGGCTTGACACACAGAGGGCTGCCATGAAATATTTTACTCTACTTTCCAATAGCACTCCAACCAATATTATTTTCTTGTGTAAAACCCGCATCGAGAATTTTATGGGAGGATAAGTTAGTCTAGTTAGGACCATTAGGCAAATGATATGGTGCATTTGTGCATAGCGGCTCTCCAAGTTTCTTGGTTATTTTTAAGATGGCTTTCAAAATTCACGGTCAAGCAATGCGCTGCGGTAGTGCAACGAAATTGAGACATTGCGGATGTCTACGTATTATTATAACTATACTGGTGGATTGTTACTATATATTGCTTGTTAAATGGGCCCAAGCATTGCTATTGGCCGAGAGTAGACAAGGCAAGAGTTGCAGATTTGCCAACTGCCGTCCTTTTGCTAAATTTACTTAGGCGATTGCCATTTGAATTGTATCTCTGTTGGTCAAGGACAAGGTTCTTTGGTTCGCGGACATTTTATTTGGTGTGAATTTCTCTGATGGCGCCAATTCTAGTTGATGGAGTACTGCTTTTAGCAAGTGGATTTAATTATAGTTGTTTCTACTTTGTATTGGTAATTTAATTTCAAGTGTATTGCTTTGTGAGATGTCTTGATAAAGTACTGTTTTTAGCAAGTGGATTTAACTGTAGCTGTTTCTACTTTTTATTGATGATTCAATTTCAATTATGTTGCTTTGTAGTTTGCGATATGCCTTGATGGAGTACTGCTTTTATCAAGTGGATTGAGCTATAGTTGTTTCTTTTTTGTATTGATGATGATGTTATCCATTATGTCCAATATCCATATCCATATTTAATTGATATAAATTTGTAGTTTGCTTTATAGTTTGTGACATGAGTTGATGGAGTTCTGCTTTTAGCAAGTTGCTTGTAGTGGTGACTCAAATAATTCAAGAGTGTTCCTTTGTTGTTTGTGAGATGAGTTGTTGATAAATTACTGCTTTTAGCAAGTTAAATTAACTATAGTTATTTGTATTTGTGATGGTGTTATCCATAATGTCGAATGTCCATATCCATAATTATTGTTATTATGCCGCACCGATTCAATGGTGCTTTATAGTTTCTGACATGAGTTAATGAAGTACTTTTTTAGCTAGTGGATTTAGCTTAGTTGTTTCTTCTTTGTATTGATGATGCTGTTATCCATAATATCCAATATCCGCATACATATCTATTTGGTGTGAATTTGTAGTTTACTTTGTGTAGTTTGTTAGCTTTGTAGTTTGTGACATGCCTTAATACTGCTTTTAGCTAGTGGACTGAGCTGTACTTGTTTGTTCTTTGTATTGGTGATGGTGTTATCCATATTGTCCCAATATTCAGATCCATATTTATTTCTTGTAAATTAGTAATTTGCTTTGTGTAGTTTGTGATTTTTTGCATTGTAGTTTGTGACATGATTTGATGGAGCACTGCTTTTAGCAAGTGGATTGAGCTATAGGGTTTTTTTTTAATTGTGGATGATGCCTACATGAGTCTGGAGACTTGTGCGTGGGTAATGAGGTGAATGATGAGAAACATCCATGGCTGAATGGGATTCGAACCCAAGGCTGCTAGAAACGAAGCTAGCCAGAGCCTTATCTTATCTCAGACAAGCGCTGCAACCAACTGCGCTATCAGAGCCGCCTACAGAGTTGTTTATTCTTTGTATTGCTGATTGTAATATCCATTATGTCCCAATATCCATATTGTGTATGGTAGATATGTAGGATAACTCTTGAATTATTATCAAAATCACTTTTCGTAATTCATTCTTTTATTTCTTTTCACAGTAGTACTTTTTCAACTTACGTGTGGAGCTTATTCTATCAAACTAAACTGTTTATTATTTCAGTTTCCAATGGTTACTCATATGTAATAACACGATCACATGTTTGAATGTTTACTGAAATGACAGATATTACCCTACAGATATTCATAATGTCCCAATATCCATATGCTAGATGGTACATGCCCATAATGAATACGACTTGATGTGAGTCAGGTTGAAGAAGATAGGGAAGCGATAGCCGCGAGCCGTAGCAGGTATCTGTTCAATCAGATAGAGATAAGCTGCGTTCTCATAGGACCTGTTTGTAACGGTGACCGATTAGATTGGCCAGCAAAAAAGACACTGTTCTCTGCTGTAAAATCACTTCCCGGTGATTCGGAACCCACCTAAAACTGTAGGTCCAACTCATCAATCACCATCATCCAGCTCATTACCCACGCACAGGTCTAAGACCTATGTGGGCTTCATCCTCAAAAAAAAAGAATGAGAGTGGCATGACTTCCAAAAATATAGTATTTCGTGTTTTTATAATAAATGTGGTTGTAAAAACATCAAATCTGATTTTGTAATTGTTTAATCGTTGATTAGATGATTAGTTGACGGATGATTAGTCGTTTTATCGTTGTTTTATGGAGAGATCCAAGTTGATTGGATGGAGGCGGATGGAGGAACTATAGTTTTCCATTTGTGCTCATGAATATTATCTATCAATTCAAAGGATGAAATTAAATATTTTGGAAACAGTTAACACTTATAATTTGAATTGACTATAATTGATAACTGATTCTTGTTTAGTGAATTGATTATTGTCTACAATTTACTGATTTGGTATATTCTATATATAAATTCATGGTATTATTGAATAGGAAAATTTATTATTAGTTATCAAATTAGGAAATTATTGGCATATTTCGTTTGAGAGTTATAAATCGATCGATTCCCATGATAAACTTGATGGAATTCTGTCTGCATCTACATAATATCAGTTAGATGTAGCCCAAAGCACTTCTTCCAAATAAATTTAGGTATTTAAATTCTTCTTGGCTTACATTTTACACGATTGAGGTTTATTTTGAAAAAAAAACTGGGGTTTATTTTTAGAACTCAATCGTTTCCTCTGAACTATAAAATAGAAGGAAGTAGGAAAATTATTGCTCAAATAAACAGGATTGAGGAAACTTCTAAAATATTTCATGAATAGAACAGTTTTAAGGGAAAATGTGAATGTATTTGATATCTATTTGTATGAAAATGAGGACGATTTTTGGGAGTTTATGTCTAAACTTTATCTATGGCCGATGTAATAATCAGGTCTAGCGGTTTTCCTTTCAAATAGTTTCATTCTAGAATAAATCTGCTTTTGAAACCTCAATAATACCTCAATGCCACATATTACATTTTTCAATTTTCTATCACCAAAGTTCTTATCACTGTTTTTATTTTTATCAATTATATTTTCTATCAATATTAGTATAATTATATTGTAATGAATTTCTATTGGATGTATCTGAAAGTTGACAAATATAAATGATTGTAATAATAAAATAATTGTAATTTTAAATATAAGTACTAATTTCACATAATTAATGAGTCCAGTCCCTTGAGCGTAAAACATATTTTTACTTGACTGTACCTATAATTTGAAAATTCATAAGATAATATTGAACAGTTTTATGCCGGTTTATCAGTCGTTCAGTAAATCATTCAGTATCTTTTGATTCAATAGCGACCGTAAGGCTTGTTTCACACATACCCGGCAGTCAGATAACCGGTGTTGTTTACCTAGCTGTAGGGACATACAGGATAAAATAATAATAAGCGTATGGCTTTTAATGGTGGGGAGACCCTTACGGGTAGTTCCACCTCGCCGTTTGTGCCATGTTACGGGGAACATGGTGGACCTACTATTTTAGGTGGGTTCCGAACCACCGGGTAAGTGATAATAAAGCTTGTAACATCAAGTCATTGAAGCACGGTCACCCATCCAAGCGCAGTCTTGAGGGATGATTTTTAAGTATGGAAACGGCTTTAGGCCTATATTGCGTAACTGAGACGTTCTTGGTGAAAGAAGCTTATGCGGATCTGTATAGTTTTAAAAATCCAACTTTTTGCTGCTTTTGAAATTTTGTCCGCCATCTTGGATCCGCCATATTGGATTCAACTTTATTTTTTTAAATGGGATGGTGGTCATATGACTCATCATTTTAGTGTGAAATTTCAAGAAAAAAAACAATGGTGTAAACCGTTTTTCAATAAATGTCTTTGTTTTGATTTATAAGCATTTAAATTTAAAATTTTGGGAAAATTGTGTTAGCAATAAAAATGGTAGAACGCACTGCATAAAACATTTTATTGAATTTTTCAATCATGGATTATCTAATAACTAAGTTTAAACAGTGGTAAGACTTGATAATTGATATGTAAACAATACAAAAAAAATGGCTATGCTTATTATTCATTAACCATATTTCAGCTACCGTTGTTAATATCAGCCAGTAGGTATTATCGAAAAGAAAATTATGAAATTTTTTTTATGTTGGTATTATTAAAAATGAATTACATTTTAGTTGTTAGATAATTTCTGAATGAAAAACTGAATAAAATGTTTTATGCAACGATTTCTACCTTTTTCATTGCTAACACAATTTTTCCAAAATTGCAAATTTAAAAGCTTATCGAAAACAAAGGCATCTATTGAAAAACGGTCTACGCCATTGATTTTCTCTTGAAATTTCACACTGAAATGATGTGTCATATGACCACCACCTCATTTAAAAAAACAAAGTTGAATCCAATATGGCGGACAAAAATTTCAAAACCAGCAAAAAGTTGGATTTTTAAAACGATGTAGATTCGCATAAGCTTCTTTTTCAGTTCGCAATATAAAGCCGTTTCCATGCTTAAAAATCACCTTGTATATCATAAGGAGCGCTTCACATTTACCTGTTTTTTGAAATTATATTATTTGTTTCAAAAGACTTGTGCACGGTTTTTCAGCCGTTAAGTAAATCATTCAATAGCTATTGATTCAATAGCAGTCCAAAGACCTGTTTCACACATACCCGGCAGTCGGATAACTGCTGTTGTTTACCCAGCTGTAGAGACATATATCTTATGCCCAACTTGTAATTATACCGGGTAAACGACACCGGTTACCTAACTGCCGGGTGTGTGTGAAATATTCCTTAGGACCGCTATTAAATCAAAACAGCTACTGAACGAATAAAAAAACGGGCATAAGTCTATTGAAACAAATTATTGCAGTATTTCCACCCTTGAAGCAGTCCTTGAAAAATGATATGTACCACTTTACTGTTTCATATATTGGGATTGCATGGCCATATTATTCACCACAAGTTCGTGCCGTTCCCACATAAATATCTGGTATTGAAGTAATAACTGTAATAATAATAGTAGTAATGATACGAGCTGAAAATGTAGAAGTCATCAACACCTTGGACTTATGCCACATTCCGTTAGATTTAAGCAGGCGTGGAGACAATGAATACAGCCAGCATCTAATGGGGCTTGTGTATATATATAACATTTTATTATGGCATTACTTCACCCCTACCTACACAATTCCTACATCGAGGTCTTGCGTCTGGTTGTAAATTAAAAATAGCAATAGTCTATCCACTGCGTATTATAGTAATGAACGTTTTCTTTTTTAATTACTTTTGTTTTGTTAATTTTAATTTACCATTCTTATTTTCTTCTCTTCAAACGAAACTTGTTGAGGCTAATGTTGTTATCAAATTCACGGGCAAGTGCTTATGAGCTCCTTGAAGCGATAAGATTTATCACAAAGTTGTTGAGAAACTTTGTATGATTGTGTATTGTCGTGTTGGGATTTTGCCATGTGTTATACAATACTATAATGTATTAACTAAGGTCAAGATGTTTTTAGTTAGGCTTTGAATGTATTATTCATGTTGATTTTTATTTTCGTTTGCAAATGAAAGTACATAAAGGGGAAAGAAAAACAGGGGAAAACGAGGAGCTTTGTAAGATTGTGTATTGTCAGTTTTTCATGTGTTATACGATACCATCATGTATTTGTCAAGATGTTTTTATTTAGGCTATGCATGTCTTGTTCATTATGAGATGTCGATTTTTATTTAAATTTGCAAAGAATGGAAGTGCAGAATGAGGAAAGTGAAAAATTGTAAAAGGAGAGAAAAGTACAGTAAAAAGTAAGTGAAGAAAGAAAAAGCACAAAAAGAGAAAAAACACAGAAATAAGTAGGAAAATCACATTATAAGAAGGAGGGAAATTTCAAATTAAATATTAAGTAAATATTAAATAAATTAAATATTAATTAAATATTTCAATTAAATAAAGCAGCGGGCCGCTTGGCGTAGTTGGTTGGGGCGTCGCAACTTCAGCTTGCTGTCGTCCAAGTGGTCGTAGGTTCGAATCCCGCTCCACCGTCAGGCATTTATATGTAATCATTCACCTCATTACCCACGCACAAGTCACGGACTCATGTGGGCATCATCAGCAATAAAAAAAAAAAAAAAAAAAAAAAAAAAAAAAAAAAAAATATATGATTGGTTTTCGAGAGGAAAACAGTGAAGGAAAACGACGGTAAACGAAAAGAAAAACACTAAAACCTATAAAATCCCAGAAAAAAATAAAGCTTAGAAAAAGCAAACAAAAGCACATAAATATGGCTGTAATAAAAGTGTAGAAAGTTTCCAATTCAATGTAATGTTGTTTTCAAGATCAAAGAAGCAATGTAAAAGGATTGTTGAGGAGATTAAAGGTACATAAAAAGAAATAAATATTAGAAACCTTAAAGGAAAGCAAAAAACAAAAAAAAAAACGAAAAGCACAGAAATATGGAAGATAAGCAAACAAAGTTCTCAATTGAATTTATTTTGGTTTTCAAGAGCAAAGCAATAAGGAAAAAGTGCAGTAAGGGGAAAGATTAGCACAAAAAAAAGATAGAAGAGCACTGAAAAAGGAAAGGAAAGAAAAGCGCAGAAAAAGGTGAGGAGAGAAAATCATAGGAAAAGAAAGAAATGTACTGAAAAAGGAAAGAAAAGAAGCACATAAATTTTCCGGTTGAATGTTATCTGGTTTTTAAAAGAAAATCAGCAAAGGTTTTTGGTCATAATTTTTTTTTCGAAGTTTCTTGTTTAGAATATTATCAGGGCGTTGAATGTGTGAGGAACACATTTTTTCTTCAATTTTGTGAAATAGTTGAAATCTTTCGGTTTTTGGGAGCAATTGATTCCACCTATGATTGATTTTTAACTTTGGATAAATTTTCCATTACTAAAGGACACCTTGCAGAATATAATGACATTTTTTTCAATCTACTAATACTAAAAATTTTGAAAAAGTAATAGTATTTTCAAAATAATTTTTTGAAAAATTGAAATTACTTACGGATTTTTAAAAATGCATTTTGATGAAACTAATTGCTTGGTTGGAGTAAAAAATGGTATTTTATTCCGTAAAGCGTCTTTTAGTTGCAGAAAATTTATAAATCACTTGTAGGTAAGATCAATTGCCCCCAAAAACCGAAAAATGTTAACCTTGAACCCCAAATTTCACAAAATAATTAATGTAAAAACTTTTTCTCACAGCAATACATAATACATTTCAAAGCCCAATAACATCCAATACAAAAAAACTTTGAAAAAAAAATGTTACCAAAAAACCTGCGCACAGCCTTAAATTAAATTGATAGAGCAGAAATTGGAAAGAGAGAGGAGATAAAGGAAAGAAAAGCACAGAAATATTGAAGAAACGTGAAATGTTGAATTCAATCTGGTCTCCAGATAATTAAAATAGCTATTTGTGTAACTAGAGTGCAAAGCAGCGTTTTTCTGCATCGAGAGAAACAGTTTTTTTCACGTGCCAAAGGCGAGTGAAAAAAGTTTCTCGAGTGCAGAAACAATACTTTGCACTCGTATTACACATTAAATTTTTCCTACAGTAATGTATAAAGTAATTCAAACAGAACAAAACAGGACATACATAACCTGACAATTCTTCACAGAACCTATCTTCGAATCAAATCTATTTCAACAACAACAACTACAACAACTATTTCACAGCTGAAGCAGAGTAGCCAACCTATTTTTGAATGCAGAATAGGGAAACTGTGTATTACATGCTCACTATTTTGTGTTGTTAGGTTGCAAATTTGGAGTGCGGAAAAGTACATTCCCGCACTGCAATTTACTTTCCCGCACTGGTGCAGGAATAGACTATTTTGCGTGCTACAGTTAGTGCAAAAATAGGCACTTTTTCGGGTCATTGTAGGAAAATAATATTTTCAATTATATTTGTTAGTAAATCGTCCTTAAGCCTAATTACTTGCAGCTATTATCGTGATTTGAGTAACGTTAGGTGGCCTGGAAATGAAATACTGTGATATAAAGAAACATCGGAAAAAAATCGACGTTTCAATCCCAGTAAATTCGCCGCTCTATTAAGATGAGCAGCGGTTGCTTTGATAAACAACGACGGGAATTTTTGTAGTTTTGATACATGTCTTGGCTCGCGTCCGGCTGGATTAAAATTAGCTTGGCGCCTTTATTTTTTATCATTGGGGGTTGGTAAATGAGGGGGTGAGAAGGAGGAGGAGGAGGAGGAGAGTGGAATCCCATCAATTCATTTCCACATGTGTTACTTCGCGTTGGTAAATTATATTGCATGCACTTTCTGTTCTAATTAATTCGACTGAAGCGTTGTCATTACTAACATTGAAACCTCAATAAGTATTTTTTATTTATAAATGTTTTTTCGGTATATATTTTGTAAATAATTTAAAAATGAAACATTAAAATGAATAATAACACGAGATTGTCACAACCACATTTATTAAAACTTTGATAAACTAGTTTCGGTTGTTATACCATTATCAATCTCAATCAAACGAAGCGTTTGATAATGGTATAACAACCGAAACTAGTTTCTCTATAAGTTTCAATAAATGTGGTTGTGACATTTTCGTCTTATTATCCATTATGGATACCTTCCACAATATCAACTTCGCCATTACAAAGAAAGTGAAACATTAAAACGCAATTCTACCAGCGGATTCATTGAAAAGCAATTCCAAATCATTACTTATGGTCATTACTTGGATGAATGTTTTGATAGTAATGACAGAATGACAAAGGAAATATATTGAAAATTATTGTAAAATTTTCGTTTTTTTTCATGTGTAAAGTTTTTTTCATATTTTTTTATTTTATTTTTTATTTATACTGTAAGTTGATCTTTTTAATTGTGTCAAGGAGGCAGCTTTTGGTGAATGCTCCCATTTATGTTTAGTATTAAATAAATCAGGAAGAAAAGTCACTAGCTGATTTATTCAAAGGTAATTGCCAAATCATGACTTACAGTCATTACTTAAGTAAATCACTTCCGGTGGTTCGGAACCCACCTAAAACTGTAGGTCCAACTAATCAATCACCATCATCCAATTCATTACCGACGCACAGGTCTCAAACCCATGTGGGCAAAGCTAGGATAGGCTGTTTCTGCTATGAGGAGGGAAATATATTGAAAATTGTTGTAATTTCTTAATTTTTGGTATTGTTTACATGTTTAAAGTAATTTTTACAGTATTTTCTGGGTTTTTTTTTTTAATTTATTTTCAATTTTTATTGTTAGTTTATCTCTTTTAACTTTGTCCAGGAGGCAGCTTTCGGGGCGTATGCCTCCATGCTTCCATTTATGTTTTGTCTTGAATAAATAAGGAAGAAAAACTGCTATAACTGGATAAAATCAATAAAACTATTAGTAGCAGATGGACAGAATAATAGATAGTAAAATGAGGTTCATTAAGAATCAGAATGAATTAATTAATTAGAGGCGGCTCTGATTGCGCAGTCGGTTGGAGCGCTTGTCTGTGATAAGATAAGGCTTCGTTTCCTGCCGCCTTGAGTTCGAATATCATACAGCCATGGATGTTTCTCATCATTCACCTCATTACCCACGCACAAGTCTCCAGATGCATGTGGGCAGCATCTGCAATAAATAAAAAATGTATGTTTTGAAAAGGGGAAAGAAAATAGGGGAAATAGGGAAAGAAAGATTGAGGATTAAGAAGGAATCGCTGAAAATGTTGAAAAGTTTAAAAGGAAAAACATGCACAAGTATATCGGTGCTTGCATAGTGGAGAACCACTATTCAATACTTGATGATAATTACCATCGCAAAATGCTGTTGAATGGTGTTTGACAGATTGAATCAGCGTGAATACCAAAATTTCACAAAATGTTTTAGATTTTGCGATGGTGATAAACGTAGGGTATTGGAAGCTCCACTGTGCAAGCACCAGAGAGAGTTAGAGTATAATTAAAAAAATTGGAAAATTTGTTGAAGTTGAGAATCTATATAAGTATAGTAGCTGAATATGTAGGGAAGTGAAAGAAAGAAGAGCATCATTGAAAAAATACTTGAAAATATTAAGGTGAGATTGTACAAAATTATTATTTTTTTAATTTTTGACGATGAAGCCCACATGGGTCTGAGACCTGTGCGTGGGTAATGAGTTGGATGATGGTGATTGATGAGTTGGACCTACAGTTTTAGGTGGGTTCCGAACCACGGGGAAGTGATTTTACAGCAGAAAACAGTTTTTTTTTTTGCTAAAAATGTGTCTTTTTTTTACCTAAAACTGTAGTGGAGTGGAAGAAAGAAGGTAAAAATAAAAGGAAAAGGTAGAAAAGTAAAAAGAGGAAAATAAAATGGTTGGTAGCTAAAAATGTAGAGTGGGGGAATGAAGGTAAAACTGAAAGAAAAAGGAAAAAGGTTGGAAAATAAAAAAGGAGGAATTGATTCAGTTGGTATCATAGAAAAAGTGCAGAAAGATGCGCTGGCGCTTGAACACCGTTAAATATTGGGGAGAAACCGTTTGGAGCAATTAGGACCTTTGGTACAGAAGGGGAGCGTCGTTAAAAACGTTACGCTCCAAGAATTATAGTTGATCAAAACAACGAAGAAATCTATATTTCATCAGAGCTGTTTGACTTTTTCGAACTCAGCTGAACATAGCCTGGGAGGATCCCCCCAGAAAGCATGGCCAAACCACCACGAGTTTGGTGACTTCTCTCCGATCTCCCTCAGCCATGTTTGATTTATTTCGGCTAAAACGTTTTCTGAACAGTTGCCATCTGCTAAATTATTACTATATACATGACAAAACTGTTACACTATTACTGTATATGTGACGTAGATGGTGGTGTGAACAGTTGGGGACCGATTTCGTTGCAAGAGAAAGGAATTTGTGTAAATAGAATCTGGCAGCTGTGAGGATGTCCACTCTAATATCTCTCTAGTTGACGGTGATATTGATTAATTTTATAGCGCAACTTGAGAACGGCGAATTTAAGGCTGTGCGCAGGGTTTTTGGTCATACTTTTTTTGAAGTTTATTGTATTCGATATTATTAAGGTATCGAAATGTTGACTATTGCCATTATAAAGAGAAGTGATAGCCGCGAGGCGTAGCAGGTATCTGTTCAATCAGATAGAGATAAGCTGCGTTCTCATAGGTCCTGTTCGTAACGGTGACCGATTAGATTGGCCAGCAAAAAAGACACTGTTCTCTGCTGTAAAATCACTTCCCGGTGGTTCGGAACCCACCTAAAACTGTAGGTCCAACTCATCAATCACCATCATCCAACTCATTACCCACGCACAGGTCTCAGACCTATGTGGGCTTCATCCTCAGAAAAAAATTTTTTTTCATCAAATATTTTATGGAATATGAGAGTTTAAAGTTGAAATTTTTCGTTTTTTGGGGGGCAATTGATCTCTCCTACAAGTTAATTTAAACTTTTGATAATTTTTTTTTTAAATGAACATATTTTTCATCCCGATCAAACAATTAGTTTTCTCAAAATAAACTTTTTAAAACATGCAAATATTTTCAGTTTTTCAAAAAATTATTTTGAAAAAACCAATTGTTGAATTGAAATAAAAAATGTGTCATTCTTTTCCCCAAGGTGTCTTTCAGTTATAAAAAAAATATCAAATATTTAAAATAGCTTGTAGGTGAGTTCAATTGCCCCCAAAAACCGAAAAATTTTAACTTTGAACTCTCATATTCCTTAAAATATTTGATGAAAAAAATAATTTCTCATGGCAATAGTTAGCATTTCAATGAACTTCGAAAAAAATATGACCAAAACCCCTGCGCACAGCCTTAACCTCTAGTTGCCTCTACCTTTTGCATCTGCAAGAGTCATTGAATTACTCTTTTCTTGTGGTGATTGGTCATCTTATGTCGACATTATTTCAACATGATCATATCATAAAAGTTAGCGACAATCTATTGTAATAATGACATAGAAACTCTTAATTTATTTATTATCATAAATTAATAAGAGTAAACTCATCTTTGCGTTCAGTCGGAGGTTTACAGTGCTGTAAGTTAGTCATAATTGTATTGAATAATAGTAGTTTATGCAACGATATTATTTTGACCCTTATTAAGGCACGAGTTAGATGTAAGTTATAACACGAGCGAATGCGAGTGTTATAAATATCTCACGAGTGTTTAATGGCCAAATAAAATCGTTGCATACACTATTTTATCTACGACCACTAGTATACATTTAATTAAAACAATTTCATTTTACCTGTGACTGTCAGAGATACCTAACCTCTCATCTCAAATACGAGAAGTTATAGTACATTGTTAGGTTAAAGCAGCAGCTGGTGTAGCAGTTTGATCAAATCAGCTGATAGTTTCACAATATTGAATTACGATATTAATTCCATCAAAAATGCTTCTGATTGGTCCAGAACCCGTGTTATAATGTAGAACCTGTACTATAATGAGCGCTTTATGCAACGGGCTTCAAAAAGCATTTCGAAAAGACAGCTGTTTTGGCATCAATTGTGAAACTGTAATGTATACATTATGACATGGTCGTAGATAAAGAGTTTTGTTTTGCCTAGTGCTTGAAAAATCTTATTCATTTGAAAATTCAGTTGCTTTCTGGGGTGACGATGAATATTAAACAGTTTTATCGACCTTGACCATGAATCCATGAATTACATTGGAGCAAAAATGATGGGTTACATGGAATTTATTAATTATTCAACCCTTGATCAAGGTTGAGTTGGTTACATAGAAATGAATCATTCTCTGCCAGATTTGAAAAATGCTGCAATGCTGTTAGAAATCATTTTTTCCCAATGATTTGTCATTTTTCTAACGGTGCAAATCAGAATAAACATGGAGCAAATCAATACTCTATTTGAAACTGAAAAAAAGAGATAAAAAAGACCGGACTAGAGGAATGGAAAAATAGGATGGGAATTAGAAAAGAACAAAAATGATAATATTGAATAATATATTGTGGAGAATAGGGAAATTTGGTTGAGGCCGGAGAAGGGGCGCTTTTCATATATCAAGTTCAAGGTCGAATTTAAGCAGATATCCAAACCTGGTTCCACAACTGTACTAGCCAAGCCTTTGCCCTTTCAATACTAAATATTATTGCTTTCAAACTTTTAGCCATATCGTGTGGAACGTGTACTGTGCATTGTTCGATACTTTATAGCCATACATATTAGATACATAGATACATGAAGAAAAATGTGATACATATTAAATATTAGATATTATAAATATAAATATTAGATACATAGATACATGAAGAAAAATGTGATACATATTAAATATTAGATATTATAAATATAAATATTAGATACATAGATACATGAAGAAAAATGTGATACATATTAAATATTAGATATTATAAATATAAAAATGTGATACATATTAAATATTAGATATTATAAATATAAATATTAGATACATAGATACATGAAGAAAAATGTGATACATATTAAATATTATAAATATAAAAATGTGATACATATTAAATATTAGATATTATAAATATAAATATTAGATACATAGATACATGAAGAAAAATGTGATTCGGAGAAGGAGAAACTGGAGAAGATAATGAAGAAGATCTTCGATAGTCTTACCACGTCCATGTTTTTCTGTTATTTTTCAGTTCTTAATATATTCTCTTCCTTTCACATCTTTCTCGTCTACTTCTGCTTCTTTTTCTTTGTCTTCTCCAGATTCTTCTTCTTCTTCTTTCTGTTCTTCGTCTGCATCTCCTTCTTTTTTTCTGTCTTCCTCCTTCTTTTCCCTCACCGCCACCTTTTTTTTCTTATTTTTTCTTTTTCTTCTTATTTTTCTTCTCGTGCTTCATCTTCGTAGTACCTTTTCTTTTTTCATCTTCCTCTTCGTCTTCTTCTTTTCTTATTCTCCTGATTTTACTTCTTTCCCTGCTTTACCTGTTTTTTCATTTTCTCCTTCTCTTTCTCCTCCTCTTTTTCCCCTTCTCCTCCTGTTTCTCCTCCTTTTTTATTATTTAACTTTATCTCCTGCTTCTTCTTCTTTCTCTTCTCTAGTGATCTTCCTTTCACATCTTCTTTCTCGTCTTCTTCTCTTGCTTCTTTTTCTTTGTCTTCTTCTCTCTCTTCTCCAGATCTTCTTCATTATCTTCTCCAGATTCTTCTTCTTTTTTCTCTTCTTCGCCTGTTGTCTTTTTCTTCTCCTCCTTCTTTCTCTTCCTCGCCTGCTTCTCCTCCTTTTTCTTCTTTCTCGTCACCTCCTTCTTCCCCTTCACCGCCTTCTGTGTTTTCCATCTTTTTTTCTTTTTCTGCTTCTCATTCTTTTTCGTAATCTCTTCTCTTCTTCTATCATCTTCCTCTTTGTCTTCAACTTTTCTTATTCTCCTGCTTTTCCTCCTTATCTCTTTTACTTCTTCCCCTGCTTTACCTCCTTTTTTCTTCTTTCTCTTCCTCGCCTGCTTCTCCTTTTTCTTCTTTCTCTTCACCTCCTCCTTCTCCTTCTCCTCCTCCTACTCCTGCTTCTCCTCCTCCTCCTCCTGCTTCTCCTCCTTTTCTTCTTTCTCTTCTCCTCCTTCTTCTCCTTCACCGCCTTCTGCTTTATCCTTCTTATTTTTTCTTTTTCTTCATCTTATTTTCCTTCTGCTTCTCCTTCTTTTTCATATTACTTCTCTTTTTTATCTTCCTCTTCGTCTTTTCTTATTCTCTTGCTTTTCCTCCTTATTTCTTCTTCTTCCCTTCCTTTTTTCATCTTTCTCTTTATATCCTGCTTCTTATTTTTCTCCTTCTACTCCTCCTGCTTCTCATTTTTCCTGCTTATTTATCTTTATCTCCTGCTTCTCATTTTTCCTCCTTATTTATCTTTATCTTCTGCTTCTTCTCCTTTTTTCTTTTTTCTCTTGCGTCTTCCTCTTCTCCTTCTCTTGCTCCTTCTTCTTCTCTCCTACTTCTTCTTATTTTTCTTCTTCCTCTCCTCCTTCTCTTGCTTCTTCTTCTTCTCTCCTCTTACTTCTTCTTTTTCTCCTTCCTCTTTTTCTCTTGCTTCCCCTTCCTCTTTCTCTTCTTTTGCTTCTTCTCCTCCTCCTCCTCCTCCTCCTCCTCCTCCTCCTCCTCCTCCTCCTCCTCCTCCTCCTCCTCCTCCCCCCCCCCCCCCACCAACTACCAGAACTCCTTTCTTGCTTCCTCTTTTTCAACTTCATCCCTTCTCCTATTTCTATTGTTTTTATTAGCTAACTAGAGAATATCGTGCAGGCAATTCTATTCGTGGCCTCTCCTTCCTACTTCCAGGTTTGCAAATAAAGTTAGTTGTTTAATAACTTCTTTCTATTCGGTCTCTTTTCATTGGCGGTGGTTATGTTTTGAATGTTTTTTAGGTGGCGGTGGGGGGTTAAGGTTGGTGCTGGTGACAGGTTGAGCTCCTCTTACCTCTTCTCTGGAACGGTCGGCCATCTTTCCTATTTATTCAAAAAGTTATACTGTATTACAATTTATAGACGGTACTAGCCAGGACCAGGCAAATATGAATCGATTACCGTTCCAATTCAAGGTCGGAAAAATTTGTCTGTCAAGTTTATGGCATTCGGATTACCTCTGCATTGAGTGTACCGTTTTTATGGGTGTACTATTCGAATTTATTATACCAATGAAGGCTTAGTATGGAAGTTTGTGGAATATTTGGTAATAAATGCGAACTGCTGCATCTGGATTTGTGTGAAAATGGATCAGAGAAAGTTTCAGATTCAGATAGCTTTATTTGAGTAAAGTGTAATATTTATATGACTACTAACAACCGGACAATGAATGGCTTCACCTAGATTTATCGAAAAGATAAATAAAAATGAATAAATAAGATGATACGTTTTCACTGTTACTATTACAGTTTTGTAAGTTGATTACTGATATAAGAATGTTTGCATGGTAAATGAAATGGAATATCAGGTTATGCATTTACACAAAAGGGCGGAGTTAGGGTAGAATAGCCCTAACCCTGTCTTACAATCAGAGAGAGAGTTTGATTTATTAAATAAATGCCTTTATTAGGACGGAGTTAGGACTCCTGGTCCTCTCTTCCACTCAAACCTTTCAATTTTAACTTGATTGCAAAGAGAGAGAGAGAGAGAGATACTGATACAAATTTTACACTTTATATGTGTAAATTGATTATGAATCACCAGAAACTATGTTTTCGTTTTAGAAGAATTACAATACAGGGATTCAAGCATGATATCTTAAAATTTACAACTACAATGTGAGCCTTGGAGTAGTGAGGCTTCAAACTCAACCTTGAGAGAGAGAGAGAGAGTGAGTGAGTGAGTGTGTGTATGTAAAGAAGGGGAGATTTGAAATTTATGAGATTCATTTTGTGAAATATCTGAAATACATTTACTAGTAGACTAAACTCGTTCCCTGATTCCAATGAGGATCTCATCTCAATTTTTCAATTTCAACATTTCAATTTTCCTTAGAAAAAATTGAATCAATGTGATTTATTTTGCGAAATCTAAATAAATTTAGCGGAGAACTAAATGCTCCCTTTATTGCAATGAGAATTTCATCCACAAACTTATCAAGGCTAGTTCCAGTATTTTTCTATTATCATCACTGATGACATGCTTGATATACTTATGATGTTCAAGATCCATCTTGTTTCCACTAGTATATAATGGAAGCTTAATAATAATAAGCGTATGGCTTTTAATGGTGGGGAGACCCTTACGGGTAGTTCCACCTCGCCGTTTGAGCCATGTTTCGGGGAACATGGTGGACCTAAAAGTGTTATTAAAGTGTTATGAAAGCTTAAAGTGTTATTTAAGTTTTTATTTTATATACTTTATCCATTTTCATCCTTTGTACTTTGCTGTATATTTTATCCATTTTCATCATTGATGCCAATGATCTGCCGACATGCTGTCTTCTTTTGAACTTTTCTTTAACACTTTTGGATAAAGCACTTCCTCTTATCCAGAGCCAGGTCGAGTTGCATCCCTCTTCTACATAGGAGTTACTCAATCCCAGATAAAGCGACCCTTTTTATACAGACTATATTTTGGTCTTCTTTTTAGAGTAGAGGGCTTTAAAGGGCGAAATGACAGGATCATAATCCAGCTCCCTTTCAAAGAGCTTTCTCTGATGCGGAGTCCCTTCTATTCATTTTCTTATCTAATGGTCCCTAAAAAATTTCACACAAAACTGACAAGATGATCCCTTTTAGAATAAATTATTTCTTTTTTGCCAACTCAGTCATCATTAGACTAGCTGTCTTCTTGTACTGAATCAAAGTGTACTTTTGGGTGCACTTCCCTTTTGGTCCACTATTAGTACCTGCTACATTTCAGAGAATCTATAAAACTATTTAAATTCACAATCTATTATACTGCAATGAATGTATGGAAATGATATACATGTTGAATGTTGCATGTTGTATGTATATTGCATAGAATTTATGAAAATAATGTACATGTAAAAAAGTATTTTATAAATAGTATTGAATCAAAATTATTCCTTCTAGTATAAAAATACTTTGAATACTTTTTCATCATCATACAACAGAAATTATTTAGTCCAGTAAAGTAACCTTTCAACTTGAGTACAGTGGTTTAAATTGAACTTCCATTATTTCAAAGCATTTGGAACACTTCCCTTTTGGTCCATCATTAGTACCTATTACATTTCAGAGAATATATAAAACTATTTAAATACACAATTTATTATACTGCAAATAATTTATTATAATAATATACATGTTGAAACTTAATTTATTAATAGTATTGAATCAAGATTATTCCTTTTTGGTATAAGAATACTTGTTATCATTATACAAAGAATTTATATAATCCACTAAAGTAACCTTTAAACTTGAGTACAGTGGATAAAATTGAACTTCAGTATTTTTAAACTTTTGGTACACTTCCCTTTTGTTCTGCCAAAATCCATTACATTTCACAGAATCTGTAAAACTATACAAATTCTTTGTAACTTGTATACATTAGTAGTTTATAGTAGTAAATACATTAGTAGTTGTAATACTTCCATTATTTTAAAGCTTTTGATCCACCATTAGAATCTATAAAACAAGATAAATCCACTGTAACCTATATACCCTATAGTAGTGTAACCCTACAATTAATAGTGTAATCTATTAGTAGTTTAACCTATATACATAAGTAGTTTAAATTGAATTTTCAGTAGTATAGGCTTTTGATCCACTTCCCTTAAATACAGAACATTGAATTCAAGTGTCTGGACAATACAAACGACCTGCAGCCCAAATTGGATCAGCTGCAAGGCCTTGACACGTTAAGTTGAATGGTTGTTGTTGATCATCATCATGTTTTACAGGAAACACTCTTCTTGCCTTTGTGCATTGACAGGTCGCCAATCGCCCGCGGGTCAAAAATAAGTGGCCCCATTGTTAATATGTTATAGTAGTAGTGTGATCATATGAAAAGCTTCTATGGGACCATTTTCGGGCCAAAGAACTCTCTGACCTCCATTGTCAACTTGTCCATCATCTTCTTTCTGCTCCAATAAAGCGCTAAGGTTCATTTTCGTAAAGAAGTTGTGGCTGAATTTTTAGAAAGGTGGTTGAGCTTGATGAAAAAATAGAAAAAGTGAAATCAATGTAGATTGAAAGCTCATTCAAAGTCCATATACTTACTTTGTGTAGACCTACGTTTTTGATTTTTTTAATGAAAATTGAATTTTGAAACTTTTTTGTACATATTGAAGGCTAAATTGAAGAAAAAGGAGACGGTTGTTTTTCCAAATACTTTTAATTGCAAAATGATTACATTTTAATTGTATCTAACGTTTTTCATTGAAGGAAATTATTGGTATTTGGTATCTGTATTTGGTGTTTTTTATTTCCTCTAAGAAAACTTTAATTAGACGTATTTTTTGTAAAAACTTTTCCAGCGTAATTGAAGAAAACTGAGGTTGTTTTTCTGAAATATTTTCATTGAAGGGAATTGGTGTATTTTGATGTTAATATTTTCTTTAATAATATTGAAATTTGATGTATTTCTTTGAAAAAAAAAAACGTTGCCGGCTAATTATATTAGCTAATAATAGTTATTTCAAATATTAATTAATATTTTTAATTAATTAATTAATAATATAATTTGAAGAAAATTGAGGTTGTTTTTGTGAAATATTTTCATTACAAGACTATATTATTTATAACATCTAATGTTTTCTTTGTCATTAGAGACAATTGATCCCTTTTCAAAATAATTAATTAATATTTGAAATAACTATTATTAGCTAATATAATTAATATAATTAAATGGATTATAATCTCTATTATTACCTTAATCCCTATTACTGTACTATCACTAAAATACTTAGTACTTTAATTTAAAATATTCTTTCATTTTTCAAATTTAAAATATTTTCATTTTAATTATTTAAAGATTTTAAGTTTTTCGATACTTTTATTTTTAGTTAGCTTTGTTTTGTACTTCATGATTGTACTACTGAACTAGTTTTCTCAGAAACTATTGGATTGGCGAAGTGGCGTACAAGTAATATCAGTACAGTAATTTTGTATGTACTAAGTAATTTTATCGATAGACCTGAAAGTAATTTTGTCTGTACAAAAGACAACTTTTGAGGCCAAAAACCTGCCAAGTAGAAAATGTTGTGCGTGTAGCTTCTGTTTTAACGAATTGTTATACTAATTAATTGTATGTTTAATTTTTTTTTAAGGTGGGTGAAAACCTTTATATGACACCTGACATCTTTGATAATAATTATTAATTCCACAAATACTTCATTTGTCTTCCTTGAAATGTTCCATTGTTACCTGTAAAATAAAGTTAAATTGTTGTAAAATGAAGATCATAAGTTTTTAAAACCTTAAATTGTTTTCAAAACTTTGAGATTTCAATATAAATTTTCGTTATTTATATTAGTCCTAATTTACATTTCCACTAATATTTCAGTTGTCTTCCTTTAAACTAGTTATTATACTAATTAATTATATGTTTAATTTTTTTTGAGGTGAGGGAACCTATATAAGACACCTGACATCTTTGATAATTATTTCCACTTATATTTCTCAGTTGTCTTCCTTGAAATGTTTCATTGTTGTTATCTACGCATAAAAATGGGGATCATACGTTTTTCAACACTCAATTTTTTCAAAACGTCAAGCCTTTTAATATAATTTTTCGTTATCTATTATTAGTCCTAATTTAAATAATTTAGTCTTCTTGAAAGTCTTTTCAATTGCCAATTATTCTTTATCAATCCCAGATTCATTTATTTTTCTAGGAAGACTAAACACTTTTTCAATTGGCATTTATTCTTATCAGTACCAGGTTCGTTCATACATTTTTCAAAAATTCCTACATCACTAGGACTACATCCTAATTCTTGACATCAACAGAATTTTAAATCTTGAATGGAGTTCTAATTATCAATCCTAATTTACTTGTTTCATTCATAATACAACTACAACCCACAATTGTGTTTTCGCCACACTAGGACGTAATGAGCTGTTTTTCGTGCGTCATATGGAGGCCGAAAGTGTTTGGTTTCCGTCGAGGTCTGTAAACGTTTACCGCCCTAGGGCGGAAAAGAAAATGACCTTGAATGACAGCTGATCGTGTCTGGATACAGCAGTCATGATTGTAAAAATGAATCCTTCCAACTTTTATGTAAAACAAAAATATTTAAACCATCAATAAATGTTTATTTTTTATAATTTAATATGTACGTAGTATTTAAAATGTCAAAAATGACCACTTTTTATAACTTAATATGTATTATTTTGTAGTTTTGATATCAAACAATAGAACCTTTTTATCCAACCTACAGAGCTCTGGGTGGGAATTTTGTCAACTATTACAAATGTTGGTAACCTCTCACCAAAAGGTTGGTTGGTTAGGTTTTTTGTTTTTAGGAATTTTGACTACTACTGCAACTGTTGGTAAAGGTTACTGTTGGTATAGAAAGGTTAGTTGGTTAGGTTTTTGGTTGTTTTATGCAGGTTTCGAATCAGGAACAGGAATAACAACAAAAAACCTAACCATCTAACCTTTTGGTGAACAGTTGTAGTAGTTGACAAAATGCCCACCCAGAGCGCTGTAGGTTGGATAAAAAGGTGATAACCGTTCCTTGTATTCTTGCAAGTACCATAGCCTTAAAATTTCGCTTTCAAAATTTCCATCTTAACATTGTTTTTTTTTTCGTAGTGTGGCGAAAAATAGCGTTCGCAACACGGGCAAAAATGTTTTGCCGGCTCTCAAACGCTTCAAGTTCTCGACTTCGTCTCGAACTTGAAAACCGCGATCTCGAGCCGGCAAACACACATTTTCGGCCCTAGGTGCGAAATATACTATTTTGCACGGTTCAACATACAAGGTCATCCATTACTACTAACTGCTTCCTCCAAAATCATTCACATTGACATTGATACATGCATTCAGCAATACTTTTACTCCTACTTACCATTAAATACTTACAAGCCTGCTTAAGTACTCACAAGGACTCATTTATCCTCCGGATCTGGTACGCCTACATACTTGGCACCATTTCAGTAGCATGTGTAGCTCTATGATTAATTATTCATTATTAAATAACTACTACTTCCTGAGAAATACTTCATTGAGCAGAGTAAGACATAAATTAATTCAAGGCTTTGATTGGCGGTTTTATTGGGGACTTCTTTTTCTACTTCCAATAATGAAAATGCTCTATATACAGGGGTGCACAACCCGCGGCCCGCGGGTTGTCAACAGAAAAACAGTGCCAAATTTCCCTCTAAAGTATAGATTTTTTACAGTTATTCTTTCTAGTTATTCAGTTATTTTATTATTACATCTTGAAATTAAAACATCCTTTTATCTATTCTACACGAACAAATGACAATTTTCGTTTTCTTTTTAGCTCAGTTAATCATCTGAGTAATAACTAAAATGTTTGATAAAAGTGTGTGTGCGAAAATATTTCGAATCCATGTGAAATATAAATTTGACTAACATTGATCAACATTGCAACAACATAATGATGGAGGATTGTTGACCTGTGGATAACCTTGTATGTAAGCTATATAAAGTTCTAGCACACTATTCTGCCTTTCATCATATCATAAACAAGTTTAATTTTTGAATTTAACCACCAGTAAAGATGTATGATAACTGTAAACTTGATATATTTTATTCCTGCGGCCCGGCTCCGAAAATAAGTAATTGAAATTGGCCCTCTGCAACAAAAAGGTTGTGCACCCCTGCTATAAGGCTGGTGACAAGCATTTATAGCACTTTAGGCCTGGTTCACACGTACTAAAATCGCGCGATTGTAGCCAGAGCAATTATTATGACGGGCAACAACCTCGCCAAAGCAATTATGAATCGCAGAGCTGTCGCCGACTTCCTAATACAAATACAAAAAACATAAAAATTTCAGTTATTCAATTTTTTAAAGTTCCATGCTACTGTGCTCAGCCTCCTTAATCCAAACCAACTTTAATTTTTCTCCTATCACTAAAATTAACATTTTTATACTATCAAATAGACTTATTGCCGTTCAAACAAATATTCTTTAAAAATGTTAATATTCAAGCTAGAAAAAATCTCGATTTCGTACGTATTCACGACGGTGAGCAGAGTATGCTATGATTTAAAAAAAATAAAAAATCTACAATTTTATGTTTTTTTCTGTTGCTAGCTGAGTTATAAACGGTAATGACTTTGGCTACAAGCGCGCGATTCTAGTAGAATCGGCTACATCGCAGCGAAGTGTGGCTCGTGGAAACTGCACAATCTGATCCTGTGCTCTACTAGAATCGCGCTACACTCGATAATTGCTCTGGCTACAATCGCGCGATTGTAGCTCGTGTGAACCCGGCCTAAGAAATAAATTACTTCAAGGCTTTGATTGGCAGTTTTATTGAAGACTTCTTTTTCTACTACCAATAATGCAAATGCTCTATAAGGCTGGTAACAACTATTTATAGCACCGTAATGTGATAAATAAATCATCCAACCCTATTCCGATTTGCTATTTGTGTGGGCTGGTACTATTTTACATTCCTACACTGTTATAGACAATACTAGGATCTAGTCTATTGGATAGAGATAAATGCAAATGAATGTCTAGCTGTCACTTTCTGGTGCAGTTTATGTGATAGAAAATGAAACCATATGGAAAGCAAGCTCTTGAACAACCAATTTTCTT